>JAUMHF010000015.1:6625333-6639615 GCA_032359275.1 Microctenopoma steveboyesi | reverse complement strand
GCTGCTCACCAGCAGAACCTGTCAGAGAGAACTCAACTTTAATCTTGGTTGTAGAGTTAATCCTGCGGTTGCAGGGGTATTTCTTTGCATCCCAAATGTTAATTTAGATTTTGCCCCTCTTCATTTAACACAATGCATGATCTTTTGACCCTTTGGACTCAGGACTTGCGAACAGATGACTAATGATTGATGATGCTTTTTCTTAATCCACTTGAGTCCCCATACAGTCTCTTTAAACAGATAAACAGTCTTCTGAGTAAAAGCTATCTATTGCAGTCTAATGATAAAGCTAAATCAAAGCTCCAAATAAAACTTATATCCAGCCAACTGTGTATGTAACCAACCAAGCGCGAGTCACTCAAATTGTATCGCTGATCCCTTGCGTGTGCTGTCAACGTTTGAATTACACTACAGTTGCAGTGTGCTCCGATATGCACAGATCAGATGTGTCTATGGCTCCTGTCAGTATTTATATAGCACCCTCAACGGAGACAAGTAAACTGGCTCTAAATACCACATCTGAACGGAGCAATTCAATCATCATTAAAACGCTGTCTGTGACAGGACACAGGCTATAATAATATCAACAGCTAATACAAGACAAACAAACAAACACAATCCAATTACCCCCTCTGAGGATTTCATATACAAAGATTACATTATTCAGTACAGGAATTATTCTATGACCAAGAAGTATCCAGTTATCCAGTAATCTGCCACAGGAGTCACTCTGTCACTTAATCCTAACTCCGCTTTTGTATAGCTTCCCTTGTAATGAGATTGTGCACTGCACTAAGGGCCAAACCGATTCGCTGGCATGTGTCTGGTGCACAGTGAGCGCTGTCAGCTGCCATATTCCTCACATGCAACGACTCGCCCAGCACATCCACTTGCTTATTTCCAGACAATATAGGCTGAGATATGAGCATATAAGACATACATTAAACATTTTAAGTCTGAAGATATGGATTAAGTGTGCACGCTCAGTAAACACTGTCTGTAGATAGCTAAAGGGTAAAAAAAAACAACAAGAGGCACATGTCTTATACCGCGTGCAGTAAATTACATGTGCTAACGAAAGGCACATTTACAGTGCTAATCAGCCATCTTCTCAGATTATTGATAGCAACATCATAACATGCTTGAGTCGGCTCTCTGAGCAGCAGGATGTTGCCTTATCTACCTATGTGATGATGTTCATCCTTTAAAGCAGACCAACAACAACACACGATGTGGGCTATTTTCAGTCAAACATCATTCGTTTATTAATTCTTCTGCGTTTTAGATTTCAGACTGCTCCAAGCCCGAGCTCTCACTGTCTGACTGTGTGCTGAGCTCCAGCCAGCAAAGGCTTAAAAGGAGATCACTCGTGTAAACGTGTCCTAGGCTGACAGAGTGAGTTGTGATGAAATGGTTTCAGAGAAGCATCATGCAGGTCTCACTGCACACCACACATTATACAATATGAGGAAGACATTCAAGGAGAGGACTTTGTTTACTTAAACCATCAGACAAAAACACAGACTATTTATTTAATTATGGGTTCCTGCAACCTGTCGTTCCAATAGTATGATCCACTCAGTACTGTCAGATTCCCACTCTCCTTTGTTTGGACTTTAATTGCTGTCACAGAGTACCCTACCCTGAGGGCTCGGCTTTCTCCTCTCCACTCCTAAACACTTTGGCGGCGTGTACAGCTCCTATTTCACCACAGTTGATTCTCCTGTGTCCTGTGTGTAGGCATGCCTTTAAGGCCCATATCTAAAGCCTCTTTGGGCAGACAACAGATATTGTTATCACCAAAAACTGGTCCTGACCAGACTGATCATGACCAGCCTGGTTTCCTAACTGCAGGCACTGTCATTTCTGTGACTATATAAGCAGACATGCCATGTCAAATGCCGGAAAATCCGAAGGAGTGCTGGTCTCACCTACACCCTCCTGTTGTCACAATATTCTAATAATGTCCTTTCCCCGTAATTACAAGTTGTAAGAAACAAATCACAGCATATAAACAAATTCTAAGGGGATAGGATCGAAATAACACACGTCCAAAGTTTTTATGACAAACCTATCATTTTCACTAAGTTTAATTCTCATGTATGGCTCTACGCTAGGTGACATAACATCTGCACACATGTGAGTGAGCGGATATGCTTCTGTGATCTTCTGTGTGTTGTACAGCCAAACAATAGAGGGTCACGGCACTCTGTGTCTGTTTAGTGGCAACACGCTGGACAATGTTCACTGTAGACTGTGAAACTGTTTGTATATGCCACGCTCAAAGAGGCTAAATTTAGACTGTAAAAAAAATTCCATAATACCAGAGATACGAATGTAGTTTTGGGCAAAAGGTCATGTCAATAAGCATTCTAACAGAGACACAATTTTGCCTTTTTGGCCTCTGTATGCCACCACAGTGAAACCATCAAGTGCTTAAAGTGCACACTGTCAGAGTAGAGAAAATGAAAAGCTAAATTATTTGATAGGTCTATTAAACGACTTATGAACTGTCACAAGAGAAAGTAATGGCAGTTATTTAAACTTCACACATCTTTTTCCACAAGCACACAACTCCACATCTGGCAAAGAAAGGCTACTGTGACCCCAACATGAAATCATCATCCCTACAGTTAGGAACGGTGGAGGAAGCTTCATGATTTGGAGCTCCTTCGCTGCCTCTGGGCTTGGACAGTTTGCCCCAGGTTTATGAAGGTATCTCGAGGATTATGTCAGAGTGACTGTCAGCAAGCTGGAGCTCGGAAAGAGCCGGGTAAGGAAGGAAGACAACAACCCTAAACATCTACAACAGAATACCTTCTCAACCACCTTTTGGAGTGGGCCAGTCAGAGCTCAGACATCAGCCTAATAGAGATGCAGAGTAAAGAGCTGACTCTATTCTTTAAGGCATAATGGTCTGAAGTTCCTCCTGAAGATCTAATCCAAAGCTACATAAGCGCTTGAGTGAGTGAGTCATTTAATGGCAAAGGTGGTTAAACCAGTTATGAAAACATTGTTTTGCACTTATTTAGTGGGTGTGTTCATTGAAGACATACAAGATCACGAGCGCTTGTGTAACAATCAGCTTAGAAATATTTAATTTGTTTATATCAGTGATTTCAGCGAAGATCAGATCCAATCCATAGGGAATTAAAAGCAGTTCACAAAGTTTCCTTACTTAAATAAGGTGAAAAATACACCGTTAATAAAAATCTAAAATAATTTTACTTTCTTATAGCTTCACCGTTTTATAACTGTTGCACTTTTAACACAGTTTAGGGTGTAAATGTTCAGGAGGAGGTTACTTCTGAGTAGGTCTACCGTGTTGCATATGACGGAGAAGGCTGTAAGCGACAACAATATACTTTATCTGTAAGCCCGCATCCATTATTTACTCGGTGACGGCTCCTTTAAATCCTCATCCAGCGCATTTCTACGCAGCTGCCCGCTCATGGCCGGCGGGATGCAGCACGGTCAAGAATGGTCACTGCCTATTCATCGATGCTTGCGCGGTTTTGATATTAAAAGTGGTGGGGTGACACGACATTTGAATTTAGCTATTCATGTGTGACACATAATATGTAAAACCCATTCAACACAAGCCGCCGCTTAACCCGTTATTAAACGAAACGTTCAATAGAGCACCTCGCCCCCTCCGTGTTAGCTACTTCAAGTCAGAGACAAGCTAACCGGAAGTACATCGTATTCGTCTTCAAAATAAGAGTTATAAGTTGAGTTAAGGCAAAGTTCCCAGGGGGTGATGTTAGTCGAGGCTTTTATTTAGAAAGTCACAGGCGTTAGCGGTGAGATGCTAACCACGGCTAGCTCGACAACTGCCAGTTTTCTCTTTTCTCTACGTGCTCCCGAAACTAGCCTAAACTGGATGGCCCCAGGCGCATCAGCAACCGCAGCAACAGCACGGAAACACAAACTAAAACAGCGCCCTTAAGAGAAACAGAACGGGCAGTGTGAACGCAGCCACGAATCAAAAACTCACATAAATTATCAAAAGATATTGTCGATGTTATTCGTGATCGCCGCTGCGCTGAACGAATGGGTGCAAATCGGGGAGGGGGTGACTAGGCCACAAAGTCATGCACAACCACTGGATATCATTCATATGGTACGGTTGTAAATAACGTTACACTGCGGGATTTCTCACCTCTTCCTCCCGTTCATTCTTGAAGCACAGACATGCCGCTCGCTTCTTGAATCCCTCGCCATCGTACGTCCTGGTCTGGTTTGGTTTGAGCTTCATTGCTGGATTTACTCTGCCTACTTCAGATTCAGAACCGGCAAAAAAACACAGATGGTGGTGGTGAGGACGGGGGGGCGGGCGTCCAACGAGTTAACAGCGGGACCGCCACATCGCTGCTGCTGCTGCTGCTCTCTGCATCCAATACTCAATCATAAGAGGAGGAGGGGTCCTGCTGGAGATATCCCAAGGTGCCCGTCAGTCCCTCCTGGATTTATGCTGCCCTTAGAAAGTCAGTGCGGTTGGGTGATATGCGCACGTCGCAGCTCCAGATGCTGCCTGTGATCGCCGGGGAGCGGTGTGTGAGTGTGTATGTTTGCGTCCAATCCCGCAGGCTGAGCTCTTATGTAGAGTACAGCCTACACGGCACGGCCCTCCTCTGGATCAATTTGCGCATGGCCGCTGACTCAGTACAATGAAGGGGCAGACCGGCGTTTAACATATCCACATCTCTCCCTCGGAGCAGGCGCGAGCGCATTGGTCGCGGGAGTCTTAGTGGGCGGGATTACAGGCCCTGTCAAAACACTAACAGACTGGTGCTGGTGGACACGGGGGATGCTGACAATACCCGTTATTTATTTATCATTTACTACTTATGAAACTATCAATATGTGCTCAACATATACAAATCAATAATATCTGAATGAAAGTAGCCTATCTGCTTCAGTTTCAGGCGCATGGTGTGCAACCCTCATTAACAGGAGGCTCTTGAATGAGGCAGAGGTACAATTAATGTTAACTCCTCTCTTCTTTACTCTATTAGGTGGCGAGGTTGTTTCACAGGCTCACGCATTTAGTCACATTAAATGGGAAGTTGGGGAATCAAACAGCAGCTCCTTTTTTACTGGGAGTATGAGTATGTCTCCCCCAGTCAGCATGGAAAAAGAAGGAAGTTGTATTTACACAATCATTTAAGCACACGTTTAAACTACATTGACTCAGGTATCTGACGTTTGTGAAAGCTGTTTAAACCTAAGGTCAGAGGTCTCTGTGTTGTAACACAGTCTGATAGAGAAGAAGCTGACATTACTCTCAACTGCTCCTCCTTTATGCACACATTAAAGTAATATCTGTTGTTGTTTCCATGATGTGAATGGGTTTGTGTAAAACTCAGGTGCAATGTACTGTGAGTGGAATGAATAATGCCATCCCTTCCCTGTATAATTATTTCTCTCCACTCCGCTTTAGATGCTGTTAATGTACTGTAGTCTGCTCTAACCTATTAACCCCATTAATTTGTTAAATGCAATTTTTTATTTGTCAGTTGCCATAAATTACATATGATACAGCAGATAATCAAACAACAGTGTAATGGTGACATAGTAGCATGCATGAGATCAAAACTGGTGCTTTAATGACTCCCTTTACATTAAGTTCACCTTTGATCGGCAGGCGTCACGTGTTGCAACTCCCCAGATAACACAGAGTGACCTCCAGGAGACAAAGACTGATCAAAGAAACTGATCAACAAAGAGTGACACAGTCAACTGTTTAAGTCAAACAAATGTTGCTGCTATCACATCTTGGAAGACATGTGACTTGTAAGAGCTGACTCTACACAGAAGTCATTAAGGAGATTTCTGATGGATGCGAAAAAAAAGGGATTATTTTTTCTATTTAGAAAAACAAAATTCAATAACCTTTTTGTGGACTGATAATGGCATCAATAGTCTCCAGTGGACTAATTCTACTGACTTTGGTGACTTCTTTTCCTTTAATGCCACCAGCCGACGTGGTTTTGAGAGAAATGCCACCACATCGTTTTGTTCAGTTATTCTTTTTAATACCTTATGCTTATGAATGCTCGTAGAACCAATGGCATTCCCATTGGCCTCACCATGTGTACTGCTAGTTAGTTAGCAAGTGGTGGTGCGCTAACATGCTAATATAAAACGTTATACATGATTAAACAGAATGGTATCTGCATCAGGTCACTGTGGGACTGGAGGTCTTAGAGCATCATCACCTTTTTTTAGCAGGGTTACACTTGCATGACACAGATGTGACTATGATGTGACTACTATAATTAAACTTTCAACATACTAGAAATGTTTTAAAACTACAGCAATCATTACAATTATACCATGAAACAATAGATTAAATATGGAGGTTAAGATGGACGTATTCACAATAACAAGAGACAACAGACAGACATCTACATGTTATTTGTTTTTGGCACTACAGTTACTCAGGAGGTAAATCAGTCATCTATCAGTCATGGGTTCAATGTTTCGATTGTTTTAATTTACTATTTTAACAGCAAATAAAGACCATTAGAGGAAAACTTTTAGCCAAGGTGTGATGAGAATACATGGATCCAGTTTCTCCTGGCTCACCTCGAGACAGATGGAGGACTGAGGGAGCCAGAACTGAATATCTGCATGTCACAGTCGTCACGTTATCCACAGAGTCAGAGGACATCTGCTTTCTGACAACACGGTGAGTGACACAGTAACACACTGAATCACTCCCAGTTACCAACAGATATGCACACATTCGCACTACTACATGGAGCCTAATCTGCCTCTTCATTCGCTTGTTATCCCCTCTGTGTTTGCAGCCAGCTCCGATTACCTGTATAAAATCCTGAGCTGATTAGCTCACCCGTAAGTCTCTTCTTTGACCTCAGCACTGAGCCTCCAGACGTGAGGCATGTGAGGCAATGGATACGTTCCAGGCAGAATCTAGAGCTACATAACTGAAATCCCTTCTATTATAAGAGATGTAAGTGTTCTTAATGATGCATCATTTATTCCCTTCTAATTTTACTTCATGAATAATCATGCAGTAGCTATAATCAGGCTAATTTTAGTTTGGACCATCTGTTATCCTGTATAATATCCACTATAGGACACCAAGTTTAAAATAGAGCTTCACTAAAGACATAATTCGCATATCCACTATTGTAAGTAAATAGGTCAGTTCTTTGCAGGTGAATGTGTTCATGGGATGACGCTCATCCAGTGATGAAGTGAGCTCCTGACAGCTGGTCAAGGCAGCTAAGATGGATGTGAGCTGCTGTCACTGCTGAATCCACAGCCTGTACTGCTTCTGCCAACAGATCTGTTCCCTTTCTAAAGGTGTTTCTCCTGCAAGTTAGCAGCAAAGATGTCAGAGTATCTAAGCCTAGTTTGCTAGTTTAATTAAAACCTCTATTTTATTAATAATTTTGATTTTTTTAAACTCTGATTAGAGCAAAAGTATGTTATCTTTCATAAACGTGGGAGTTGACTGAGCTAGCAGACAGTACATTGCGAATGCAAGACATCCTTACACCAGTTATCCTAAAAACCCTGCATCAATACAATTTGGACAAGTGTGTGACTATAGCCTATGTGTATAATTAACATCATGGGTTGTGTCTGGATTTGATCTGGACCTAATTGCAAATAATGGGTTGGTTTCGGTACCAAGTGGGGTGGATGTGGTTTTGCAAAATTGGACCAGTGCACGACTCCTAAATAGTTGCTGACTTACAGTTTGTAGATGAGTTTTTAGTGCAATATTTGGTTTTTGGTTTCTACTAAAAGACGCTAAATGCTCCATTGTGTTCACCAGCTATTCATTAGCTTTGTCTGTCTGCCTTTTGGTGCTGTGTAGATGGCATGGAGTGGGATTAGCTGAGCTTTTTCTCTATACAGAGAAGCTGCAGGCCACATAATAAGAAGACTGAGTTGAAACACAGTGCAGCAGTGGCGAACTGTAGAGCTGGCAATAATGCTCTGTGGATGTGTCACCTTTCACATTTCACTCAGTCATCTGACTCATTGGTAACATAAAGATATTGATTAGAGAAGCTTTAATTTACTCACACTGTGCTGCTGGCATAGCAACTGGGAAGTCTGTACTCAATATAGTTGCATATGTATGGAAGTCTTTTTTCCCAGTCTGTGCCCCGTGAGATCACAGTGGAAAACAGCTCACATCAACATCTCTCTTAGCAGTTTATATAACAAAATAAATACAGGTCTCAAGGCTACACACGCGAGAATGACAGTAACTTAGTTATGAGGGCTGAAGAACACAATGGGAGCTTGTTGGGGCACACTGAAGTCTGTTATTAAGCTAGCTGAACATATAACAGACGCAACACAGGTAAACATCACTTAAGGATGAATTGTCTGGTGTAATCAACAGACAGAGAGAGAGGGCGAGGTCGTAGCTTGTGTTTTTTTTGCCATTAGATTTATATATGAAGTATATTATAATTTATATATGTGTAACTCACGTTTGGTCAGAATGACCACTATTAACTGTGAAAGTCTTTATGCATAACAAAAGACATTACTGCATAAGCTGAGGCTACATGCAGGCAAATGTTTCTGTCACAGTGATGCCTCCGTCTGCTTGAGGTAGAACAAAAACTCAGACACGCTGTAATCTTGTGAACATTAGGTTTTAAGGGGCATAAACAAACCCAGACAGTGACAGTGTGATTGTCGGATTGTGGGAAGATTGTCTGAAACAAATCCCCAGAGTGAGGATGACACACGCTGAAAGAGATGTCATTCACCCAAAGGTTAAAACTCAAAAGAAGTCAGTGGCAGGGATGAAGGAGAGGAAATCAGACTTCCACACATAACTTAAGAGTACATGCTTGCAGACACGAGTGAGGAGTTCCTGCCTTGCACATACTAACCTTCTTGATTGTAGTGCTCCAGTGAGATAATCTCAGAGAAAAGACTGACCTTGGGAACAAACACCAGTGACAAAAAGAAAGTGCTAATTTCAAGAGAACATGATCATTTTTATTGACACTAAAACAAAGCCAGGAAAACCCCATGATAAGTCGGTCAGCCATGATTGTGTTCAATAATATGTGAGCTAACAGGCCTTGTTTCGTGTTGACCTCATAGTCTACAAACTGAACTGAACTGAACTACTATACAATCATTCATTGAACTTGTGGACCATTAAATACCTACTTTATTTCCTGCATTTATTGAACGCGGACAGAACAAGCAGACCTGTCAGAACATGCAATATTGAACACCTTATTTCTATCATATTGTCACAGATTCATCAGTCTGTGGCCTGACAAAACAGAGTCAATGCACATTAAGATAGTATACTTAAAACTTTTTTACAATTGATGAAGAAAAAAAATTATATTTCTTTGAATATATGAATATATTTTAATCTTCCTGTTTCTTCTGTTAGATGACTTCTTATTGGCCTGTGGTGCATTTGTCAGTTTATAAGATAATTGAGTATGAAGATAATGCTGATGTTTTGCTGTTTCCTGATTGTGTATTTCTTTTTCATTGTCATTTTAACATTGATATTGATATATCATTCAGAGTTCTTTTTTTTAAACTGAGTTTCTCAGGTTTTTCCTTCTTCCTATTCCTCAGACACCCTGAGCATACAAAACATGTTGTTTATGTGTTTTCATATAACCTTTACCTCATCTTCACTACCCAGAAAAATGGCTCAATAAATACTAATAAAAACTAATAAATCATTTTTAGATTTTGTGAAATTATTTTTACTATTATTTCAAAGTTGCTCAGAATCTACAGATGAAAACTGGCATTTCGACAAACTCTGGCATTTTTAGAAATGTAAAGTGTATTGTGAATTGAACTGAACGGAATTGAAAGATTGTTATATGGTTAATTTAGTAAAATTAATATATTCTGCAACATGCTGCAACATCTTCCATTCTGCACCCCAACCCTATAGCGTCTACTGGAAGTGACTTGACTAGATGTCCAGTAAGTACATTGCACCATATTGTGACATAACATCACACAGCGATTCACACACTGCAGCAAAATCCTCCTTGTGTAGACATTTTCTATACGTCTGCTGTGTAGAGTCTTTACCTCATCCCGTCCCTCAGATGTGGTGCTGTTTTATGAATGAGCTGTTACGCAAGAAAAAAGTGACCTGAATACAGACAGACTGGGGGGGTGAGGGTGGGGGTTGAAGGATTGAAAGTGCAGCATGGTTGCTGTTCAAATGACATCACTGTGTCGAGAGAGAAAAAAGTCCCACATCATGATTCATTTTGCTGTGGTTGTTTGGTGCAAAATGACAAAGTTGTGACAATACTGTTATAAATATATTTGCCAGTGTATTTATGCTAAAGCTGTAAAGTTATAATCATTATAATTCCCTGATAATACGCTGATTCTCTGGTTACCACTGAATCTCAGCCAGACAGTGCCAAGAAAGTGGGATTTAGGTGGATGTGAAAATCGGCGACTCCACCCCACAGGGCAATACTTGAACTTTGTCTGCAGTTTTATAAATCCACTTGCACTTGCGTTGCTACCAGCAGCAAATCTTTCTCTCGTTACTAAGGCGGATTAGACTGTGGGTGGGTATGTGTATGTTAGCCATAAATAAAAAGGATGAAGGTTTGTTTTTCCAAAATGATTTGAATTGAAATGTTGAGTTTTGAAAGATAACACAGAGTCTGAGGGTTTATTTGTTTTTTTGCAGTTGTTGAACAATGGGCTGAATAATGTTTTACAGATTATTTAAGCACAGAGAGGTTACTTACAGATAACTGCACAAAGTTATGTTATCTTTGACCCAAATCCCACTTTATCTTGTCTGCTGAACATTCTTCGTTAACTGTTTGAGTGCATGACATGTGTGGCCCTGCCAATCCTTCAGAGTTAGTTTTTAATATGATATTAGTTATTCTGGAAAAATAATCAACAACTCTCATGATAATCATTCAATAGATTACAGTGACTCCAGGAGCTCAGTGAGATTGTGAATAAATACAGTTGTGAAATAAGACAAGAAACGCTTACGCGTCTTATTTCCATGCATGTGTTGAGGGGTGACTGACAACTATGCCTTTTAGATAACTCTGGTAAATTGGTAAATATTTGCTCATTTCAGCTCATATTTTGCAAACATGTTGTAGCCTCTACCAGATGTTTGTTTAATAAAAAAACAGGAGAAAATAACTCATCATAAACTAAAAGTCATTACAGCCCTTATTAAAATTCCTGTATTACAAATGTCTAATATGAAATTCAAATTTTTGACTTTGCTAGTTCACCATTTGTTGTTAACATAACCAGGAGGTCAAAGATCAACTCAGCAACACATCCCTATGACCAGGCCTGAATTCAGTCATCAGTCAGTCTATGTTACTCTAATATTTTCATGGAAGTCCATCTAAACACAACACGATCAGACAGAAACGACATATTGAACCCTGAGCGCTAAAACAGTATTATTATTTTACTGATCAGAACTGTCAGCAACAGCATAATGTAGAATACAATCACCTGTCATTTATCTGAGCACACTCATTAAATTCTTTTTAAATCTGGGCAGTGGTGCTTAAGTTAAATATTTACATTTAATGCTGTTACCATACTGGCTGACACCAGAACCTTGCTTAGTCATAATTTATTCTATAAGAAGACCAGGCCCCTAAACAAGTCCAGACTGACTTCTGAATATTTCCATTGGCACAAATTAGTGAAACAATGTGAGGAATGAGGGAGGAAGGTTCCTAAGTTGTGGCGTCAGTAAAAGTTAGGCAACATTACAGGACGTGCAGTTCTAAGAACTAAAGAATGACGAGTGATAAAAAAACCCTGCTACTATTATAACATTCTAAAACACCCTTCAGGGGTCTCTGCAGGCGTATGAAAGCACACACACAAACACATATCTAAACACACCCCTCCATCCTTCTCCTCTTTGGCTGTTATAGAGAGACAGAAAGGAAATGATGCATGGTTTAGGACAACATGTTCTCACTATGGATGAAAAAAAACACACACACATAGGAGGGATCCCCGACTGATGACGCATACCGAAGAGGAGAGATGACATCCTGTCCTGTAAGATCTCCGTGCGTATGAAGCAGCTGCAGCGGTGATAGAAGGTGTCATTTACCTATTTAAGACGCTCACGGGCACGAGAACACGACTCAGGTCAGTCTAGGTGCCAGCGGTGATCAAAAGGAGGAATATATTTTAGGCTGGTTTTATTTTTATGCATGAGAGAGCAAAAAGGATGGTTACGTAATGTCAGGAGGCTGCAGGTGAGAGGGTTCTGACTGCTTTCCCCCTTTAACTTTATCTGCAGAGGAGAGGAGGGAAAAAGGTGGGACATACAAGGATTAAAGGGGGACAAAAGAAAAGAGTGGGAGGAAAAGCGAGAGCCGGGAAAGGAAGAGCGAAAAAACAGAGGAAGAAATTAAAAGAAAGGGTTGGAAAGGAAAGAATCTAAAGGGGAAGTAATGGAGAGAAATGTAGAGAATGAAATAAGGAAATAAGAGGGATTACAGAAGGAGACATGGGAGCAGGAATAAGACAAAATAGGAAAAAGGTAATAAAAGGAGAGGGTCTGTGGAAATGAAAGGAAGGTGAGAGGATGATTAAAGGAGTAAATGAGCTGAAGAAAAGAAACAAAAAGGATGAGAGAACGACAGAAATGTGGAAGTAGGAGGATAAGGGGAGATGAGCAGAGCTGAGAGAAAATAAATATGTATTTATCAAACGAAGCAATAGACAGAACAACAGAAGACACATAAACCGTCATCAGCTCTCAAAACTAATTTTTAACACACTCTCCACCCAGAAAACTGCACCCTTTTTTTCAATAACACACACCCACACAGGTGTGAGGTTTCAAATAAGTGCTGATGTCAATGACACGCGACATCCAAAATAGGATGTTTGTCATAACCTGTCGGCCCAACATCACCATCATGTGATGGGAATGTTTTTACCTGCGGTCAGCAATCACAGCGAGAGATGATCTGGCCTGTCGGGGGAGCAGGGCTATGTTTAGGATGGAGCTCCATGTCATCTGTGGCTGTAATTACTGTAGCTCTGTATTGTCCGGATACACTACACTGCTTTCATACTGTTTGCAGCAAATTTTTCAAGTGACACAACCTTGAAGGTGACACATTATATGATGACACACCTATAAAAAAAAAAAACCTGTTGTTTGAAAGTCATCTGTAACATGACCACATGTAAGCTGAGGATTACAGCTACATATTTATGTATTTGAACTCTAAGAGTAAGAATAACTTTAACAAAGAGGTTTGCAGCAAAAAAGATAATGTTAGTGTATGTATTTACCTGCCAAACGTATTGTGTGAATCGTTTATAATCAATTTAGCATGTTAGCGCATGTGCCGTCATGCTAACAATGAAAATGCTAACACGCAGGCCTGCACATAATAATAAATATTAATAATAATAATACAAAGTATATGTACATGAACATGCTTACACTTTAGCCTGCAAAAGTGACCTTTTTATCTTTAGAAATGACAATTCCTCATCAGTTTCCATGTACAAACCATTCAAGACACTGTTTATTTAAATATGTTATTATAAAAAGTTATGAAAATGTGGAGCGTAACTTGCTTTTCGTCAAACATAGACATCATACTGACATAACTTATATAAATGTACTTTTACCTGCCTAAAATTATTTTTGCCTGTTATTCTCTGACTTGGACATTGAAATGGAGGCTAAAAAATTTCAACTGTGTTGATTAAAGATAAGAAACTTTCTTAGTCGATGATTAATCAGTTCATCAATTTACTTTAATATTTTTAAAAGCATTTCCCAACTGAGATGAACTAAGGTGTGACCAAGTGTAACCTGGTTAAATTTCAGGGCGGCAACTGTTTTGAAACTGCATTTAACCAGAATTTTACATGTTCCACAATAGTTTTTTGTTCTCAGTATTTCTAAACTCCTGGCTCCAGTCCAGCGTGTTGACTCAAAATCATGTGCTCCTACCTCTTACATCTACAACCTCCAAGATGAGTTAATGTTTTATCGGATATGGTAGATAATCAAGCCATTATCAGATACTGTGAAGCCTTTGTTTCTGTTGCAGAAATAAGAAAGATTCTGGCTTTTAGGACAGGTGTCTTCTGCTGAAGGACACACACTTTACTTTACTTTGCTTGGCAGACACTTTTATCCAAAGCGACTTACATGGAGCTAGTGCTGGGTGTCTGGCTCAGGGACACACCTGGTAGGGAATGGATTAGGAGTCAGACGGGGTTCGAACCTG
>JAUMHF010000015.1:6556482-6625233 GCA_032359275.1 Microctenopoma steveboyesi | reverse complement strand
GATTAGGAGTCAGACGGGGTTCGAACCTGCGACCTCCTACATCCCAGTCTGACGCTTAACCCATTGAGCTACCAGGCATTACATACATTAAAGACTCTGAATGCTGACGTTTCTACACATCTTCCCATCCCACTATCCGAGTCTTAAATATAAATGATGAAAAAATATCAACAAACTGCCAGGAAAACAGATATTTTTAGAAGGTTCTCTGGTTACAGTCTGGTCCGGCTTTGACTGTGGCGCCATCTTGTGGAATTATAGGGAACAACAGGAGGAGAGGGCGTGGTGGTTTGCAACACAAGATTTACAAAGCAGATATTCTGCCGTAGCAGGAATAGCTAATAAACTGTTAACAGCTCCAAGGCAAACGGAGCCACTGTTGATAAAATAAGTTATTTTTATTCATGAAGGCAAAGAAAAATTAATTTCTACAGACAAGTTGCATGTTGTGCAGATTGCAATTATAATTGAAGCATCTTAAATTGAATTTTACATCCGACCTATTAACTTATTACTGGTTTTTAAAGTGAAACATTTCAATGCTAAACATTTAGTGAGTATTTTGTTTATTATTTGAATAATATCAATTATTAAAAATGTCTGCTCTTTAACAATACAAAGCTCTGTATTTCTAATGTTAAGTGTAGCGTTGGTGGTAATTAACTGCAGGCAGCTTTGAGTGTTTGCAGAGCTGTGAATCCTTAAATCACCAAAACCCTCAGTGACACACAGGCAGAATATCGGTGTGCTCTTCCCGCTGTGTGACATATCGTTGTCGGCGTCAACGCCTACCTTAGTCCTACAAAGGTTTTGTCTTTGTGTGTGCCCAGCTGTTTCGGGGATACTTTACATGATACCGTCTATGCAAAAATCACCTTCCCATATTTAAAATATTGTTTTAACACAAATTCCACAAAACATAAACGAGACAAGCCTCTACTTACTTACTCAACTGCGTTTATTTACAGAGTATTTGAAGAGCCATGTTTGCAAATGTACTGGAATTACTGATTATTCAGAGTTTGATCTCTCAATATTTTGATCTAGATGCTTCGTAAATCCAGTGAGTGACTGGGTCTTATTTAAGATAATGGTCAAGTCGCTAAGGAAAACAATATATTAACCCATTTTTAATCCACCTTCCAGACTTGAGTAAATACAGTGGTTAGAAACAGGTGATATTTCTGGGTGGGGACATGACAAACAACTCTGAGCAACACCAAGCCAGCGCGAATCCAATAAAGAGCAAGAAGGGCAAGAAAAGATGCTCAACAAAAAGAGTTTTACTACAACATAACGTTAGTGTCCTCCCTAAGATGAGCCATACAGAAGCAATGTGGTGATGGAGGTCTAAGCTACTGGGCGCTGAGCATTTATAGTCACGATATGACACTGATCCCTTTAGCGCATCAATACAGTATCTCTGACAAGGACATTTTAAGGAATAAGCATTTTCTACATGTCAAAACAAATCTAGAAGTTTATATGATTTGACTTTTGAGTTCTAGCCAATAGAAAAAGTGTAGTAGCATCATGAGAACATTTAACTTTAAACATTTATATTTAATAATTGCTTTTTATGCTGCTACAATGAACCAATTTTCTCTCAATATTCACTGAAATTAACTTACAAAATAGGAGCAGAAGCAGTTAATCAACATGAAAGACAATGTATAAACCTTCAGAAAAAAAAGCCTCAACATTCCCAATAAAGAACATTTAACACCTCAGCTTTCACAAACTCTTCTTACAGGGACTAGTGTGAACTGTTGTGAGATCAGTAATGTTACATGCCTTTAAAAAAAATGAACACTGAAAATAACAGAACAGGCAACACAGATAGCATGAACAAACATTAAAAGAAGGAAATTAAAAACCAAAACTGCTCCACTTTCTACACTCTTAAAAAAAAAGATGTTTTCAACACATCTTTCTCATCTGCTGCTTTTCTGGATGTGTTGGGATATTTTTAAGTGTGTGGAACTGATGATCTTCACCCTCCCCAAACTGTCCAAAGCCTTAAATGGTGTATGAAACAAACTCTACATCCAAAGTTTCGCAGGGATTTTTGTGGCAACATTTCATATAACAGCCAGACCTGTCTCTGAAAGAACCCAATGCCATATATAATGATCAGATTTTAGAGGGTTACACGTGAGGTTCTCATCTTAGTGATGAGTATCTCCTTTTCTATTCACCTAACACCAGTAGTCGTAAATAATGAAAAGAGCTACAATAACTTTGTGAAGCTATGTGATGACTATAAAGTACTGCGTATTTCCTACTAGTGGCATGTGTCCTCAGGTTGTCTTCTTTTTTCTGTAGAAATGAGGGAATTGAACTCCTTCCGTTGACTGTATGTTAAACTTTTATTTAAATTTGTAAATACAAAATTCTTCAGATTATTTCAGCTAACACTTACTTGTAGTATTTGTGGCTGCATTTCCTGTATTGAAGCTTCAATGTTTTTGTTTTTGTCAAACTTTATAAATAAATTCACCATTGATATATTAAGTTCCCCAGGTGCTATTGAGATGATGCTCACTTACAGTAGCGTCACCAACTAAAAGTCAGTGTTGCAAAGTGTTTGTATGCAGACACACAGGTATAGATATCAAACTAACCTTTTTGTTGAATGTATGGGCTTATTTCCCAATAGTTCATCATATTCCCTAAAAAGAATAAAGAGAAATTTCATCATTCATGTTCAGATTTTATGTCTGCTTCCCTCTAATAGGGGGAAAACTACAGCTGTACACTCTTTCATATGCTGCGGTAGCAGAATGTCATCTCACAAAAAGACATACAGATGTGTCGACAAATGATGCACGTGTTAAAAGAAGGACAGCTTTAATAGATGTATATTTTGCAAACGTACCAGTATGTGCCTAGCTCAAGACAACATATTTTTAAGACTGTGGTGGGGAGGGTGTCCTTCTCTGTCCATGCACTTAAATAGCAACACAGGAAAAACAAAAGGCTAACACACATTGAACGCGTCTTAGAGAGGAAAATAAGTCACTCAGAGGTCTGCAGCAGTAAATCTTGTCATTTCTTTCAAATAGATTTTGGACTTATAATCTTTTTTTTTCTCTTTTTTGTGTCCGTTAAATTCAAATGTTGACAGAATAGGAGTACATTTTGTGGATCACATTCAGACGCCTCAGCTCTCTTCTTCTATACTTCGGTGTTGCCCGCGTAGAGCCTGGTCCATGTTCGGGCTGAGAGAGACACAAAGATAAAACCGTTGTGGAAGGTGTGAGGAGGATACAAAGGTTAAATATGACAAAATGTTGATGAGCATACACAGACATGCTAGATAACTCCAGCTACAAAAGACACCTGAAGTAAGGAAAGAAATGTCATTTACAGACAGAATTGATTCAAGTATTTAAATAAAAATGTGATTATTGTCAACAATCATAAGTTGACACACACACACAGAGATCCTATTTTATAATATTTAGCTGTAATCTAAAGGCATTGTATCATCGTTTTAACGATAAAATCACATACAAGGCATTTATTTCTGAAGCTTTGTAACTATGGTCTCAGATTGGCTAAGACAAACCGACAGAATAAACTGCATCAATGAAAACACAAACCCAATTACAACAACACAAGAGCTAGGTTTTATGTGGCAAACAGTGTCTATATAGTTTAAACGTTCATTGTCCTTATCCACAACCATCAAAGCAAGGCTCTCCGCTTCTTTCTTCTCATCATTTTGCATTGTGACCGCTGTGAGCAAAACCACATTTCACCTGTGTTAATCATTTCAATAAACTGATTTATTTCTAAGTTATTTAAATAAGACGGACAGCCTGGCAACTGCACCCATTTGAGGCGTAGCGCCATGTTTGTCTCCATTTCCAATCAGATCAGGACACCAACGCAGTCCCACACACAAAGCTGCTGACAGACTTGTTTATTTTCTCCTGCCAAAACTGCCACTCATTAGAGCTAGACTTGAACTGTAATAATTGAAATGTGGGTTGCAACTCAGAGGTCTAGAACTGAGCGAATGGCGGCTGCCATCTGGTGAAACATTTCTCATGCTGGATATCTGTGACATCTCAGCGCGGCTGATCCTACATTTTTAATTACCGTTCAGCAAAAACATGAATATACTCCTCACCTGTCTCAATGGCATGGCTTTCGTTTTTCTTCCACTGCTCTGCAACGTCGTTTGCCAGGGGATCATCTGGATTGGGAGCAC
The DNA here is from genome assembly GCA_032359275.1 of Microctenopoma steveboyesi. Classification (NCBI taxonomy): domain Eukaryota; kingdom Metazoa; phylum Chordata; class Actinopteri; order Anabantiformes; family Anabantidae; genus Microctenopoma; species Microctenopoma steveboyesi. The sequence continues at coordinate 6,621,014 of JAUMHF010000015.1, read as the reverse complement.
TTAATAATGCCTGGATGGATAGCAACACTGTACGGATCTGCAGGGCTGGAGACCACTTATCTGTGAGATGAAAAATATAAAGAGAAAAAAAGAACAGACAAAGTTCAGAGTCAAATTCAGAAAATGTCAAAAATCTGTCAAAAATGTGGTATTGCTGGATAGAAATTAACAGCCTGATCAGGATATACTCTCTAGTCAACATTTTTCTCTAGTACATTTACATGACTCAACTATAAAATATGAGCAAGTAATAAACTGATCTGATCATTAAAAATCATCTGCTGCAATAATTCATTTAATACATAGGGGAACCACCGTTGTTGTCTGTTCCGTTCTTCCTAAATAAACATCACTTGCAGTCTGTTTACCTCAAAACTCAATTTTATGGCTGTAATCCAGTCTGCTTCCTAAGGCTTTGTCTCACAAGAACGCTCTCTCCAAACATGGCCGGGCTGCTTTTCAGCCATTTCAAACTATAAAAAGCTCATTTATCATCCGTTGCTACATTCTGGTTGTGACAATAAAAATGCTAACAATAAACCTATGGCTCACACTGCTGGTGTGGCATGAGGTGCGCTACTCACTAACTCAACACTTGTGCATTGAAGCTTTTTAAACCTGTCTATCAGATGTGAGGTCAGTGTAAATGTTTATCCGCCTAGCTGAAAAGTACTATTATTTTTCATGTTTCCGATCATACCTCTATAGTTACATTTACGGTTACCCTATAAGTCACATTTTCACAGAACTGCAGATTCGTCCAGTAAAAAGTACTAGTTTAGATCCATGTAGACAATCCTTTAAACGTTAGCATTAAATTAAATGGTAAAGTGGACACTACTCACACTGAAATTATTCAGTACTGTTACATTCATGTTTTGGTTTTACAGCCCACATTTAGACTATAATAGGCTAAAGAAGGTCTCTCTAAGGCCCTTTCTCCACCTATGTTGTCTGGATACAGTCTAAACTTCTGTATTATAACATGATAGTGTCTATGCCATATAGGCATAAATACCATTGCTGTTATTTTGCTTTTCTTTTACCGGTCAGAAATCACCTATTGCAGATTTCCTGTTATGATGCACCCCATCTTCAAATAAAAAAAAACTACATTATGATTAAGCTATATGCCGTCAACGTGACTCCAAACATGCAGAAAAATATCATGTGTATAAGACAAAGATTCATCCAAATTAATAGTTTAGACCAGGTCCTCTTACCTTTCAAAATGTCTAAACATATTCTTCCCAGTTTGTCGACGTTGGGGTGGTAGATTTTGGTCATGAATCGCACTTTGGGAGCTGCCATGGGATACTCTTCTGGAAGAAATAGTTCAAGTTTAAATGTGCCTCCTTCAAAAGGAGAGTCTTGAGGCCCTGCAATGACCACATGGAAGTAACGTGCGTTCCCTTCATCAGGCGTAGCAGTGATCCCTGGAACAGGCTCTGCCATCAATCGCTGTGTCTCCTAAGTGTAGTTCGAACGAGAAACAAAAAGTTTTGTTGACATGTAATTGAATGACAAAATAGTGTTGCAGCAACAACTTTGAAGGCGTCAGAGGTCAATGTACTTTCAAGTATATAATGAATCAGAACGTACAATTTCACCCTGCTTAGCCACACATACACTTTCATCCTCAACACAACCCACAAACGAACAAAACAACATTCCACAGGCTACTGTTTAAGAGACTGAAAGCCAGCTGATAACTAGAGCGTGCCTTATATATTGTAGAACGACATACTTGATTAAAACAAACACAGAACTTCCCATTATTTTACACTGCAGATTCTTAAATAAAATAAACTATTCGGGGGCCACAACTTATAACTTATAATTTAATCACAGATTAACCTGCAGACCATTTTAGAAGAGGTGAATAATACATAAGATTGCCAAAATTGTCCATTCGAGTTTCTTAAAATAGTATATTTTGTTTGTCTAATTTCCAATATGCAAATAAATTATGTTTGTTCTTACATAAGTTTATTCACATTTTGTCAAAAAACATTTTTAACCTATATATATTTGTCTTTACTGAAATAAACTATATGAGAGTTGTATGAAAAAATAGTTCCCAACAAATGCTCTGTCAATGCACTGATTAACCAGCCAATGCGTTGTTTCAACTTTAAATAAGATTGATGACATGATTATTTATACAAATGTAATTAACAAATTCTAACAGTTTAATTCATGCCTTAAATTAAAACTGTGCTTTGAGAATCCTTTTACTGCAACTCATTAAAGGATTGTGTAACACTAAAGGGACACTACAATCAAAAGGAGGAAGTGGAGCTTTTTTTTTTTTATATATTTCTGCATTAGATCAGTCAGGTGCACCAAAACATCTGCAGTCAACAGGAAGAATCTGGTTTAATCTAGTAACAACTATTTCTTCTTGTTTACTGAAACCCAACTTCAAATTCTTGTAATTGAAGCCGACTCGTGTTTTCACTATGTCAGCGTTATGTTACTGGCTGTGAAACAGGCTAAACCTGAGAAATAGCTGCTGGATGAGGCGGAAAAGACTGATCGCGCCCACTGCCGGGCCTGGCCCAGCGAAGTTGCGGCGAGGTTGAGGGAGGAGACCGCAGTGCAGCAGGCCTCAAGTTACTACCTCATTTCTCGTTTCGCCTCACACGAATGATTCTTTGCGAGCACGTTTGGTTTATTACGAGTGTTTGGATATGTCGAGAGCACAAGAGTAGCGTTTCACATCAGCGCCCGACATGTGTACCAAACCTCAAAGCTACAGCTGCTAGCTTAGCTTACTTAGCGAAATCCATTCATATGGCGACTGGGACAAACTGTCATAATTTGTCGTCTGTTACCATAAATTAGCATAGCGAGTGTATCACAACTACAATATAATACCGACAATAAATCTACTCGTACACAAATTTGGCCACAGGTAGAGAAGAAGGGAGTAAACGGAAGTGGCAAACAAAACACTTGCAGACACGGAGCAGGGTCTAGCTCGAGATGAGCTAATTGAGCTAACCGTGCTAACATCAGGCTAAACGTTGGAAGGCAGTAAGTCCACGTTCACAATGCCATCAAATTATCTTCACAATACTCACACGCGGGCTCGTTAATTTATATACACAGTATCCAGTAAAAAGTGTACCTTTATAATCCTACGAGGCAAACCGGCCATCTTGTGTTAGCTATTGTATTTTTAGCCGTGAACTCGCCTTCTCTTCGGGTCGGACTGACTGAGCTGCCGGGGCGGGGACAGATAACTCGCTCTTCCGGTGGCTTCAGATGACGTAAGGAATTGTGATTTCTTTTTGTTTGTGTGGGAAGGAAATAAATTAAAAAATATACATTTCATTGATTTACATCTACATTTTATATTTAAATGTCAAAATGTAGTGTTTATAAAATACTAAACAATCCTGCAGATTTCCAACCGTGAAATGTTCACCCTCTGTTGCAAATATAATCTGCTTTTGTTCTTTTGCACTTATTTTTCACCTTTCACTCATTTAGTGCCTTTTTCTCTTTATCTTTTATTTACATGAACACTTTTTAAACCGATCAATGGAAAATTAAAGCACATCTTGATAATTGTCTATAATAAACTTTGTAACCAGCTTTGTTCCCCCTGGTGAATCAGAGTCAGAAATACTTTAATAATCCCTGAGGAAATTATGAGGTCTCAGTTGCTCCTGACAGTGGAACGAGTAAGAATAAGAGAGACATCAAGTTACAATATATAAAAAACACAATACAAGACGAGATAACATAATAAGACATTCACTAGTATGAGTCACTGCAGCTTGTATGAGTAGTCAGCCTGTGAAGTCATGCATGTGTCATTATTGAGCCTTCAGATGGAGGAGTTGAACAGTGAGACAGCCACAGGACGGAAAGATTTCCTGTGACGTTCCGTTGTGCATTTTGGTGCTTTCGGTCTTTCACTGAACTTGCTCCTATAACTGGCCAAAACATCATGAAGTGGGTGAAAATTATTGTCCAGTATTGTCCTTAATTTTTGACAACATACGCCTCTCTGACACCACTTTCAGAGAGTCCAGTTCCATCCCCACCCCGTCACTGGCTTTGCAAATCAGCTTATTAAGTCAACCCTCAGCCTGCTGCCCGAGCATGCAACAGCATAAAGGGTGGCATCGTCTAATTCAATGCAGGGCTGGTACGCAAACTGGAGGGGGTCTGACCATGATCAAGAATGAATCTTTCCAGAGTCTTCATGGCATGAGAAGTCAGTGCCACAGACCTATAATCCTGGGGGCCATTGGGACGTGCTTTCTTGGCTACAGGAACAAGGCATGATGTCTTTCACAGTACAGGGGGTTATGCATTAAATACACAAGCGTTTTTCTGCAGGTCTTAGAACAGTGCAGCAGCTTTGGTGGTTTCTTAGAGAAGCACTTTGTCTTCACGCTGTGTCTCAGATGTAAATCAGCACGTTGGATGCATTTATATTTACTACATTATGAATTATTAATAGTGCTTTTCATTTAGATCCACTGATCTGCCCTCTCTTGGAAGCACAATTTATTTCGGCTGCAAGAACTTTAAACACAATTGACTCAGCAAAGTAGTTTTACGTGTTTAACTAATGTTAAACTATTTTCTCTAAGCTAATTGCATCATTTAACTGAAATTTATTTCCCCTAGAACACAATAATGCAAAGATATAAAAATATTCAGGATGTCCCACTGACAGTTTAAAATTAGATTTATGAGCATATAAAACATAATTATTGTATACTGTTGGCAATCTACTAGATTGCATAGATTTATATTTGCAGGAGAAATTAAAAATGCCCTAAAATCTAGTGCAGTATATTATACAAAATCACATTAAATGCAGAAATGCATTAAAGTGGATGTCAATTATGTATTTACAGCCATTTCACTGACTCACAGACTCATGACAACCAAGTGAATATGTTAACAGTTTATTATACATATTGTGATAATAACCCTCCAAAAAACACAATTTGCAGTTCTTTGACTTTGGTCTTTGCCTATCTGTCCTTTGGAGGATCCTTATTCTTGCGTCTCATGTGGTACCTGTGGTAGAAGAGTAAAACAAATTTTTTTGGGGGGACAAATTAATTTCTATTAATTTCTTATTTTAATTAAAGGGCCCAAAACATTTTAAACCAAGTATGTTTTCCTTTTAGCTCTCCCTTACAAAACAAAAATGAGTTGCGGTCACGTGTCTTTTCTCTGTTTACTTACTGTCCGACTGGAAACCACCGGTGTTTAGTGGTGAAAAACATCTTGCTCAGCTCCTCTCTCGTGGGCCCCTCTTTGTCTTTCAGCACCTCCCTGCTGAGGTGGGCCTTTAAAACCTGGTCATGGGTCTCAACTGGGTTGGTCAAGGGGTCCGGTCGTTCTATAGGCTGCAACAATTCACCGTCATGAGCAAGTTTGCCTCTTACACATAAAAAAATATGATTTCCAGAGTCCCCGCAACAATTTCCACAAATCTTTATAACCAGTTACAGAAATTTAAGTTTAAGATGTACATCTGTCATGTTATCAGTATTTCAAATGTTTGGAGCGTTTTGGGACAGTTTCTTTCAAATTAAGAGTTACAAGAATCCAAACCTCACGCGACTCTTTCTGAGCACGAGGTAGAAAACCAACATATACCAGAGCTTCTGATTTCTCAGAGAGGCAGTCTGTGAGAGCTGGACACGGATTATGTCATAAAACATCTGACACATTGATGAGCTCTTACCTGTGTGAACTCATAGGGAACATCAATATTGGGATGGTAGCACACTATGCTTTTCCCATCTGAAGTCACACCGATTTCCACGTTACTAAACCAAAGGATTGGAAATTATAATTCTGATCACAATACTATCTAGACAACAACACAGCAGACGATACTGCCAGATATCCTTCAGCCTGGATTACAAAAAATAAATTAAATGGCTTTTATCTTGATGTACATATTTAACTGTTCCAATCTACATATCATTACTACATTACTACTTCTTAGGTCTATTTCTTTATTAAGCTTGCCAATATGTTTTCTGTTACATTAATGCAGCACAATTAAATCAAAGCTTGACCTGAGACTCCTCTCCTCACAAGCAGCCCCATTTGCACAATATAAAACTTGTGCAAGCTTAAAAATGATCTAACACTTAACATTCACCATAATAAGGAAGATAGGCATTTATTTTTTTTGAACAGTCTGTGTTGTGTAGCTATAATACACATAGACGTACTTTAACTTTCACATACCAGTTTGGGCCATGAAGTGAAGGACCACTGACAGTGGACTTCTGCTGAACTGTCACCAAACATACTGCAACAGAAAACCAAGTGAGACAAACACATTCACCTTCTTAGATAGACAAGCTTACCTTTGAAAGCAGGGATCAACTAATTTCATTTTAATTATTAATAATAGTAATAGGGGCTGTTGCCTTGTGTCGCTTACTGGAAGTTGAATTGACTCAGCTTCAACTTCACCTGCATGACTGAGAATCTTTACTTTTTTTCTTGTTTAAGTAATTATACAGTCTTTCGCACTGCAAAATTCTAATCGATAAAATACATAAAATCTAGGTTTGACATTACAGACAATTATAACGCTAGCGAAACGCTTAGTGTTTACCTACAAGAGATATTCTCAAGGTTAGCCGATGTTAGCTTTCAGCGTCGTTTCTCTAGCGTTTCTGTTTATGAACTGTAAACTAATGTAATTTTTTAAAACATAACAGGTCTTACCTTTTGTAGGCAGCAGCGTTGTACGGTTAGAAACCCGCGTTAGGAAACGGTGAAGCTTACACAAATGACCTGACGCCATGCTCAATTTATTTACAGGTGTGCGTCACTGTAATGGTTCCGTCTACGCGCTGCGGCACATTCATATTAGTTCCACAATCGTACAATAAAAAAAAAACACAATATTAATACCTACATCCCGAATATATAAGTTGCAGTACTTTTGTTTTCTTAATATCAAAGAGGTTATATCTCAAACAGTGCTTTTGAAAGTAAACCTGCCACATATTCAGAATCAACACAAATTTCTGTAGTGTAGTAGTTTAAGAATCACATGAACATGAAGGATTACACATTTTACAAGTTGTATTTATTTGCTGATTATATCAGTTTTTAAGTCTAAGTTTGTACAGATTTTTAAAATGTATTTAAACGAAATAAACCTATTACTAACAAAAAACCCAGATATTATTTATTACAATATGTAGGTTTCTCGAGTAAACAGTATTATGGAAACGGAAACGGATATCACAAGATATCAAATATTCAAACATCGGAATCACTTTCCATTTAAAAATGAAAAAAAAACAACTCCTAGAACTATTCATTAATATGAATATAGAGAAACATTTCTTTTCTTTTCTCAACAGATCTTTGAATGTGCTATGCCACTGTCATTTGACAAACTTATCAAGGTGTCTAAAGGCACAGTAATGGCTTTGATGAATGGAGCTTCATTTCTTCCACTCTTTTCTCCACAGAATAAAGCAGTGAACTGTGAGAGACACAGCATCAGTTTGATGTGATTTCACGAGTACAGGTTGTTTTAACACCCAGAGCATCACTGAGAGACTTCCATCTCTGCTGTGGCTGCACTGCTGGATGCTTGTGACCCTGCGTTCACCACCATACGCTCTCGACTCCCAAACACCTCAGCAACTGTAGGCAAAGAATTACAATAATGTGAGTATTCTTAAATTAACAACCATCTTAAAGTTCATCATTTTAAAATCTATAGTCGCTTAACAGGAAATACACCTGCCAGACCAATAAATGTAATTATTATACCTGCTGCAACGTCACTTATATCCCAAACCCTCAGGCCATCCTTCTGTCCCCCAAAGGCATAGACAAAGGGAAGATCAGGGCAACATGAAGCACAGAACAGCACGCCCTGTTCACAGAGGGGAAGAACACTATTATAAGACTTTTATCAGCTATACACTTTGTGATTTTGGAGAGGAACCCTTCAGCGACAGGGTGGTCTTACCATCTTCATATCCCGTGAGTGCACCAGATTTGGTTTGTTGCCTAAAATGTCCCAAATCTTAACGTGTTTGTCAGCTGATGAAGTTACCAGACAACCTTTAATCTGACTGCTTAGGTCCAAACCTGCAGACATATTTAGACACAATTGCATAGGAAATTTACATTACATTAGATACATTTCTTCAAAGAAAATCATACTACCTGCATGCATGTATGCTTCACACACACACACACACACACACACACACGTCTACCAACCTGACACTTCTTCATCATGTGCTCTCAGCGTGAAAACAGGTTTATCTGAGCGAGCATCCAGACAATAGACAAAACCATCCTCTGTGCTGGCCTGAAACACACACACACACACTGCACAGGTTAACCACAGAGAGCAGGGGAAGTGAACAGAAGGATAAACATGAATTATTATACAGTGGCCACACATAAAAAATTATTATTCATCTAGATTCATAATTGTTGTTTATAACCAATAGGAACATGAACCAATCTTTCAGAGTGGTTGTGCTTTTGTATAATTATTTTTACCCCTCTACCAAGCACTGATAACACCACTAAAACTAAACCATGGTACCTTTTATATTTATATTAAGTTTATATTAAGTCTTGGTCCCTATTAATCCCTGTTGTCTAAATTGTTTTTTAACTTTGGAATATATTCACTTAATGTGACTTATGGAGAATGTTGAGGTCTTCTGCAGTCTTAAAATCATCCCTGTCTTCGTATAAATCCAGGAGGAGAATCTGAGCACAAACCAGAAAATTGCAGGGTGAAAAATGGTTCCAGACAAGACGCTCCACTTGACCACTAAACCTCCAGGTCCGGTGGCTGTTGTCTGGGTTTCGGCAGTCGTACAAGATAGCTGTCCTGAAAAGAGGCTAGGTTAATATCAAATCCGCCATGAATGTTACTTTATTTACACCCCAAAAAACACTTACTTGTCATATGATCCTGATATCAGAGTCTGTGCTTCAAACGGGTGGAATGATATCGTCTGAACCTGAAAGATAAAAGTTTGTTTTCTAGAAGCTGAAGCCTGAAAACCCTGAAAACCTAACATACACTATACACCACGAATTAGACCCATCATTTATGTCACTGAATACCTTATCAGTGTGCATGCGCAGAGTTGTCGCTGGTTTGCCTTGAGATATATCCCACAAAATAACCGTCTCATCTGCTGAGCCACTGGCCAACACATTCCTAAGTAAGAGAAAGGAAACAAGATTGTAGTATGTACAAAATCTCACAATAACAAGTAATGATTGATTAAAAATGACACTGACCTGACCAGTTTGTTCCAGGATAAATCCAGCACGGCGTCAGTGTGCCCCTCTACATGCTCTGCAGCTGCCCCCTGATGTCAACAAGAACAGACAGGAAAGTATTAATGAGAGACACATCAGGGATTGAAGCAAGTGAGGAAGAAGATTAATAAACATACTGAATATTTAAATCTTTATGTGAAAATTATTTTTTATATCTGTGAAGGTTCTCAGTCATCCAGGTCATGATTATCTAAAAAAAAAGGTTTTATTCAATAGCAACTGGACCCGTTTGATTCCTTGACGACGTTTCACTCTTCCATTCCAGGTGGGTTTCACAAGTCCAGTTGCTATTGGGTTAACTGTTTTTTGAGATTATTTACAATCAACTCAATAAATCCTTAATATTACCTAATAAATCATGAGCAAGCTCTAACTCACCAGCATACAACACAGTTAGAATAGTTCTTGACCTCTAGTACATATAGACACAAACTGCTCTGGCACTTACTGGGTTTACAGGGACCGACGTAATGATTAACAGTGAATAAAGCTTTATTTAAAGCCTTGGTGAAATATAATATAAACTGGCACAGCATGCACCCATGCACATACTTCAACCAGACTGCTATATACTGTACAGACCACAGTGAATAACAGAGGATACTTGATTGGCAACCTTTTTGTTCTTCTTTTTCTTCTTGGAGGCTTTTTTGCTCCCCAGGGAGAAGGCTGGCTCTAAACAGTCCACCACATCCAGGTCCCACACATCTATCTGAGGAGTCATGTTGCCCACTGCAGCGTAGTTAGCTGTAAAAGGGACACAAAGACCAGAATAAGTAAGTACTCTGGAATGTGCATAGTAAATAAAAAAATAGAAATGTCATACATCTGGGACGGCTTCAGATTACATTTCTTTAAAGGTTTGTTAATACAAGGCACACATCTCTTACCAGTTCCCTCTCCAGGAGTGGGGTCAAAGTTGAGCCACTCCACACACAGTGGGTAAGCTGGCAGCAGAATATCATGATGAACATAGAGAGAGTCCTCTTCAGAGTTATAAACTGTAAAATAAGAAAATGCAAAATATATAGTAAAGACTGTGATAACTGTTTAAAAAGGAGCCTCACAGTGATTCTAATTTTTGATATTCATAACTTTTGTGTATATAGTATGTGCTAGAACAATAGTATTCACTAAACTAAACTATTCAGACAACAGAAGACATTTTGTTGTGTCTGCAGAATAATCAATTCTGTTACATATGTAAACATTCACCATAGATCTCCAAGTTGCAGCAGTCCTTCTCTGCCCTTCCTGCTAAGATGAGATTGTCACTGGGCTTGATTTGGAAGTCTTCTCGTTCATACTGGTCCTAGTGCAAAAGACACAAACTCTAATTAATTAGATGTATATAAAAAATAAGCACGTCTGCTCTAATCAATGAGTACTCACTGTATCTTTGAGGGTGATATATGGATCCTCTTCATTAGAGCTGAACACCGTAAGCCCGGCCAGACTGTCACCAAGGTTAGCGGTTGCTAAATTAAAGAAAGACAAACAGTAGATACCGGGTCAGTCGAAACAGTCTCTCAATTAAATTAGATTTAATTAAAGTATACACAATAGGTAGTAAAATGTTTGGTCGGTATTTCCCATAACAGTGCACAAATATCCTCACCTACATCCTCTTCGTCATATTTATCCAAGCCATATTCTGCTAGCTCATCTTCCTCCGTCCCTTCTTCTTTCTCATCTTTTGAAACATCAGTAACATCAGCTAAAGCATCACTGGGACACTCTCCATCAGGAGCCATTGTTTTATCCTCCTCTTCTTCTTCATCCTCTGCTGCTAGGTCCCTGATGTGCCACAGTAAATAAAATAAAATTTAATTAAAACATTGAATCAGTTTTAGTTATTTAACAATGACATTTAATGTAGGGCTAACACAGATTTTTAAATTCATTATCAAAAACAAACATTTATGACAAACTTAAAGCTTTCACTTGTGATGTTTAAATATACTGACAATAATAAGGAATCAGACAGGGCAGAGCACAATATGAGGGAATGTGTAGATGTTATGTTATGCGTTATGTTGTATGTGTTTGATTCTTACATACCCCAATTTTTCTTTTGCTTCAGTTATGATGCGCTGAAGCTCCTCTTGAGTCAATTCAACCTGAAACAAAACAAAGTATTGTGATATATTATCGTTATTCTTATATCTTACCATATCTTCTGTTAAAGTCACCTGTGTACAGAAATATCTCATTTTCCTAAGCAGTGCATCTCTAGTTAATAAGTCACTGAGGTGCCTGCAATATTAGCACCGGCTAAACGGTCAAAGACTGATACGATACACCTACAAAAATACATTTCAGCCAAACGTGACATTTAAAACGGTGGACATTTAAACAGCACGTTCGTACCTGCCATGTTGACAGATTAGCCGCCGGAGGCTAGCATTAGCTATCACGTTACTTACTTTGTCAGGGGTTTCCTTGGCAACGCCTCGCCCAACCCAACCAATACAGGTGATCTGGGAGCTCATTCTGGAGAAACAGTACAGTTCTCGAACAAATACAATAAAATCTACAAAACTAGCAACTAGTAGTTCAAACTACTTCAGGTACGCACAGTACATGTGAGTTAAATGGGTCCTGTGACGCACACTGATGACGTCAACAGAACGTTAAAATATCTGCCTGATCAAAAATGTAGACGCGACAAAACCAGTTGCACCTAGGTAATTCTGAAAATATTTACTAAATAAAATAGCAACACTACAGTATAGAAATATTCGTTTAAAGTAATGCATTTAAAACTGTACTTTTGTAACGCTCTGTACATATTACAGACCCCAGTTATAACCGTAATATACAGTATTTTATGTTTTTTTCTTGCTCACTGAATAACGAGGTCTTCAGTGAGCAAGTTTTAACTCATATGTCATATCAGTGTATAAATCTGTCCATTTAACCTAGTTAAAAATCTTGCAAATAGTCTACAAATGGTGATCATATTGGAAACTAGTCTAGCTCACTCATTGACTTGATGTATGTTACTGCAGTTAACATTCTCTGTATTATCTTGATATTTTAGTGAACTAAATATTCAGAATGTACTGTAAAATATACAGTGTGTATATAAACACAGATATATAGACGGGCCATGTCCATGTGCGTCATCCTCAGCATGATGGTCAGCTGTGTAGGAAGGAGATATTGGTGGATAAACCTGAGAAAGGAGTTGTGAAGTTATACAGTTGTCTCTGTCAGACATATTGAAGAACCAGTTAAACGTGATGGGATTGTCAGGTTCCTTTCAATCACACTGGTGTTATTATTTTCTGTACAGCCTGTATTTGTTTTTTACTTATACACCGCCACACCTCTTGTGAATTGTTCAGCTGGCGTTTCCTCTCCACTTTCATCTTGAGGCTACGGTAGAGCTGAAATGCCTTTGATATTATTGTTGGGGAAACATTGTCTGTCTCTGAGGGTAGATTAATCACCACACACATGTTAAAGTTATGCAGTTTATTACTTCTGACAGTAAAAGCTTTGACAATACCAAGAGAACCAAACACAGGCACAGGCTGAAGTAAAATGTGTTTGTTTTTTGAAAAACTCTTCTCTTTATGTGCTTCAGTAAGAATCTGTGTTGGGGAGTAGTGAACTATTTAAACTGGTAGTTTAACAAAGCAATTTAAGTTATATTGCTTTGCAGTCATTTTGTTGTATTGTAACTACAACCAGAGATGTAATAATTTAACACCGCATTATGTTTCAGGGGTTTCCCAGGAATGTTGTGACATTGTTTCCCTCTTGTTTGCTGGCATCCATGTTTTAATTTGTGTCACGTAGACATTGTCAGATTTATGATTTTATAAAAACAAGTTTGAGGATCCAGTTTTCCAAAAATGCACGCTTCCCTGCAGTTCAGCTCATTCTGGTATAAACAAAAAAGCACCAGACAGAGAATCCAAAGCAGCTCAGATCTAGTTTTTGTTGACCTCTCATGGAATCTTACCTTAGTTTTACATAGCCATACACTGTGATAACAGCGGGGAAAACACCATTTGGATTAGAAAAGCAGAAACAGCCTTAGGTTTAAATAAAACATACACTTGTTCTTTTATAATCTTTGAAAGATTAATTATTAAGAGCTTTATTATATAAAACAATTACAATGTACAAAAACTATGCATAGTCACATATTGCTGTAAATTATACTGTTTATATACAAGTGTTTATAGTAGCATTGCTTAAACCACAAGGCGAAGGTGAAGATTAAATTACTGGATAACCTATATCACAGGAAAAACATGCACTTACAATGTGCAGTGCAGTGGTCAAGGCACAGGACAAAACAGAAAATATGAAAGTGAAATTATATTCACATAATCAACTAAACCATTTCACACGATGGCTGATGAATCCGTTCAATTACTAAACTGAACTACATTCTGCGTAACAACTGTGTTTCTGTAATATGTTTTGTATCTGTGTCAGTTGTCAGATAAGTACTTTTTCGCTCAAATAATAAATGAAACTGTTTCTAAAGCATATAGATCTCATATAGGTCATCTGAGGTACATTTAATCCGCTCTTGAATGGAATTTAGAAACAGGAAAAAACATTGCATTGAAAAGTTTTCCATCTTTTGTATATAATAATACTGATGTTTCACAACAGTATTTCACTACAACAATCATCCAGCAGTGCAGCGCTGAAATTTACTTACAAGTACAGAGTGAGACACAAACAGTGCCTATGTGAACTTAAAATATGTTTCATATGTTTTTAAAGCCTTGGGTGATCGGGCTTCTGCCTACATGAGCCTAATTGCTGCTTGAGAACACTGTAATGTTTCACCATGGGTGAGCAGACGTTACCTCACCTGTGGTCTCAGCAGTGTCCTAACTCACTTTTACATGATGGCATTTGTTGTAGCTGTTTTGATTGTTTGGTTTTAACTTTATATTGTTGATTTTTATTTTATAAAGTACTAATATACTACTAATTAGCTTTTGTGCAGCATTTATCATACTGTATTATGTATTTAAGCCAAAATAATACAGAAGTTCTATATACAAGATATTTCAGCTGTACATGAGCTCACATATTAACTAAGGTTATTATTATATTGAGGCTTTTCATTATTACTTTTTCATTATTATGGCTTGTATTATTTAGGGTGAAGGTTCATGGTGAAAAGATATTTATCTGAAATCCCTGATTCCCTTTGTTCGAACATCTGGGCCATAGAGAGAAACCTCTATCTTTCATTAAGAGCAAAAACCTTTTCCTCAGACTTAAAACCTAATTTACAGCTCAATTCCCTTAGGATTTTCTACATCCCAAGTCTAGGAAGGTAACACCAGTAGCTGGGTATTGAGCAGAGGTTTTGTGTGCAAGGTTTGAGCAGGAGGAAATCTGAGAGCGAAGTCTCAACACGTCAGTAAAACCGTCAGATTGAGAAACTATGCTCTTGAAAAAAAAAGAAATCTCTGCTTATACCACATTACGTGTAGCTAAATATGCAATATAGCAGGTTTAATTTGATAAAAATCTACACCCAAGGAGATTCATTCTTGGTTCTGGATTTAGTCTGACCCTAACCACAAAATAAGGAGACCACTTGCCAGTGTGATGTAGTGCAAAAAACTGTTCGTTTAGTCAGCCAAACACACTGAGGGGGTCCGGACTGTGAGGACCTGACCGGTGTCTTCTACAGCCTCATTATGAAATGCAGATGCCTTCTTTCTTACTGGTTGCTCCACATTTCCCAAAACAAAACGTCTTAATCTTGTCAATTTCTTCACAAGGTGTTGGTCAGCTTTTTAACTGGGGACGTTTTACGTCATGTTAGAAATCAAGGTCAAACTCTTCCTTTGACACAGCGTCCTCTGTGTTCTTAGCTGCCTCGTCTTCATCATCATCCACCTTCAGACGTTTTGTCACCAGCTTAAGGTTGGTCTCGTGGAGGATCTTTTGGGTCAAGTATTTCTCCCGCTTGATCTGTTCTTTGACAGCATAAGGGACGTCTGGTATTATGTAGGACAGGATGAACTTGGTGAGGTAAACAATGTGCTGTGATGAGAAAATAAGGAGATGACATCTCATTTAATATTTCTCATTTTAAGACCAAACGTTGATGTTGATTTACTTCATTTTAAACCCACCTCCACAACTATTATGAAGGCCATTTTGGCAGCAATCACATGCCAGTAGTAGATATTGTACTCATACTGCCTGGGGTGTCCTGGGGGATACCGAAAATCCCGATACCTGGAAAAAACAAACAACATTTTCAGTAGTTTCCTTCAAAATAGAAACACAATTCATAAAAATCTCTTTACGATTCAACTAACGTAAAATATAATATAAATTATAATAATATAATATATAATCTCTATTATTCACACACTGAGGGCCAATCTTGATACCTGCAGGCGGTGATGTTATATGAATCCTCCGGCTTGCTGGCATTGGTGAAATCGCTGGTGCTGAATACAGACAGGGAGCTGTTGATGTAGCCCTGCATGGTGTGATTCGTATGTTCTCCATATGGGTACACAGAGAAAGACCAGTAGTACACCAACCGTGGAATCATGTCTGAGGTAAACGCAATAATCATGGCCTGTTGAAACGCACGGACACCATGCAGCATGTCAGGGTAAACTTTGCATATGTAAATAATGGATTTTCAGCAAGAAGACACATGACTACTGCACAGTGAGTCATTGTTTAAATAGATAAATGTTCTGCCTACTTGAGGCCATAGTTAAAAACGTAAAATGACCTTAACTGCACAACCTAACTGTTGTATTTTGTAGATTAAACCAACCTAATACTGAAATCCCTCTAATCACTAATAATAAGTGTAAACAGTCACTCACATTTGTGGCAACAGCCAAGATAGTGATGCCTTGAAGAATGGGCTGCCAGGCCCCTATGTCTTGGGCCTTTTCTGGCACAATGCGACGAAATTGCGTGAGAATTTTCCAAGCATCGACCCGAATCTCAAACACATTGTTCACCAGCGCCAGGGCTGGTGCCAGAGGGAAGGAGGCCACAAACAGGGTCACAAAGCCAAACTGGATTACTGAAAGAGACAGGGAGAGAGAGACACATGAAAATAGCCTCGTACATATTTAAAGGAAGTACGGTACAGCTTGTGTGCAGCTGGAAATGTGGCACGTGAAGGGACTGAATAAGATGTTTCTTACCCATCTCCAGATATTCATAGAACAGTCCTAGGTTTGAAAAGGGCTGGAGGTGGTAGTCCTGTTCCCAGCGAGGAATGGTACTTTCTGCCTCCCCCTTTGTGCAGTGACGCACCATCAAGTTCTTCACCCACCTATGAAGAGGGGGACAGCATTACATGACAGTGACTTAGGCTAATCTTAGTGAATCCAGTGAGTTCACTCATGTTTGCTGTCTGGACGACATGGTTTTAATTGTGCTTACGGTAGCAAGACCTCCTGGATGTTGTTCCAGATGGCTTTTCCACCCATGATGATAGCCAGCTGAGTTGTCAACTCAAACAGACAACCCCCGGGATCACACTGGAGAAACAAGACACAGGTTAGGAGTCAAGAACAACAACTGAACAAGAAGCTAAATGGATAATTATTATACCTCCTCGTTACGGTATTGTCCGAGATAAACGGGGCGTCCAGGATAGCCAACTGCTTTGCCTTTTGCAAAAGCGATGTAGAAACAGGAGGAGTAATAGTTTACAAACTGAAAAAGGAACATCTTCAGGGTCAAGCTGTTCTCATAATCAGTCTTGGTTCTTGGCAGCTCTGTTAGTAAATAAGGAAGATGAGCAAAGGTTCTGGATTACATCATGTTCTAGTCAGGAAATTAAGAGGTACAACTGAAACTCACCAAAGTTAGTGATCCAGATGGCGACTCGCTCATAGAGAGTATTTAGGATCATGATTATAACAAAGTTAATGATGGAGGCAGTGACAGAAGTGGCCATCTGAGGTGTCACGTACTCCTTTATTGGCTCCAGCTTCTTCAGGTCCTGAGTTCTGAGGCTAGTTGAGAAGGCGAAGAAGACAGCCAGCCGATACACCATGACGGCCACAATGGAGGCCACGATCAACAGAATCTGAGGAACAAAGTGCAGATAGACAGATTAAAACGTAAGGTATTTTCAGAAGTGGATAACGCTCTACTTTCATGGACCAGTCTTTGAATAATATCCATATTATTTGCATGAAGTATCCTGTTTAATTTAAATAGATTTAGGATTAAAAACTTTCATTTTAAGCAACTACACCATAGTTCAAAACAATTACAAACTGGTAATAATAATAATAGTGCCATCTATATATTAATTCCATTACCCAGAATAAGACGGTTCCCATTCCTATCGACACCCGAACACAACGTCCACAGGATGTGAAGGGCACTTTTTCACTGATCTACATGAGAAACAAACACAATCAAATACAACCCTTTAACTGCAAGACTGCGTGGTTTGAATCCATAATTCTAGATCACAAAACAATATTCTGGCTACAGCATTAAACTGTATCATTAGCTTCAAAATGATCTTAATTGCTTTAAAAAGAGTTTGTGATTTACCCCTGTAACAGGGTTTTTCCTGTCATATATACACTTGGCTTCATACTCTGGGCGAGCCGGCTCTTCCTGCTCCAAAAATTCCACAGTGTCCCATTCGTACTCCAACCGTGCCTGGTAACGCTTCCAGAACTCCAGGAACAAAGTTACTGTCAGGATATGACCAGGAGCAGGACAAAGGGCAACGATGAGAAAAAAAACATGATCGCGTTATTGTCTGCGTCTTTCACCATAAATGTGTGTACTTTAAAGAGTCGCTGCACCTAGGATTCCATCTCCATATGCTTATTTTTTAAATAACGCACTGTCATGACAGCTGTTGCTTAGCTTCCCTGACTAAAGTTGTTATTGTCATCATCACACATAGTACATATGTAATAGTCCGCAACATCCGGTCTATTACATCATGTGTAGGACAGTTCTAGAGGATTTGACTGAACAAAAATTATGTATTTTATTAAGAATTAGTTTTTACACACAATATGTATTTTGTTGAAAAAATAGAAAGTAAACCGTATATTGTATCTAAATTGCATTTAAAACAGCTCAAAATACAAATACAGCTTCAATACAGCTTGTTTTGAGAAAGATAAAAATGTATATTGTGTTGAAAAGCCATGACTTACCCCAGACTGACATGAAAACAGCAAACACCAGAGTGCCGAAGTTATCAAATATGCAAAGTTTCTAAAGTAGGAAAAAAGAAACAAAGACTTCACAGTTGGCACAACTGAATCTGTCTTTTGTGTGAAAGGCTGAGAATACACCTGTTGAATTTAAATATGTAAATTCAGTAACTGTGTTGTTTAGCAGTGCAGGAAGACCGGTCCTGAGGAGTTACAGTTTAATACAACCTTCACAAAGTCACTGTCACAGGCCTGATTCTCCAGACACGGTCCACAATGCACATGGGAAAATGGTTATATTGTTTGAATAACTTCCACACTGTTTTACTAATAATAAAGAAGTAGAGAGCTGATGCATTTACTGGATATTATCAAGTGACATTATAAATATAATTCTTAATATTTAGTTGATCTGGAAATGAAATACCACTTACTTTTGAAGCTTCACAAGTGCTGTTTAACCTCCAGTAGCTGCAGAACCTGTCACACTGGGGACACATCACTATCTGTCCTCCAATGTCAGGGTCGCACACCTCCTTGCTGCAAAACACAGATACGGGGGTCTATGAAATTAAGCATTTGTAAAGACAAAGATGTGCAGCACAGAGGGTTGTACCTACCAAAATAAAACATCCTTTTCTAAAACAAAGAATAAAAACAAGATCCACTAACTATCTTATTCTCAACTGCAGGGTCTTCAACAATATTATACAAATATAATATCATTATTTTCATTAGTGTATCGATTCTTGACTTTAATATTATTTAATACCATTAAATACATGATAAGTTGTGAACTACAAACCTCCATGTGCTGGTTTCTTGAGTCTTGTATCCATAAATGAAGCAAGCCAATCCCACAACAGCAGCCAGAGCAAGCATGTATGTGTAGAAACCCAACCAAGCGAAATATATGCCGATTTTCTCCCCATAATACTTCCTGTGCAGGAAATACAAATCTATGATTTTGCTGTTTACGTTTTTCATTTACACAACTACACGACACAGCTTTTTATTGACACTACACAAAGCCAAGGACTTTGCGGTTCAAACAGGACTGAAACTCCAGCACGAAAAGGTAAAAGCTTGTGTTCACCTTATGAGGTCAAGCGGTTGCATCTTGTAGAAGCTTTTCGGATGAGCCCATTCTTGATAGAGCAGGAATCTCTCGTTGGGGCAGCCGTCGTCTTCAGACCTGACATTGAACCTGCACTGAAACAGCAAACACGAGGGACAATAACCATGTAGACCTTGGAATATACCCACACAGACAGTAAAACACAATACTACTCACATCATGGAGAGGATATGCAGCTTTGTACACCCCCCCATCCAGAAGTTTGGTGATGCCAAACTTCTTTATATTTCCTCTTATTTCATAGGGAGCGCGACTCAGGATGTAGTATGCCTGTGAGAAGACAGATATGTTTTATGTCTGTTATCTCTCTGCGCTACTAATCTCTTCACATACTTCACGTTATCATAGAATCACTATGTGAGTGCAGCACAGACAAGGCGCATTCAAGATGCACAGAGCTTTTTATTTTCATAAAGTCCATATGTCCACTAATCAACTACTGAATATTTTATTTGTCTGTAAGCAACTTGCCATCCTGCTCCTCATTGAAGGAGTGAAGAAGAGATCCTTTTCCTTTACGTAGAAGTACTCCTGACGGGACTTCTCGAAGGGGGCGGTGAAGAACTCAGTCTCTTTGCTGATCAGCTTCTCGTTGGGGTAGAAAGGCTTGGTGATCCAAGAGAGAAAGCGCCATGGGGAGGGGCGGGAGGACAGATCATTGGGCTGGATGGGCAGCTTGATGTGCAGGACCTCGGCGTATGTGCACAGCACGTCCCATGGCATGTGGACTTTCACAAACACCAGTTTCTCATCTAGTACCTGCAAAGCACAAATACAACATAGTTGAACAGAAGTCAGAGAGACGGGATGTGAACCATCACTTTGCAAAGACTGGTTAAGTGTAATCTACTTACCGATTTTGTGGCCTCCAGCTCCAATCCCATGTTCATCAGGCTGGACTCGAATTGCTCCCGCCGTCTCTAGAGAGGAATCCAAAAAAGTTTCATGTATGAGATGCACTGAAGCAAACGCCAGACCTGTAGAGTAAATACTGTGAGAATGTGTTGAAGGCTAATCTGACTCCACTGGTGACATGTTTAAGTACAACAAAACACAGCTGTGTTTTCACTCAAAGGCACATTGTCACCTTGACGCCGATTGTCTGAAAATTCATAAACGCTGAAGCTAATTTTAGAGGTGACAGCTTATTTATTGTGACAATTACATTTACATACCGTAATACCCATAAATGAAAACACTCAGCAGGTCTGAGCACGTTTCCTGTTGGTTGCATTTCACAGTTAAATCCTGGATACACTTTTATTATTAATAAAATATCACAATAGAGAAGGAATGTACAGAGAATAAACACATTTAATCTTCTTTGTCCAATAGCTTTTCATAGCTTTTTTAATCATTTCAATGCTACAAAATCATTCAGATGACATTCAGATGTAAAAACAAACTCTATTGTGTCACCTTATTATTATATCGTGTTGTGATTTGGTGCTATATAAATAAACTGAATTCAGCTGAATTGAAGTTGAACAACGCCCTTTCAGCTGTCTGAGCAGGAAAAGGTTTTGAAACACCTGTTTGACATAACTTTGGTTTTAGACTAGGGCAGTGCTGCATTGCCCATGGCTCTCTGGATTTAGTCTTGGTTAAGAGTCTCTGTGGCACGTGATGTGCAACGGTTCTATATTTGACAGAGTCTTACGAAGAACTGTATGAAACTGGTTGATCGGGTTTTACAGATGTGGCTCTGGCTTAAATGATTCGTCTTATGCATCCACCCATTTTATCTGTTCACAGCTGCTGATGCAGAAATACAACAACCTACTACTATTAAAACTTTGTTCTTTTTTTAACACCCTGAAAGACCTAACCTTTCCAGTGTTGCCATATGTCAGCTTTTAGCATGTACAAATTAATATTGTCTGATTTCTAACCTTCTCTGGTTGAAACTATTTTAAAACCACTGGAGGGTTTACGGTTGCAACAGTGCAGGTAACCGTCTCTAAGATGTGTAGATCACATCCTTCACAGTAAACCTATTGTGAAAGAGGCTGCAACAAACAGCATACCTGGATATGTCGGTTCATGTCTAAGTTTGTGCGTCCCTGCACTGATCCCTGGAATTTAGTTTTGTTATAAAAAGTTCCACCTTAACACGAACGTGTTAAATATTTTTTGTATTAATATCAGTAATATCCTGTGAAAATAATAAGGTTAGAGTCTAAACTTAAATAAAGACATTTCTGCTCTGGCTGTTTTGATGTAAATGTTCTTGATAAAGGTTTGATGGTGTAAGTGAAGGAGTAATTTCTGAATTTTCCCACTAGAGCCCACATGTACTGAACAGGTCCTAATTAAAATGTGCTGAAACATAGTAAAGTGCTGTGAAGGAGCCATATAGACCAGTGTATGCTCAGCTGTTTAATTTCCTGCATAATGACAGGTTAAAGCTATGTCTCCTTTGCATGCTGCACTGAATATCAACTATCATGAGTAATTAATGGAATGTCACCGTCATCCTGGTGCAAATAGGTACTCCCTTTACAAATAGGAAGAGTCAATATCAAACAAACAACGTACATCATTTGCACCAAAAATATAATATGAATATAAAAAGTGTTCCACACCTACACAATTAAATGAACATATCTCATTTTAAGCTATATTACGGTCCTTTTCTATTTGAGCTTCATGTGCCAAATTGAAATATGAGATCCACTACTTCAGTGTAGTCATTCTCACATTGTCATTTATTGTTATTTCAGTGCCAGTTAGTCTGAAGATCTGAGGCTTCGTATCTAGTTTTCTAGTCACATAAATGAGCTAAATAAATAGTTAGTATGAAGTCATAAATTAGTATTAGGTAAGATACTGTACTGTGCTGACTATTACTAGAGATTAAAAATATTTTTAAAATGACTGACGTACCTTGCGTCTCTGGAACAAATGCTTTTTATCAAACTCCTTCTTGTCCTCATTCTCGTAGACCAGGATGAAGTCGATTCTCCTCACGCCATCATTGAAGAATAAGGATTCAGGCCTGTTGTTAAACTCTGCCTGAGGGCAAGAACAAAGCTTGTTGGGTAACTCTGTGGCATGGAACTCATACGCGTCTTCTTCCATAATATCATACATGCTAAACAGAGAGCGTGGAAAGTCCGTGTACATACTCTTAAATACTGACCTTGACCAGCCTATTCAACCTGTGATGTGGGACATGCAGGAGAAGTGGGAAGAGCCAACAAACAATATGATACCCGCCCTTCATCTCTCTCTCTCTCTATTTCACACAAATGTGTGACATCACTACAGCGTATCAACAAAGCTTTTGCAAACATGCATAACTACTTGCACAATTTTAAATCATTGCCAGTTCTGCGTAGTGATAACTGTAAGATTTGGTGGGACATTTATTTTACGTTATAGGTAGGCTAGATAGTGTGGTAGCTTGATTTCAACAATGTGTGTGTCAGTCTACCCCTATATTTAATCAGAATGTTACAGGGTGTGTTAACTCACCAGTTGTGTTTTGAGTAATTTTGTTCCCTCCTTAATAGTATGGTATGTTGGTAAAAACTCCTCTTGGTAAACTGTAAAAACACAGATATACACATAAGCCAGAATGAAATAAACCCGAGACTGGATGATTATTACCTTAAGCCTGCCTGATACACCGGCAGCCTTAAATTCACATGTGGTAATAACAGATATATTTCATTATCAGCATGTACAGTATGTATGCAGAACAAGAAAACACAGAACAGCCCTTTTATTGTCAACATCTTCATATATTTTAACAACTATATAAAAACCAGATTGTTTTTTATGTGGGCTTTTAAATTATGTTCACACAGGCCCATGTGGGTAAATATTATACTTTAAAATGTGCATGTTTGCATGTCACAAATATTATTAACATAATATAATACTACTCCCTCTATTTTCTTCATTCCATTTATTCCCACTGGGACAGTATTACAGTATCAGTAAAAACTAATAACGTTGCTGTCAGCCTTAGTAATTCTTTATGAGCGATGTTAATTAATAAATATTACCATGCTTATAAACTATGCTGAACATTAGCAAGTTAGCACCCAGACCAGGCCTGTTAGCATTTAGGCTAAAGCCCTCCTGTGCTTTTACTTTCCTTCTTCACTGCGACCGTTCAAAGTGTAACTCACTGCCAAAGCAGTCTGAACCTTTCAACCAGTCACGTGGAATGTTTCTGACACATGTTTCTGGCATGAAACGCCACAGTTGCTGCCGTTTTACTTCTTGCACAATGTTGCCCACTCACCACAATGTTACACTAGTCTGAGGAAAAAGAAAAGAAATAGGTCATCGTCTACTCCGGGGTGGTCAACACTGTTTCCCTATTCATGAAGAAATCCGCCTTCACACCACTAACCACATCAAGTCCATACGACATTGTTGTCTCTGTTGCCTCCTGATAATATCATGAGTGTCCTCCCCAAATATGGGAAGTCCTGCAAGCTTTCCATATAAAGTGGAACATTATGAAAAGAACTAACTGAAGACAGATGTTGTTTTCAAAACATTGGCCATGGTAACACCCAGGGAACTGGAGGATCACTGCTCTTCAAATAAGCCGTATTTCCTTCAGCAAAGTCTACAAGCAAAGCTCATCACTGTGATATCGCTTGAAAAGTGGTTTAAATATAGAGAAGCGTCTTCCACTTGCTGTGTTTGTATGAGTTTGAGTGTCTGTTTGCTGTTATCTAACCACACTCTTCACTAATGTCAACACTTTTGTCTGTAAAATAAATTAAATGTGCACCCGCTGCTGATTCACGGCATACAACAACACGCATGATTACAGAAACCTCTGCAATGTACACTGAGTCAGTGAGTATGACTCTTCTGAGCAGCATGCAGATGCCAACATGTCAAAACCCACCCAGTGTTCACTTCCTTTCTAGGTTAGCTACATCCTCTGACAAACAAAAAAACACAACGGCGACAAATTTACTATACATTGCACATTTAATTCGACTTCGGGGCTCACATGTAATCCCCTCAACGTGATCTTTCACGGCAGCCACAGCTTTGTGACTCACTCGTCAAGTGTCATTTCCAAGATGTGTCCAGTAATGTAGATGAATATGGAATATTTATCTGTTCTCCTAACATAAAGTGGCCTACAGAAACTGATCAGAAGCATATTAAGATAGACATCAGGGTTACTGCACCAACTGCGGTGCTGAGTGGGTGGAAACGAAGGGAACTTCCTGTATGATCATAATGAGCTGAAACTAAATATGAAAGCACTGTGAGAGCCAGTGCATGCAGAAAGTATGCAGCATTTTACAGCGCACTTTGTGTATAATGAGAGCTTTTTACACAACCTACACATAAGTAAAGACTAATTATGCTAAGGAGCCAGAGAACCGTAGAGTATGTGAGTGACAGCTGTAGGTTTCACAGATGAAAGTCGGGAATGCAAACTAAACTGAAGAGCAGTATTTGTTCAACTGATGAGTAGGTTTTCTAATAATTGTAACCTCTCTTTGATATAACCAGTTCGGTGTGAGCTAAGCATCTTTAAAATATGTTCAGCGCAATGCTACAGGTATCAAAAGTGTTATTTCTGCGTATTAAACTATACCTACATTCAGGATTAAATTAACTTCTACTGTATTTTTACATCTAACTTTCCTTCTGTATTTACAGTAAACAAAAGATGTGTGTTATACAGACTGTATAGGCTACTATAGTATAGAAATGCTTATAAGTTAAGCTCATCAAATTCAGTGTTATGTTATTATATAGGTTGTTTAGGTTAACTTTAATATATTTGAGGTTATTACTGCAATAAACTAAGAACACACTGTACATTGGTGATAAATGAGTTGCTTCACATGGACATTATGGCATTAGAGATACAATCCAGACTGTGCCCACGACCGAAATACAACAACAACACCAGATCTGCTGCGTTTCTCTCACCAGTTTCCTCGTCCACCATGTCCAGATGAACATCTCCGTCAAACTCGTCAGTGTCGCACACGGACTCCATCTCCAGAATCTCGTTGTCGCTCATTGCTCCGCGCAGGAGTCTCAACTAAACCACAGGGAAACCTGTTCGTTACGCCCGGGCCCGTCCACCGCACAGTCTCACCCAGTTTCTCGCCATCACAAAGTTTCCTTCAAGTTGAGACTTGAGAGGAGTTCAGCAGGGTGGGGTCGGAGGCGGAGGACGAGGAGGGTCCGCCGCAGACGACGCAGCGCGTTACGCCTATTTTGAAGTCAGCTACGGAGTGTGGGAATAAAAACTGTAATATGAAAGCTTAGCCTGCTCTTATCCTTTTAAACGATACTTCTTAGACTAGCTGCACAATTAGGCTAGAAACGACTTTTGCTTCAGTGTAAACCACGTGTTACGAGACACTGTCCACATTCAAACGCACTAAACAGCAGAAGGTTGCGCACGTGAAGTGTTAGTCTTTTTACTTTGCAAAGACAGTGTCCTATCAACAACTGACTCAATGGTTTGCGTTGGTTTTTCATGACTTTCAGTCAGTAAATGACCTTCCAGATTCAAGCTTATGGCATTAAAGCTATTGACAAACAAAGCTGCATTACTGCGAAGTTCTTATTTTTTCTTGTTTATTATTATTTTTATATGTTTTATATGGGTAGAGTGAAGAAGGTGAAATCAGAAACATTTTTTGATGTACTGTACATAGCACGACAAAGCTAGTGTATCATTAATACAAAATGTGCATATGTTATCTTTGGAGGAGTGAATCCATCCATCATCTCAATCGCTTATCCTGTTACAGGTGTTGCTGCGGCCCATCCTACCTGTCATCAGGCAAAAGGTGGTTCAAGACTATACACCTTAGACAACAACGTATACTCACATGCACACGTAAACAGGGAATTTAACTAGGCGTGGACGGGTCAAACACATCACTAAACAATGCAAACCGCTGATAATTGAGGGTAGGAACCTATTAATAGTGCAGCTCGGCGTACAGGGGAAGAAAAAGGTGAACGGAACAGCACCGGACATATTTCCGTTAATAACAAAGCTGCTAGCTTGACGGCCAGCAAGTGCATTGTTTGTTCTAGCTATTCTAATTGTGTAGAATGTTAGTTAAAGATAATTTGAAAACGGATTAAATCAAATTAAGTTAGTTTATATAGATGCAATAATGACTAAACATCCATGTTGCAGTTAAGATCATCATAAATGATTCCGCATAGTGTTGGCTAACGTCGTTGATTGTCATGGTATTTTAGCAACTGAGGCGGTGTTAGCTTGCTAACGACTTGGTGTTAATAACTGATATTATATAATGAGATCGACCAGAGGCTTTATTAGCCAGATAGGTCCAACTACCAACGCTTAACTCAAAGGGGTTCAACTATATTTTTCAACATACCGCGAGGCGTTTTGCTGACTACATTTTCTCCTGGTGAGTTAACCTCCAGTGACCTAAAGAACATTTAGACAAGTTGACCATGCCAGCTTATTTATATCGATGCAGGTTTACTAATCCCACACTAGTGGTGAAAGGACTTTCATAAGTAGCAAAGCAATAATTAAAAGCAAAGTTTAAATCCAGGTTAATATTTGTTCCTCACAGAAAAAACACAAAAATTGATTTTAAATGTTGTATGGATTTCTGAAAATGTTGTAGGTCAATCTCAGTTCCTCAGAGATTTACCTCACGTTAAATGTAACAATTTATACCAGCAATTCTGTTATAAAAAAAAACTTTGCTGAAACAGAAAATTATACATAGCTTAACGTTAGTGTGTTTTTATCTTGTCTTAGATCAGCAACTACTGTAGAATTGCAGAATGAAGATGTTCTCCGTCGCCCACAAGACGGTCTTTGTGGTGGACCACTGTCCTTACATGGCAGAGTCCAGTCGTCAGCAGGTAGAATGTGATGTGCTGACAAAGACTCGTGCACAAGGGGTGATTCCTTTGGCTCCTGTTTCCAAGTCCCTGTGGACTTGTGCTGTGGAATGCTCCATGGAGTACTGTCGGATCCTCTATGACATTTATCCAGTGGACAAACTGGTTAGTTTTTTGTTCGTTTGTTTTTCATTTATACTTAAATATTTCAGCTTACGCTGTCTCTCATTTTCTGCCACCTCCTTCATTTTACAGATTAATTACATTGTGAGTGATTCAGAGTTCCACATGCTAAACAGCTGGAGGCGGGAAGAGCAGAGCACACATGAGGTAATTCACTATATATTTAAACTGAATAAGTCGTCTTACAATAATTAGACTGCATTTTTATTATCTTTTCCTGTTTATCCTTTAGGAGAAATGCAACATTGTTATAAAATTAGTGACTTGCAATATGATGATGCAGTTTTTCCCCTCTCTGACAGCTCATGTCAGCTTTGGCAGCTGTTGGTCCACCAAACCCACGGGAGGACCCAGAGTGTTGCAGCATCCTGCACGGCCTGGTTGCTGCGGTTGAGTCGTTATGCAAAATCACAGCGTTGCAGCACGAGAGGCGCACGGCTCTGATGGACACAGCTGAGAGAGTAGCCAATAGGGGTCGAATCATTTGTCTAACTAATGCTAAGAGGTAAATACTGCTATAAACATGCTGAGAGAGAAACAGTGGTCAACCAGATGTGCATAAATTAGTTATGAATATATAATAATATAAATTAGAATATTTCTAATATCTCTCATTTTGTTTACCATACTTATTTGTACTGAAAAATAAAAATATTACGCTTGATTAAAAAACAGCCTTATAAAAGCTGAATCCGCACCATTCTGATGGAGTGAACTTCAAGTAAAATGTTGAATGATGTATCAGAAAAAGGACTGTTGTGTTACTGACAATATAGGCAATGACAATTTGAGGAAAAAAGCTTTCAGCTTATGAGACTGCAGCTAAAAAGGGTCGAAAAACGAAAAGAATAAAAAAAAAGTGTCAGTCAAAAGCTTGGACAGACATTTAGTTCATTGGAGGATTGTATCCAGACCTCATTACACATTACATCACTAAAAACTGTGTTAATACAGCTCTGTTTTGTTTGATTTATCACTCAGTGATACTCATGTGCGCATGTTGGAAGACTATATCCAGGAAACCATTTTGGACCAAAACAAGCTGGCAGCAGGCTCAGACAGGTCAGTAGGAGATGAGGTCTTAAGAAACTGGATTCAAAGTGGTGTGAAACAATTAGGCTAAAATACTGTATTTTTAAAATAAAATGTCACATATATGATCTGATATACACTACAGTGTTTAACAGAAAGCATCACCCTTTGTCTCTCAGACTGATGGCCATCCAGCAGTGTGAGCTGGTTTTACTTCACATCTACCCACAGGGAGAGGACACGCTGGTGTCTGACCGACCAAAGAAAGAGGTAAGAGCAGACTTAAAAACACAACACCTATTGCTAGATTTAATCACCACAGAAAATGTAACATTACTGCATCATAGCAGTGTTGCGACGCTCACTGCATTCCTCTCTTGCTGTGTCAGATTTCCCCTCTGCTCACCAGTGAGGTTCACAGTGTTCGTGCTGGGAGACACCTGGCCACCAAACTCAACATTCTGGTCCAGCAGCACTTTGATTTAGCTTCCACCACCATTACAAACATTCCCATGAAGGTAAGTGCCTCCCTATTTAATCTGGCCTGCACATGCATTGTCAAAATAAGAGCTTACATAAACTTTAGCATATAGTCTTTTTTGTTTTTCTAGTATGAAGATATTGTCACATATATTGCACAGAATGCATTGCACATAATGCACCACTTCCTCTTTTTACTTGACTGCTTTGCTTTTATTAAGTTCACATTTTTTCTTTGTGCTTGCTAAATCTTTATGTGTGAGCTCTTACTCACCTATAAAGACTCCATAAAACTTGACAGTCTCATCTTTTTGGTTGTCTCATCTGCATGTTGATATGACTGTGAACCTGCTGCTGGTTTCATGCTGTATTTTCTGTTTTGCTAGCCCACATTAAATGTTTGCGAACAGGTTAGTACTCTGATCACACACACATGCAAGTGAGGAAGGGGCAAAAGTTTACACCATGTAGTGTGTTGTGTATATATTTTAAGCTTTATTGCTGCAAACATGCTTATAGTTTCATGAAATATTTTTAATGTGAGAGTTGGTCTGCAGATTTTCTGGTGAGGCTCCACTGAAGGACAGGCAACTCTTGTGTCTCATGTGGACAATCAGGGAATGCATAGTTTGGGTTTTGCTGGAAAAGTACAAAACCTGCACACATAAAATGAACTTTGTGTTTAATTGAAGGATGTAATAACTCCACAGACTCACTATTTGTTGTAAAATCATTTAGATTGTCTGGATAAAATCAATCTTTAAAGTATGAACATTGCATTCAACCTGTTTCATGTCCAAACATCTGTTACCAGTGTTGCCTGTTTTGAGTTATTAAATATTGTCAGCGTCAGGTGTTCTCACCTTCAAAGTTCAAGTCCAAACGTTCCCTTGGTCTCTGTTTCCCCCATCAATTCCCTTTCACTCTCCCCTAAATGTTTTGGTGTGATCCATTGTGCTGTCTGGATAATTAGCTTTAAAACATTCTTTAAATGTTTTAAATTGAATCCATCAATAGCTGAAAGTTGTCAAATTCAAAGGTTATTTTTAGATCAGGGGTTGTCAGTATATAAAGCAGTATTTATTGTGTACAATCAGTAAAGGTTACCGATAAATGTTTAATATATTATGTAAGTCTAAGTAATTTTACATCATACGAGTAGCTACATTACTATTTTCTAATGTGGATAAAAAAATAAACAAGTCATCTAGTTATTTTACTTTTACTTTGTTCTTTATCATTTACCTGTTGGTACATGAAATCAGCAGTGTTAAAATGTGATTATGTTTGTATGCGACTTTATGTATTCATGCTGACTTGTATTTGTTATTATATCTGTGGACGGGCAGGAAGAGCAGCACGCCAACACATCAGCCAATTACGACGTTGAGCTCCTGCATCACAGAGATGCCCACCTGGAGTTCATTAAAAGTGGTGGGTACATATGTGGGGCTAAAATTTGAGTAAAATATAAAAGTTTATTTGGTCATTATAAGATTTGCTGATAATAGTTGCAGACATAACTGCACACTATTAATATTATGTTGTGGAAAAAAACAGCAGATTCTTTATATCTACTGTAATGTTATTGATTATCAGTAGGCTTTAAAGCCATTCATTTATTATCTGATTAAGCCTTCATTTGTCATTTTGCAGGAGATTTGCATATGGCGGGCACCAGTACTCGAGAAAATGGCCTCAAAGAGACGGTTACGCTGAAATGGTGCACCCCACGAACAAACAGCATAGGTGGGAATGGTCAGCTAAAGTTCCTTTTTATTTTTTAATTTATTAATATTGTTTCATGCTTTAAACATCTTCAGGTGGAATTTATACTTCATAGCTTTTGGATGTATTGATTTATGATAAAATGTATTGTATTGGATTTTTCTCCCAAATCAGAGTTGCATTACTGCACAGGAGCCTACCGCATCTCCCCCACAGACGTTAACAGTCGTCCATCGTCATGTTTGACAAACTTTCTCCTAAACGGTAACTCAAATTCATAACAGAAGTGATAAATCTGCCGTTCGTTTACCCACATTATTCTAGTGACATTCGTACTTGTTCTATTAATTTACTTGTAAATCTACTTCATCGATGTTACAACTCACTAACCTCAGGTCGATCAGTGCTGCTGGAGCAACCAAGGAAGTCTGGGTCAAAGGTCATCAGCCACATGCTCAGCAGCCATGGTGGTGAGATCTTCCTGCATGTGCTCAACAGCAACCGCTCCACCCTTGAAGACCCTCCCTCCATCAGCGAGGGCTGCGGAGGCCGAGTGACTGACTACCGCATCACAGTGAGTTCAGCTCACATTCTGTGTTTGATAATTAGCAAGCTTGCGATGGTTACAGGCTTTTTTTTTCCTTCTCAGGACTTTGGTGAATTCATGAGGGAGAACCGTCTGACCCCAGTTTCAGAGTCTTCCCATGATCCCTCTGGGAAGCTACCAGTTGAGAGGGCCAAAGCTCAGCTAGAACGACACACTCGATACTGGCCCATGATAATCTCCCAGACAACCATCTTCAACATGCAGGCAGTGAGCAGCATGCACAAAATCATTAATCAACCTTGTTTACTTCTGACCAAGATTTCTTTCTTACAAGAAATGTTTTCAATCACACACACCAAAATATTCAGATGGTTGTTGCCTGATAAACGCCAGAGCACATCTGGTGTTGGCCTATGTCATCTTCCCGTAGCAGTCTTTTGCTTTGTCTTCACCTAGGTGGTTCCTCTAGCTAACCTGATAGTGAAGGAGACTCTGACTGAGGAGGATGTTCTGACATGCCAAAAGACTGTTTACAACTTGGTAGACATGGAGAGAAAAAACGATCCTCTTCCTATTTCCACAGTAGGATCCAGAGGCAAAGGACCCAAAAGGTATTAAGTAGTGATGGCCACATGAAGCCTTGTGAAGCTTTGAAGCCTTAGTTCGCAAAATGGTTCATTTCTCTAGGCCTCATTTCTGGCTTCATGTGCTCACAAACCCCCTGCTGGTCAAAGACAGTAAGGCAGGCAGATGTGTTGAAGCAAGCCTCAATACATGCTTCGCAAAAAAATCTACACACACTCTGAAGCCTCGGCGCGAGAAGTCCCATCACTAGTATTAAGTTTTCTTCTGTCTTTTCTATCCTGAAAATGCAAGATAAACAGTGACCAAAGTTGCTAATGTTTCTGCACTGCTGTCATTTCCAGGGATGAACAGTATCGTATTATGTGGAACGAGTTAGAAACATTAGTGAAAACTCACGCCGCAGCCTCCGACAGACACCAGCGAGTTCTGGACTGCATCATTGCCTGCCGCAGCAAACCTCCAGAGGAGGAAGACAGGAAAAAGAGAGGGAGAAAGAGAGAGGAGAGGGAAGACAGAACAGAGAAAAACGGTAACAAGGACATAGAGGACAAAAGCTGGCAAGAAGCAGAGAGGTAAGTGATGTTTAGGTAGATTGTATAATGCACATAATAATGAGCAGAATCGTCTTTCTGGATTAACTTACTGCATGGTTTTAAATCTGAAGGCTGAAGGGTTTACTAGATAAAGAAGATCAGGAGTCAGAGGTGATCAAAGATTCCCCAGACTCTCCAGAGCCGCTCAACAAGAAGCCTCGTCTGTCCACAGAGGACGTTCAGCCCCCAGAGAGAACAAAAGGTATCAAACATAATCATACTTTTTAATAAAAGTTCAGATAACAGATTTATATATTTATTGCTGACTTTTTCTGGTAGGTTGTTGGGATCTGAGATGTAATTCTACGTTTAGACCATATCTGTTGGCAAAGAACCACAGTGAGGCCAAACTTGGTATGTGTGGTTTGTCTTTATGACTCTTGTCTCGTTTGTTTTGCAGGTCCTGTCTCGCTCCTCACCATGTGGACCAATCGCATCACTGCGGCCAATTCCAGGAAGCACCAAGAGTTTTTTGGAAGAGCGAGTTCGGTCAACAGCAAGTTTGAGTTGTACCAGCATCTAAAAGATGAGAATGGGTGTGTGAAAAATCAATCAGCTGTATGTGTCTAAATAACTTTCTGTAAGTCTTATCGCTGTACATGTACACAGACGCCTCATATACATACTTAAGTGCCTTTAACGGGTATATAACAGGGTCACATCTGGAAATGCGTTTTTCACAAATCAAACTTAACTCTTTTCCTTTTTTGCAGAATGGATGTTCATGAAAACGGCAAAGCTTCTAGATGATGTCTCGATGGACACATCACACTTCATCTTTTCTGAGGATGAGATTTTGGATCAGTGTTTATCAGACTTCAGTATCCCCATTAAACTCCAAAAACAAGGACGTCAAAAATAGAACAATGGACTCTAATGAGAAGTTTATACATTTTATACCTATGACTTTGTAGATAATGCTGTTTGCATATTGTGCAACACAATAAATGTCATCAATAGCACCGGCTTTAGCACAAATATTCTATATGTGGATTCATTATTTTTTTCAAAACAAACAAAAACAATGATTCATCCCTATAATATTAAACATATACCTGGCTTAAAGAGGTTTTCAGTGATAGTGACAGGGGAGCAGGTCAGATGTCTGCCAGGAGAGGCCAGGATTGGCTAGGACAGCACTTAAACAGGTATTCCTTTCACCTGCTCCCTGCTCAGACATTGATGATGAATTGCCATTCATGTCGCGAGCTCTATCCTCGCAAGACATTCATCTCTTACAAGTCTCCGGTACCGTGAGTACTTATTCTCTACCCTGTGTTATTTTGTTGGCCAGTTATTGTAACACCGATTCCGGTGGAATCCGCGGTAGCGCTTGGGTGTTTCTAGATAAACGCGTCTGCTTTCCAACCCCCTTGCTAATACTCTGCATCTGGGTCGATCCCGCACGCCACAAGGGCGTTCCTGACAGGTAGTTGTAACATTGATTAAGTCTAAGTGATTTTTATCTAGTTTCTAATTGTGCAGAGGACTTTCTAATACCTTTTTATACTTGAATTAACATGTTGTGGCAGATGAGGCCACGGTGCTTTGTCAATAGTTTTGCTTTCTTCTGACATGCATAGTAGGTAGATTTGTAATTAGGCAAATGAATCCTGTATACATGCAGAATATCATGCTGCACATGTAATACATTTTCCTCCTGCAGAATTCACAGTGTGAGTGACAACTGCTGTAGCAACAAACTCAGGTTGTTCTAAAAGAAATTTGGTCTTTCGAATATTTTCTGAAGATTGAAACACATGTAAAGCTATTAGTTATTTATTATCTAAATATTAATTATTTTATTATGGATTAGTTATTTTAAAATCTATTGTCTGTAGCATAAAACATTTAAGTAACAATACCTTCTCAGCTTTGCTCTGGAACAACAAACAATGACAAGTTCTGGCAGTAGAGGGAGCAGGTGGATCAGGAGAGTTGTCATACTCTGGCTACAGGAAGAATTGGATAAGACACAGTTGAGCTTTGTTGTTTAAACATCACTAAGAATGTTTGAGAAGAATTAATCTGAAACTCCTCAAGCTGCACTGCCCGCATGTATAAAGTTAGTTGCATCGTGATCTGTGTGATGTAATAAGATGATGTGCTTTCTTTTAATGAAGCATCTTTGAATGCAGTTACTAGGACAAAATCATTTGGGTTTTCTTAGACAAAGAAAGCAGAGGACAAGGTTTACATGTTAAGGTCTGAAGTTCTATTTTAATTAAGACATAAACCTATGTCTTTCAAATGTCTGTTGCAAGGATGAGACATCCGTATCCACGGAGCCACTACTTTTGAAGACCACTTGCAAAATGTTCAGTTTCTCTGATTGTGCTTTTTAAAGGGATGTGTTTAATTAAAATGAACATTTTAGTTTTATTCTATAAACTACTGACAACATAACTCCCAAATTCTCAATACAAATATTGTACTTTAGAGCATGTATTTGCAGAAAATAAAAAATAAACCCCAAACAAAGCAAGTTCATTATCATTTTTACCCTGCAATCACAGTTTTTATGCAGTGGTCTCTAAATATGTTTCCAGTTGTCCATCAATACAGCGGGTTCCAATGGTAGAGCTGGTGTAAACATTGCCACTGAGGGTACCACTCCGCACATAACAATGATGTTGAGAATGCAAATGCCCCGTTAATGTGGTCAGTGACTCGCTCTGAGAGAGTTAGAGAGTTAGCTGAGACATCACATCCTGACTAATTCCAGATGCAGCCTGGGGAAAGATGTTGAAGTCTCTCTGAGTTATTGACAACTGCTCTATCTTAAGATCTCTATGAGGACAGTGAAAACAGGAAGTTATGTGGTGTTGGTTAGAGATAAACACCACTGACGAACATGCAGTTCAATGAATGCAATCAATTTTAAATAATATTGTTCACTGTGGCTGTGAATTTAGTTATTTAAAATTAAATATTTGTTGCATTAAATTAGATTTCACAGTGGATCAAATCATAAAATGTTATATGAAAGCAGCTGAAGCTAGAAGAAACAATTATTAAGCAGCCGGTTCGCAGCGCTTTGGCATCTTTCAGCTCATTCGTTTGGCATTTCAGTGTTTACAGTTTGTTTCTGCTGCTTGCAAGTGGAGAAAAAAAACTTGATGCATATTTGTGGTATGTATTGTGAGCTTTGAAATAACATGCAACTCTAACATATAGTCATTTGTTTAACACATTATCCATGGTTCTTATTTTCCATCAGTACATTCGCCCATATGTTCTTTCATTCATGCATCCATTAAGCACCATTAAGCTGTGGTCTCCCTTTCAATCAGGGTCAAGTCATTCAAACGTATGACCTGAATGACTAAGTGCCCAGAACAATCCCATTCAGTCATATAGAAGTCAGCGGCAGCAGACAAACGCTGTGAGCTCACTGTGCCCTGACTTTCTGAGTCAGTGTGGTTGGCTCTGTAAGATTCAGTCCAGATGGGGGTGGGGTCAGGGGGGTCAGACGACTGGTGAGCATGTTTCAGTGTGGAAGTGACAGGCTGGGGTCAGCTGCAGTGGAGGGCAGTAAAACTGTACCCAGTGTAAGTTGTAAACAACATGTTTGACTTTGTTTTATTGTATTTAGATGTTAATTTAATGCCAGCCTCTGTGTATTTTTATTAATTTAGATTTTGTCTTAATTTTGACATGTTGTGGTGCTGTTCTTATATCTATCTCGCTGTTGAGTTGCAGCTTGAGTTGCCTGTTTGCCTATAAGTTACTGTAGGTTATATTTTTATGGCAGAAAGCTCAGTTGTCTTTATTTTGTTCGTGAGAATTGTGAATTGAAAACCAGTCAAAGCCTGTGTGAATAATTGAACTAATGATCTCTGGATTTACAGTATGTCAACATTTGTATTTTTAAATTGACACCTAAACTTGAAAACGTTTCTGGGTGAAACTCAGATGAGAAAAGTCTGCCAGTGTGCCACAGGGCTGCAGTACATATTCTCTGCTGATGGATTTCACTGTATTATCAATTAAATCCTCTGTGTGTCCTAGCTCCAGCTATGTTCCCACAGTATTTGTACGCGATCACAAACATGATTTAAATTTCAGTAAAATTGTATTGTGAGAACCTTTTTATATTGCACAGCGTGTTTGTTGCATATGGAGCAATCATATTTGGAGAAGATGTCAAAAATTAGGCCTTTTCAAGTTGTGCAACTTTATGTCTAATTGCTATGCTGATAGTCATCTGGACTGGGAGCCAGGCCTGAGTATCAAACTTTCAACCTTCTGCATCCCAGCCTCATGCCTTAACCCACTGAGCTACCAGGCCGCTGTTGGGAAATGTTGATGTTCAGATGTCGTCCTGGTGTTCTGATAAAACTCTGCTGTTTTTATATTTTATGAATAAGGCTTAAAAGATTTTTTTGTGTGAGAATTCATTTTTTGTTTTGTCATCTTTACTACTATACTATATCGACTGGGTTAAGTTGAATTGCATTAATTTAAAAAAGGCCAATCTGTTACACGAGAGATGCATGCACGATGAATATGCTTATCACAGGCTGAAAATATATTTCAATCACATCTTTGCTAAACAAATAAACTTTGACAATGAACTGACAAAACTTGCTAGTTATAAAAAACACATGGATCATAAACTCTGCCCTCTGAACCCTGTCATAAAACTATTTTTGAAACCCCCATAAAAATATCCACAAAACCATATTGAAGGACTTGAAAAAGGAACACAGAGAAAAAACCGCTCAGATGACAACATCGCCTTCACTGCGAAACATCGCCAGACAAAGCTAACACAGCCTTCCACCATCATTCAACAGTTTTCTCTACAGGTACGTTTGCATTCCGGCCATTTTAACTACGACTGATCAACTGACAACAGATATATTGACGTTACAGATAAGAGATGAAGATCCTCACAACATACCATTCAATTCAATGGAGTTGGAATTCAGCAACAAATATCTAAAAGATAAACTGCCCTAAACCAAAATATAAAACGTACAAAAAACGGTGAAACTAATTTAAGTTTAAATTAGGTTTCTAGACCACAATATGAAAATACAGTTTACAGGTTAGGTTTAGTTAAATTAAATTAAGTTAAACAAGCAAAATGGTGAGAATAAAAATAAAAACATACATGGTGAGAGAAACTAATGAGATAGAATAAACCTTATTGCGATTTGCAAAGGTACAAGGTGCATATACAATGGCAATTTTAATTTTAATTTTAACCCTAATAAAAGTAAGGTGTACAAGATGACTCTACACCACACACGACTGATATGGCAGATGGTACTGAGCAGGATCACTGACTGATCAGACCTCTGAGTATCGAACATCTGGTCATATGTGGGGTATTAGCTACAATTGTTGCAGCAATTACAAAGGAGCATGCTTTGAACATGTGATTAAACTCTCAATTGTAAATAGGAAGGGTGTTAGTGAAAACATGCATTTCAACATACCGGTTCAGCATAAAGGGTTAAAGCTACCACTAGTCACCCCTAGACCCTGAGGATAAGTAGCTTTGCCTCCGCCTCACTTTTTGTCAAAGTTGGCTTTAGGGATCTGACTTTTCACTTTCAACATTTTCTAAAGGCAAAACAGGTAATTAAAAATACACAAATTTAATAATGATTGTGAAAGAAAACTGATTATTGTTACAGTGGAGCACGCTCAGGTCTGCAGAATCTTCTTGCAGTTCTAAAGGCTAATTTTTGTATTAGTGTTGTTCTGACAGCTGAACTGCAGAGACAATGCTACTAGCTGTTTTATTATAGTAATACAATTACAGACATTTACAAATGTCATCTGTCTAAATTATGTAGCATCTGACCAATATAAGCTTGCTCGTCGTTCTATATTTTATTGATTTTCAGAATCCCTGCCCAAATGCTAGTTAGCTAGTATTATTATGAGTTGTGCAAAAACTTGTGAGAAAGAACTTGAATGTATTATTTAGATAGAGGTTTCTCTGAACTGAGTGGTTTTGCATCAAGGAATGTTTAGGCATGTCTATGCTTGTGCAAATATTTGTAAGTGTGTATATACTATGTATGAAAGGTACAATAGGTATATAAAGGTCACGAAGCTGCAGTCAACATAAAGTAGTAATGCTCTCAAGTTTTCTGAGCATATTAAATACAAGTGTGGATTACTCTGTTACTATGTTTAAAAATGTAAAATTGAATTTGAATTAGGGAAAGCCACACAATGAGATAAACCAAAACACATGACATATGTTGTCTTACGTCAGTTTTGGTAAATGGTTTTAACTGTGGTATTATGAAGAAACAGAGGTGTCAAGTAATGAAGTACTTTTTTACTGTACTTAAGTAGATTTTGCAGGTATATTTACTTCCTTGAAAATTTATTTTTCTCTCTACATTTCCAGAGAAATATCTGTACTTTTATTTTTGAAATGGCTCTTTACTTTCGTTATAAAAACAATGCGACGTAAAAGTTGTAACTAAACAGGAAACTCAAAAAGGTTTTATCCAAAGCAACTGGACTTGTTTGGTTTCTTGTTTGGTTTCTTGACAAAACCACCCTTTCATTCCAGAGGGCTGGGAAAGCCATCTGGAATGAAAGAACACTGATTACACACCAGCATGAGGGGTGTAGAAAGAAAGAAATAAACATAGATATGATATTAAGCTATACAAGGTCTCATTCTAGAGCATTATAATTTAATATCAAACATAACACACCAATCTATACTTATAATATTTGAGAAAATGTACAATCTAAACAATTGATGTCAATGATCATTGCTGATCGTATCGGAATTGGCAGCAAAAAACTGATCGGAACATCCATAGTTAAATCTATATTATCCTGTTATTAAAATTTGGTTTAAAGAAAAACTAGACAATATCAGAATTTCTGAATAACCTCTTTACACCAACACAGTGCAGGTTGTGAACAAAAGAAGAAAAGTCATGTATTTTGTATGGCTAGAACTTCTTTTATCATCAAAAAGCATTCAGTATCATTAAAGGTGAAAATAGTTTTTTACTTTTTCTAGTTAAGTACATTTAAATACCTGTACTTTTTAACTTTTACCTAAGCAAGGGATTTTAATCTTTAATTTTACTTGTACTATATATTATAAGTATTTTTTCACAAAAGTATCTGTACTTCTACTTAAGCAGAGAATGTGGGTACTTTTTACATCCCTGTGAAGAAACAATGTTCAGTAGGTCTTGGCCTTGCTATTTTATCAAACACTCCTCTTAAGGGAATGTTACTGAGGTTGTTGTTAAGGTGAGGTCAATTTTGCCTTGCCCTGTGCACGGTTTCAGGCCCAAAATTGGACTAGGGAAAACCTGTTGGCATCTGGCTCGAAGGACCAAGTTGTTAAGAAAATTCTCTATACTTAAATAAATTCAGTTGAGATCATCATCTGAATTCCAAAGGTCTTAGTTTATTCTTGCCAGCAAGGAAGCAAAAGATTTACAGCAGTAAGGTCTGTCAGTGTCTGCTTTGTTCACAGCAGACACCTGAGTAACAATTCATGGAATTACATTAGTGACTTTAGTCACTCTCTGGTTCTTATATAAATATAAAGAACTGACATGTATCAGAGCTTTAGAAATATGCATTTAATCAGTAATCATACTCAACCCAATAAATACTAATTTACATTTATACAGCACGTTCAATAAGGATTGCTTTAGAAACAAACAACATTATAGTTATTTAATTCTTGTGCTAATAAAAAAACAATAAAAGATCCTGTCAATATAAACTCTAATCAAAGCTGGTTACAAAATGTTTACGGGTTATGTGTGTCTGTGTATCATACTCATGCATCCCAGATGAAGCGCATAAGATTTAAATTAAAATTCTGCCCATGCATGGTATTTTAGGACTATGAGCATCTAGGATATACCATTTTAAGAGCACTGTCACTTGCTACAATTTGTCTCAGGCCAGAAGTTTTAAAATACTAAAACTCTTATATTTGACCCATTTATTTGAAGCATTTGTTCAGCATGGATACAGCAATGTTTTGTTGATTTGCCACCCCTGCAGGAACGAAAGATGGCAGTAAATTGGCTAGGACTGCTGTCCATAGGAGTGTTTTACGTGATTGTACTGGGCACAGGCATCTGGGCATCCACGAAGTCCAAACGCGAGGAAAAGAAATGTGCAGGGAAGCGCAGTGAGGTTGCAATGGTTGGAGGACGGAATCTAAACATCTGGGTCAGCATCTTCACTATGACAGGTACAGTAATAATGATGATGATGATTATAATAACACTAGGGCAGTGGTGTCGTGCTGCTAGAAGCACTTCAGCTAATTGGTCACTCAAAATTTATTTATAAATGTAAATTGTTGTTTGTCTCTATGTGTCAGCCCTGTGTTAGACCCTTACGAGGACAAGTGGTTAGGATAATGGATGGATACATAGTAACACTATAGCTGAATGGGAGCTTTAATTGTGTTGGAATAGCAGTTTATTTATTTAGCAGCATTTATTTTAAAATCTGTGGATTTTCAAATTTTAAATCAGTTTAAATCCATTAATCTACAATATATGGACTTGATTTAATTTTTTGAATGACTGATTGCTTGTCTGTCTGTCTGGATGTTTTGCAGCCACTTGGGTGGGAGGAGGCTATATTTTGGGTAATGCTGAGGTCGTTTATGATCCAACAAAGGGGCTGGTGTGGGCCATTGGACCCATTGGTTATGCCGTAAACATGATTTTAGGTGAGTAATATTAAATACAAATGGTAAGTCAGAGTAGTACTAGAGAAGGTAAAGTACAATTTCCTCTGTATGTCCAGAATTTATTGCATTTTCTGAAGGTTGAGACTTCCAGAACAAGACATCATGCAGTGTTTGAAGTTAAAATGTTTCTGTTTGTGTGACTTCAGGTGGACTTTTCTTTATCAAACCCGTTCGGTCAAAAAATTATGTCACCCTTATGGATCCTTTACAAGAGAAATATGGCAACATTGTAGCTGCTGTTCTCTTCATTCCCGCTCTCCTGGGAGATATCTTATGGATAGGATGTGTTCTTGGTGCACTGGGTGAGTCGGACACTCAATTTCTTGCACAATCTTTCAGTAAAAAACTGCAAAATGTTTGATGCAGGGAAAATCATTTACCATGTGTGATACAGATCCATGAAGGTGATTGACAGAAATTGTATGAATAAAGGAAAAATACTGGTCGTGCATAAGTCAGTTTTATATTACCCTCTCACTCTGAATGTGTGTTTGTGGTTACAGGAGGGACGGTAAGTGTGGTCATAGATGTATCATCCTCGGTGGCTGTAGGTATCTCTGCTGCTGTGGCAATCCTTTACACGTTGATGGGAGGACTGTACTCTGTGGCCTACACAGATGTCATCCAGCTAAGCTTCATGCTCGTTGGCTTGGTATGAACACTGCATTTTTGGGAAAACTTAAAGTGCTGATTTTTAGTCTATCAGCAAGGCTCTAGAGTTATAAACCTGTCTTTTGTTCTAGACACCTCTAGACCTTTATAACAAATGCAATGACAAGCCTCAAACCAACAATAATTTATGTCTACTCACTGCAACATCTGTGAATTAGGAACCTGAATGTAGTATATTTACCTGTGCCATCGAGCCCCACTGTTGTGGACACATACTAATTACATATAATTATGTTATGTTATATAATAATTGTACGAACGAAATTGAAGCAGATGTGTATTTCAGTACATGAAGTAAAACTATGGAAGAAAAAAATAGCACAACTATTGATCAATTTAATAAACTTTATAAAGAAAAAATTATAAAATCTTATGATGTTACAGAAAATGGATTTGTTGATCCAGTACTAATAGTTTTTATAACAATATGTTTGAAATTAGTATTATCCTAGTTTGTTCCTTAAACTTTCAAACTGTATCCTATTCTTCATGTTTTCAGTGGCTCTGTGTACCTTTCATCCTGACAAGCCCTTCCTCTGCTAACTTCACTTTTACGGCGGTGACTAAGCTGCACCAGGAGCCATGGCTTGGCAAACTGAAACTGGAAGATGCAGGTCGCTGGATAGATGACATACTTCTACTGGTAAGGGACCTAAAAAGCAGCAACACTAAGAAATATTCAATAGTAAATATAAGACTACGCTGACCGCAACACCTGTAAGTATGTCTGCTAAGAGCTTTAATAGAATAATGTTTAGATTCATTCAAATCCTAAATAATCCCTACTTATTATTTATTAACTTTATTCCTCTTCAAGGCAATTTCGGGGATCTGTTACCAGGCTTTCTACCAGAGAGTCCTGTCCTGTGCCTCTGATACTCAAGCTAAGATTACCTGCTATGCTGGAGCGGTAATATGCCCAATCCTTGCCATCCCATCACTCATTATTGGCGCAGTGGCAGCATCTACAAGTACTTAGATTTAACTATTTTCTCATTGCAGATATACTGTGTACAATCAAAGAGTAATGCTTGAATCCTGCTCATATATTATGTCTGCCAGATTGGAACCAAACAACCTACGGTTCACCCAGTCCATACGAACAGGGCCAAGCTGGTATAATCTTGCCAATTGCTCTTCAGCATCTTTGTCCTTTCTATATCTCACTCGTGGGCATGGGAGCACTCACTGCAGCCGTCATGTCATCGGTCGACTCTGCACTCCTGTCAGCTGCCTCCCAAATGGGCCGAAATATCTTCAAAAACATCATCTACAAGCAGGTAACACTTAAATATGCATTCATAAGCATTTTTAGGTACACAACTTTGACTTGATTGCTTATAAAAGTACCTTTTCTATTTAAGGCTTCAGAAGCAACTATTCTTGTGGTTGTTAAAGTGTCGGTCGTCCTGTGCGGACTGATAGGAGCTGGACTGGCTCTGACAACAAGCTCCATTTACCTGCTCTGGATCGTCGGGGCAGATGTTGTCTACTCAATGTTGGCTCCCCAAATCATTTGCACCTTCTTCTTATCTCGATGTGTAAACGAGTATGGTGCATGTTCCGGCTTTCTTTTGGCTATAGTTCTCAGAGCTCTGGTTGGGGAACCTGCAATAGGCCTCCCAGACGTGCTGCCGCTGCCATGGGACAGGATAGAAGAGGATGGACACAGATATCGGTTGTTCCCTTTTCGTACAGCAATCATGCTCATAACCACAGGGGCTATTCTACTTGTATCACGCCTTGCTGTGTGGCTGTCTGAGAAAAGGCTGCTGATAAGAAAAAGTTATGCTAAAAAGGACACAGACATCAATTACATGGGCCCAGTCCAGACAAATGTGGAGGAAAAGGAGTGTCTGAATAAAGAACAGTCTCACTTGTCCTCCCAGAGAAGTGAAGAAGATGATGAAATATGTTTCAGCACAGACACTTCCATATAGTCCAAAGTGATGGTTGTATGTTGTTATAAATAAACCATGAATAAACCTTATCCAGCATGACTGTGGCTCACACAATAGTTATGATAATCAATGCACTAAAGGTTCATGTCTTTTCTGTGCTTTCAAAGTGTGAAAGGACTTCTGGCACACTGAACACCTGTAGGGACTTAAAATCAGCCTAATATACATTTCTAAAATGCTGCCTGTCATATAATAATTTGAGAGATAACCAGGTCAGAAAAGCTTATTTGCTAATGTTATGGGTGCTGACAAACAAAAAACCTTTTTTTTTTACTGAGATCAAAGAGGAAAGGAGTGGCAGAGCAGCTGGAAGATAAAAGTATTAAAGAACAAGGGAGCTGTAATGAAGCTGAAATACAAAAACACATTTAAAGGGTAGCGAATTTGAATAATCAATAAAATGACAATATTGTGTCCAGGGAAGAGCGGATGCAAGGAAACATTAATAAAACATTAGCAGGAAATCTGCCTGGGCTGAAATCCTAAGGGAATAAATAATCAATTAAAGAGCGAGGTCATGAAAATTAAACTACATGGGACCTATCGTTGGTGTCAGAGGGGAGAGAATTGCTTCCTCCGACAGAGTAAGGTGGAGCTCAACTGAGGAAGTGGTTCACTAAGAGGGTTAAAAGAGCAACGATACTTAATTGCGAGATTAAAGAGTCTGTCGTTAACCTCAGACCTTGAGCATGAGTTTTTCCTACCATGTGCTGAGTGTGTGTTTGCTCTTCATAAAAAGTAGGACTACATTTTATCTCAATTTGAAGTACAACGTGTTTTACAGATCAGCCTGGAAATCTAAATTACACATAGATGATACTAGTGCCAAACAATACGATGATGCAGACTTACCTCCCGATCACACGCAGAGCTGATTGTGAGGTCTTCAATGACCTTCAGGTGGGGCTGGATGTTCAGTGGGTTGGCTGTGTTTTCACTGCGAAACAACTCCAAGACACGCT
The DNA here is from genome assembly GCA_032359275.1 of Microctenopoma steveboyesi. Classification (NCBI taxonomy): domain Eukaryota; kingdom Metazoa; phylum Chordata; class Actinopteri; order Anabantiformes; family Anabantidae; genus Microctenopoma; species Microctenopoma steveboyesi. The sequence continues at coordinate 6,576,051 of JAUMHF010000015.1, read as the reverse complement.
GAAACAGACAGTGGCACCATTTGTTATAATCAAAGCAATAAAAAATATGGAAGATATAACAAATCACTTAAAACGTTGAAAAAGTATTTTTCCTACTCTTGCCCTTAGTTTGAGCAGGTGCTGTACTTTTTCTCTGGCAGTCAGCAACCCTGGAGCCAGCTCTGTCACCAACCCCACCAGCTCCTCCAGCTTTCCGTATTGTACCACGTTACAACACTGGACCACTTGCCAGGCAAAGGCACACATCAGACGCAGTGTTGGTACCAGGAGACACAACGATGAAAAAGACAAGTGGCTACCTGCAGCTAAAACAGAAAAGTATGAAATACCTCAATTCAACCACTCCCTTTGTTGTTAGTGATTTTTTCTAGTTCCTAAAATGTTGTGTTTATTCCACCACTAGGATAATTGTGCCACATCATGTAAGTTGTAATCCACTTGCTAACGTCTTTTCAACAGTTTCAGAGAGGTCATGCTGTGATGTCTGCAGAGGCTGAATCCTTGGCTTCGGTTGCTTGTTCAGATTCAGCGTCAGACTGTTGATGACCGATTACTTTATCCATTATGAGAAACCATCTGCTTCTTTGCTTTATATAGTCCTTCTGTTCTTTGATGCTTTTATACTTTCTTTTCAGCAGTTTAATCTTTGACCTGCACTGGCTGGTGGTCTTGTCGAAACCCTGAGTGGCGAGCTCCGAGCTCACAAGAAAAACAACTAATAACTCAGTGTGCAGCTTTTTGTGTAATGACTTTATTCTTTATACACCAACTTAACTATGAAAATCTGCATCTTCCAGCCCTGTATCTAGTAAGTCCCATTTTAGGGCTCATGATGGATTAATTTGTCAATACTGAGGTGCAGAGGTACAAATACGACTCTCACAACATAAACAAGTTGCTTTGTGTATTTATTTTTCTACAAAATATCAAAAACAGAAAATATGTGGAACAGTACATCAACTAATGGCTTATATACATAGTTGCTCGCAATATAATAAGTCATAGGTAATTAAAATTCACAACACAACCTCATCACACATATGCATAATGTTAAATTCTTATTAAGCCAAAACTTAGATTATAATTAATGTTAATTCAACACTATTAGAGGAAGAAAACTGAGATTACTGTTGGAAAAAAAGTTCATCCTAACATAAATACAATTTTAATCTAAAACAGAAGCAGTGTAGTTGTTTACAGTTTATAGTTAGGGTTACATAAAATGTGTGTGGTGTTAGTGGTTTTGGATCACCACAGCATCCACAAGGATACAGCAACAAAGGTAACCGTTTCCTAGTCATACTACAACACTTCCGATAAACAGCAGACATTATCTATTCACATGCACTGAAATGTTTACATGATGACTTTTTAACAATTAACAAAAATTACTCCATTTTTCAGGTAAGCCGATTACCTGAACTCAATCTGTTACATCACCTAATTCTATGGAAAAACAGCACCAATATACAGGCAAATGGTGGATCTTACTAGACGCATGACTGCTTGGGCATCAGCAGGAGCCAAATCTTAGCCACCATAACACAAAACTTAACTAAGTCTGACGGTCTTCAACTCAATGATCAGACAGAAATTATCCTTTTAAAATGAGTTTTCACCACACAAACCATGATCAAATTACATTGTTCAAAGGGTCTCCTACACTGGAAATTAGACCGGTGATCAGCATCATTCCTGATCAAAGCTTTTTACTACAAAATATATTTAATCGACTAATAATCATCACTCCCCTCTTCTTCCTCATCATACTTCCTTTTCAGGGCGTGCTTCTTGTGCTTACCCCTGTGTCTCCTTTTACCAGAGAAGTCAGGGTTATCTTCCCTTGTATGCAACTGCTCATGCTTCTTAAGAAGGCCAGGGACAGAGAATCCCTTCCCACATGTGTCACACGTCCAGGGCTTCTTGCACGTATGGGTCCTTTTGTGAACATTAAGATGGGATGCCAGCTTATAGGTCTTCCCGCACACGTCGCAGCTGAAGGGCCGCTCGTTGGTGTGTAATCGGATATGAACTTTCAGATTCCCAACCTGGGTGAAACTCTTGCCACACAGTGAGCATCGGTAGGGTCTCTCTCTGGTGTGGATCCTCAGGTGAACTCTCAGACAGTACTTGCTTGAGAACTTCTTTTGGCAGACTGGGCACGGGATCTTTGTTTTCGGCATGTGGTCTTGCTGATGCCTCTTCAGATCAGACAAATAGACAAAGGTCTTTCCACACTGGGAGCAGAGATACTGACGGTCACCAATGTGGTAGCCCATGTGTCTCTTCAACAAGCTGGGGACGAGGAATCTCTTCCCACAGCGCTCACACATGTGAGGGCGATCTCTGGTGTGCCAGCGCTCGTGGTTTGACAGCTTGAAAGTCGTTGGAAAGCTTTTGCTGCAGTGCTTGCAGGGGAACGTCATCTGGCTCGTGTGGCACTCCATGTGTCTTTTGAAGTAGGTGGACTGCGTGAAGCCCTTGTTGCAGATGTTGCAGTAGTAAGGCTTTTGGCCCGTGTGAGCGAGCATGTGCTTCGTCAAGCTCTGCAGTTTGGTGAAACACTTGCCGCACTGGCCGCAAGCAAAAGGACGTGCCGTGCTGTGGGTTTTTAGGTGATTGTTGAGGAACGCCTGTGTTCTAAAACTTTTGTTGCATGCCGAGCAGATGAAAGGCTTCTCTCCAGTATGAATACGCTCATGGTCGAGCAGCTTGGACTGATAAGGAAAGCTCTTATCACACACGCTGCATGTGAATCTGTCAGCTGGGGGCCTGATTTGCTTTTTTCTTCGTATGCTTGGCTTCATGTCATATCCTGAAGTCAGCCGGATTGGAGGAAGTGGTGGCAGGGCCGGGAGTGAGAGCGTGTTAGAGGCAATCTGTGAAACCCACTGATGCAATGTGACCCGCTGAGAGTGGGGCCTTTTCCCATCTTTTGTCCCTGCGCTACCTTCGTTCTGCAAAGCGGGAGCGGTCTTGATTGGCACTTGAACTACACGAAATGGGATTGACTTCAAAGGCAGAGGCTGGACTTCTGGTTTCTTAAGTGTTGCTGTTGCACCATCTTCCTGTACAGGAGTGGCCACCTGCTGCTCTTTAGAACTTTTCTCTTGAACCGGATTCTCCATCTCAGGTGTTACTGTGACGCTCTTTTCCTTTGCAGCTCTGCCATCGGCTGTGTTATCACTGTTTTGCCCTTTTTGCGAACTAGTAGCAGGGGCTGATGGGCTGTGCGGGTCATCTGACATCACTCCCAAGTCTTCGTTGTCGCTGAAGGAGGCTGGGCTTGCTTCATTGATAGTGACCTCTAATGGCTTTGGTGATTCTGGTGGTGGGGGTGGCGGCTCCACTGGTTTGGGCCGGTAGGCAAGTGAAGAAAGCACACAGTTGCCCACAGAAGACGAAATGGTTGCTGTACAAGCAGAAAAGCATCAATTTGTTTTGTATTTATCATGTATGAACACATTTATAAACTGGAATTTATTTATTTATTTTTAATCCTTATACACAGCTCAATTTGGAATATACCTTTAACACCAAGGAGTCCTTTGGCCTGTTGGTGTAAGAGGAGAGTCTTCAGGTCCCCAGGATCAGGGATGAAGCCTCCACAGGCCTCAAGGACATTAGGCTCCATTGAGATCATGGCACCAAGCTGAGATTGAGGTAGAGAGAGAGAAAAAAAAAAGAGAAAAATGAGAAGCAATCAGAAAGCCGTCTTTTGTCTAATGTGTAAATATGAAAATCAGAGTAGATCAGACTCATCTGCCCCACAAATAAATGCACATTTCTTATGTGCATTTATTTATATAAATGCATGTAAACTCATTTCCTGACTACTTGAGAAAGCTGGTAGCTCTGATGAACTCAGTTACTTGAGCACATGTGAACACAATTACTCTGTCCAGATGGCGTAATGTGTTATTAATCAGAAGATTTTGTTTGCTTTGGCCTGACAATAAAAATCAGACACATAACACCTAAAGATCTGTGAGAAGCTCTGTGGCTTGTTAAGAACATAAGCCATTAAATGTACATACCTGGGAAAGGTTGGGAACAGGAAGAAGCTGCTCTAGCTTGCACACCAGGCCTGCAGTTAGAGCCTGTAGTGCCGTGTCAAACTTTGTTCCATACTGAACAGGGAACACTTCCTGCAAATACAAACATATGCAGAGGTGTTAAGTTGATAAAAACACATGTTTTGTTACTTTCACTTACTACAACTCAGAGGAAAACTTTCACTACACTACATACACTTTCACATAATTAGATTAAAATTACTTTTTGCAGAATTTAATTCTGCACTAATAAAATGCTGATCATTAAAGGAAAACAAGCTTGAGTACTTGTATAATTATTCTTGGTAGGTACTTGTAGTATTAAGCCTGTGTACTTTGATATTATTAATCAGTTTAATATCACAGTGACTCTCCAAACACTTTATCCAACAGGAGGCTATGCTGATTTACTGTGTTGTATCTCTGCACCCTTTTAATGCATGAATGCATGAAAAAGAGTTATTTATGTTTTCATTTCGAATTGCAGATAATGGACCCAGTTTAAAATCTGATCACAACTAGCAGATAACACACATAACCACACTGACAAACAAAATGTAAATGAATGGGACGCATGTATTTACATCACAAAATGTCTTTATGTGATGACAATCACTGATAAACCACATTATGACGGGGTAATACCTGGAAGAAGCACATCCTCTGAGAAGGGTATTTAAGCAGATTCTGGACCAGCACCATAAAGTTTGTTTGAGATTTCTCAACTTCTGCATCCTTCTGTAACACAGGAAATACTGAAAGTCTGATTTAAGGCAAACATTAATATTTGAGATTTGAATCTGTCATAAACACTGTAAGATGGTAAAACTTGATTTTTGCATTCTTACCACTGAAGATGAAGAAACTTTTAACTTATTAATGAGTGTCTGAATAGCCCGGGAATCAGTTGGGCCAGGTTTATGCAGCAAATCCAAAATAATCTGATATAAAAAAGACAGATTATAGTTAGATTAAAAAGTTAATAACAAATTAACACAGAGACGCAAATTTTTGCGGGTGGGTTTGTGTCATTTTGTTTAAATGACTGTTCTGCTAACTGCTGCTCATGTGCAATACTTTACTTTTTAAAAGCACACTTTGTATTAAAACAAATTCTTACCCTTGCCCTCAACCCCAAGAGGAGCTGGGCAGTCTGCTTGAAACTCATAACCTCGGGAACAGTTTGTGTTACCATGGTCACAAACTCCTCCACTTTTCCATACTGCTTAACGTTTCGCTGCCGTATGACCTGCCATATGTACGAGTATGTCAGCTGCAAAGGGGAGGCCATCAAGCGAAGGGACGCAAGGGGAAGGGTACGTCCTGTGCAGGTGATAAAAACAAATTACAATAATGTTTTTTTAATATAATGTTTTTAAAATATTTATAATATATAAATACCAAATGCAGGCTCCGGTTATGAATATATTGTGTTATATTTTCTATAAATGAGTAGAAAAAAAGACAAAAAAATAAGGAATACCTGCCTAAATTTTGTCACAGACTGAATTTACATTTGGGAGAACTCTTTAACAGTAATAATAAAGTAAGTTTCATATGTATAGTAAATGAGTTTTAAGTAATTTTTATTTACTTACAGTACAGTTTTAATGACCATAGTGAAAAAGTACAAATGTAAATATTCCTCTCTGTCAATAATACGTTGATGCAATAAATGCAAATGCATATGGTTTTGCAGGTGGAGTAACATGCAGCTGTAGAGGGCGCAGCGGTGCGTTATGCGTGCTGACGAGGATTTGAAAAAGGTGCACGTTTGCGTGTGCATGTGCAGTCATCAAGAGAATGAGCGCCAAAGTGCACACGAGTTAGAGTCAAACTTTATGTAGATGGTGTTGCTAGAAAGCTACTGCTGCTTATAATCCACCGCAGTCGTTATTACACCGTGTAACGACCGATTAGTGCATCCGGAAGACGTGACTTCATTTGAAATCAGACCGCCTGGACAGTCCTCAGCAAAGGCTTGCTAGCTGATCTTAACTAAATACCATACATCGCCAAAAATAACCTACCAGACGTTGCTGTATGGTTGTTGGTGAGGGATTAACACTAAGCAACCTAGTGATTGCAATAGATGGCATATAGTACGTGGCTTTTTATCATCTCACCACCGATCTCGATGGCAGCTACTGTTAGCTTGCTAGTGTTAGCATAGCAACGTACCTGTGGTATCAGACCGTTTCTCCATTCTGTGCATACGACACGTCGCTAATTCATGAGTCAATCCACCGACGGCACCACACAGGCTAACAATTATGCAGTTTATCCCGAAATATATAGTTAAAACCTATTTAACTTTCTTTCTCTCGAACGTCAAGCCAGGAATAATAATGGCGACCGCCAGGCAGCGGCTTTCCAAAACAAAAGTCTGTGTGTTTCCGGCGGATGTTTGTATATAAATTAAAAGCACCGTCTTTTGTAACGATACCCAATCCAATGGTTTTAATTTTGTTAATATGTGTGCCAATTTGAGGGCTTGTGTGTAATAAATAAATAATTATATATACAAATTCAGTAACATCAGTTAATTTAAACAATCCATGTGTTCCATGACATTCACAAAAATTGCATAGATTTGTGACAAAATATTTTACTGATATTAGTATTAATTAAGCAATTACTAAACCTTCAACAATTAGAGAGACCAAAATTATCTGGCAATATCTTGCATTATGTGTTGTATTATTTGGGTGGCATTATAGCTCAGTGGGTAGCACAGTCGTCTTCAAACCCAAAGATGAGCGAGTTCAATTCCCAGTTCCGCCAGGTTACATGTTGAGGTGTCCTTGGACAAGACACAGACAGATACCCCATAGTATGGCAGACACAGGTCTAGCAGCTGTCCAAACAACAAACAATGTTCCCAAGGGAATCAAACTATTCATTATTATGAGTGATGATTTTAACATACCGGAGTGAGACCTATTGTTAATGTCTTAGAGAGGTTAATTAGTCTGCTGTCTTTATAGATCTCAAAAAGAAACATTCTGACCTTTGGTGTTTTAATGTTTTGCCAACAATAACGTGTTATGTATTTTACATTGTTGACAAATAGTATCAGATTGTACACTGACAAAATATTTGTGTTCCATATGGTATTCATTTTAGTTAAAACATAAAACATCATAAAGGTGCAAATACAGAAGGAGGCTTAAATCTTTGTCTGTATTGTTTAGAAGATTCATGCAAAACAAGTAGACAAGATATGATGACAAATGGAAGAGAAACAATTGATGACAAAATGAAGCAAAGGAGAGTTGAAACATGTTTACATGACAAATAACATAAATTGGCACAAAACTTACTGATATAGATGTACGTGATGATGATATAAATGTTAATCCAAGGTACTGTATTGTCCTTAAGTGTTCACAGTATTTTGCCAACGTCCTTTACATTCTTCACTTAAATGAATAGCAAAAAAATAAAAAATACATTCTAATAGGAAGTGTTAATTAAACAACTCATTCGTTTTGTAACAAAATAACTTAAATGTATCACACAAGGTAGAAATGCATATTTTTACAGAATACAAAAATTAAAATAATACAACTTGGTCACCAAAGAGACAATAAGACTACGTTTTTAAACCTCGCAAACAACGTAGAAACATCTGAATTTAGAAATATAGTTTCATATTTCAGTGACTGTTTTGGAAGTAAATCATTGGAATACAGAAAATTGTTATTGAAGTTCTAACCATCCTCTGTGGATGAGGCTACTAAGCCTGTGGTCAGGAGAGATTCTTAGCCTGTTGATTCATAGGGATCTGTCGACATCAGTCGCGCTTGTAACTGGCATTTCCTCCAGCCTACGGCCAGATCTTTTGTGACGAGAACAAGCCCTCCTTATGCTCCTCACTGAGCTCATCCGTCCATCCATCTATCCCTATCTTCCTCACTTTCCCTCGACTTTCTGTCCTGTCTCTCGATCCCTCTCTTTGACGCACAGTACGAGAACAATCACACTCGGGGAGTCATTTTCAATGACTGAACATGATTGACTCAGTGAATGAGACATTAAAATCTCTAACACACTCGCTGTGGCCGAGCAGCAGCTATAGATCACTGGGCAACAGCTTTGAGATACAATGACAGGATTCAAAGTGCCTTTGGCTATTGCTATCTGCCATCTGGTCAGATCTTTGATTCACAAAGCGGGACACTTGTTGAACTGCTTAGCGTGTTGTTTGTGACTAGCATGTTTGCAATTTGTGACAGATCACCGATCATAATAATGTCAACAACAAGCATAAAACAACTGAAGTAGGTCAAACGCAGCTTTTTCAGTCACTTCTGAAGAACTGAATTTAATAAAGACAGTATTGTTAGAAATGGACATCCTGATACATTTCAGTAGAAGTGGGAACACAGGAGCAAGTTTGGATTCAGTGTGTTGGCTGTTATGTTGACTCTGCAGCAGTTTCTGTAACCACCAAGACACAACCAACAAGCTTGTTATGACGAGTGCATTTCATGATGTTCTTCAAACCCATTTCTTACAGGTTCCAGAAATTCTTTTAATTGCAGCTCAAATCTAAAGCACAGGAACACCCTGAATGGCAGTAGTTCAGACGGGCAGGATGAAAACTAAATCAATACGGTCTGGTCAGAACAGGCCAGCCAAGTGATGTTAAACAGAGGTCAAGTGGAAACAATTAATGCACTTCTCCATCCATGTTGGCAGCTAACCAGCCATTGAGTAGATAGTTCCTCCTCTGGTCCAAAAAAAATCTCTTTGTGTGGTGAAGCATTAGAAGTGCCAGGGGGGGGGGTTGCCACATACCCATTGTCACAGCAGGTGTGTTTTCCTTTACAGTGCGGACCCATGCAGAAGGAGAGTGTTTGGACACACTCGTTTATCCAGCAGGCCCCTGAACAACCTGGAGAGTGAGTTGTTACATAGCTGTCTGAAATTTGTTGCGTTATTAATCAGGCTTCATCCACTTTCATGTTCAAGGATTGCCTCCCCCACTGGCTGAGTGTCAGCAGCGTGGGTGAGTGCTTGAAGTGGGATGGAGACAGACACTGTTGGGATCATGTCAGAAGGTGCCATTTGGCTATTTTCAGTGTTGCACGCTGGTAAACGCCTCCCAGACTTCACCTAAAAATAAAAGAACAAATTTATAGAAATATACAAAATGACTCTTGAAATTTAAACCAAGTTTTTCTCTGCTATCTTCTGTGATGAGCATGTCTCCAAAGCGGATGTCATTACTTTAGGTAATAACAGAGCCTTTCAGAAAACTACTGAATATTTGATGAACGATTGTTAACTTTACTAGTGCTGCCTTCCTGGAAGTGCTCTCTGGAAGTGAGGGCACATTATCAAGTAGGCTTTATTAGGCTGATCCACTGAGACCAAAAGGCACAAGAGTCATTGTAGTTGATTGAATATTTAGTATCAATAACATTTTATTGGTTGAGGCCTTGGTTTCTCATAATGCATATCACAAAAAAACAAGCTAACCACTATGGTTTGGTTTATGACATATACTCAGGATGTTTACCATCCTGAATAACAAATTATGAATTAGCTCCCAGCTGAATTTTGAGTAGCGGAAACTTGAAGGCAGTGCTAAAACAGGGCAGTCTTCAAAAGGGAGTAAATTCTCAACGTGGAGTAGAAACTGACTGTTTATACATACAAGCAATTATCAGGCTGGATAGTGTGCCTGGTAAAGGAAAATAATAAAAAGCTGCCTTTAAGCCTTAAATTAATAAAAAACATTAGCTGTGTATCTATGAATCCCTTATATCTGTGTTCTCATATTGATTATTAGAAAATGCACGCCATTTTAACAAATACACATAGATCTGAGAACAAAAGCCAGGTGGTTCACTTACTTACCAGCCACACTATCAGAACAACACATACTGTGAAGGGGAATAGAACCAGAAGCAGAGGTGTTCTCTTCAACCAGCTGTGTCGACGACCTTCCTCTTGACCCCCTGGAAGAAACGAGATATGATGAAAAATGTTACTGATCCCTTAAAAAATGAATAGGTAGTGCAGTCCCTGTAAGTCGCTTTGGATAAAAGCGTCTGCCAAGCAAAGTAAAGTATAATAGAGGACCCATGCTTGTATGTCCAGTTATTACAGTTCTATTCAGTTCTATCTTGAGGTGTGATATAATATAACTCTATAATAAAGAGTTCTTTTAACTACATTAACTGTGTGTGTACGGTATTTTCTGGTTCCCGTCCACAGCTGCTTTCCTGACCCCAAATGAATATCTGACCACTAACAGTCCGCTGAGCTGCTTTAGTTAAAAATTAAAAATCTAGCATTCAAATGAGTGGTGCACCTGGTGTTTGCTGTGGATTAAGGCAGGGTGGTGGCTTGCATGAGAAGCCGGATGTTCCTTGAGCAGCAGTGTGTAGGACATCTTTGATGTAGTCAAAGTAAAGACCAGACATTAGGCTCTCCTCCTGGTAGTGACACTGGAAGATTTGCATCGCTGTTTCCTGTGAGATCACATGACAGATGACAAGCAATCCTGAAATAACCTAATTATATAAAAAATTAGTCATTGGACTGTCCAATGTCCAAAATGTTATACACTTGTTCCTAAAACTGAGCTGCCGTTCATATTCACAAGTCAATGTTTTAGGTTTGTTTTTCTATGTGCTCTGCAAAGCCTTTTATGATTAGAATGCTTGATAAAAACACACTTAAAACATTAAACATTACATAAATTGTTTGCTGGTAACCTACCAGTTCCTCGTGGTCAAATGTGAAGCGTAAACCTTTGAGCATTGCAATGAAGACAACGATATTTTCCTTGTTGGAGGAGATGGCACCAAACATGTTCGACAGCTTCCGAAGGCTTTGCTCCAAAGGATATATATTTAACACCACCCAGCACGTGCCAGCCTGGAAACGGAAGCATAAGAAAATGAAAGCCTCATATTTAATATTGACTGTGTCATGTCATTTTTGTTTCGCGGCCTCATACCTACCACTTCTCTGGGAATGTAACTAACAGGAATCTCGTAATCAGAGGGGATATTCTGCTTCTACATTGGAGATGATGAAGAGAAGGATTTTTGAAGGATTTTTACAACATAATATCAGGGGTAGAATATCTACAGATATAGGGGTAAAGATAATTTAACATAAAAAGAAGGAGCTGTTACAGAAATATAGCACTGACCAAGATATGTATCAGTATCTCACCAATAATGTCAGCTTGCTCACATCATCAGTTATTGGTGTCCCAAATTTTCCAGAGCAGAGATTCAAACTTGTGAGCAGACTCAAGAGGAGACAAGGTGATTTCAAGATCTGTAGGACAACAAAGGAAAAACATACAAATGTCTGCCGAATTTATTAACAGAGAAGTTATATTATACACCTGGAAGCTGACCCCAAGATAAACCCCAAGAGCACCAACAGTGCTTTACCTAAAGATATCGTAGCTGTGTTTTCGTACAGGATAGTGCTGACAGGACAGTTTAGGTTTAGCATCGTGCTAAGGAAAGACAGTGACTCCTTTACTCGATCTAAAACATTCTGGACCTAATATTTGTTAAGAAACCATTCAAGACAAATGGTACAAGCATTAACACATATAGTGCACATAGTAGTGCATAAGTATTTCTCAAACTGTGGCAGTAGGCTGCTTCATCTAAGCTACCAGTACAAGAAGTTGCCTGCAAAGAATCATGTTATTGGATTCACGCAAATAAATGTTAAACATCATAAATGATTCAAAAATCACATTTCCTCCCTTTGCCACTGTGTAATCTCACCAAACCATGGCTGCACTAATTTGATAATCACTTACTTAATTGTTTTATAATCAAAGTGAGAAATATTCTGTGGTTCCAGTTAGAACACATGTTGTTTATCAGTAACAGGTATGACAGCATTGAATATATTATATTTAAACTAATAAAACTGTAGACATCACCCTGATCCATAAGAAACTGATTTTTTGTTACATAACTGATTCATAATGAAAATAATCATCAGATAACTTTACATTGAAAATGCTATAATATAACTGCAGCTGCACCTGCAAATCCAAAATGTACAGACAATTTTAAATCAAAAATAAATAAGATCAGGTCAGAGGTGCTGAAAAACTGAACATTTGCATTTGATGCCTGTAATCACAAATGCTCTCGGACATCCATCACTACATCTGCTAATGTTCCTATATTCAATCAATATACTGAGTGAAAACAAAATGTTTGTGTGACACTGAAGTAGCTGAATCAGTATATGATATATATCTATTTACTATTTATATCTACTATTTTTATATCTACTATTTATATATCAATTTAGATTTATATCTATTTACAACAACATTTAGACCAACATACTGTAAAAAACATCAGAAATGAAAACATCCTACTTACTTTTTTCCTCATATGGAGCAAGAATCTGAGGTTGCTCAAATCCACTTCATGAAATTCACTGATCTCGGCTGAAAGACAGAGCTCATCTGTGTTTGTGTGTAATGTCCAAGCGTGTAGTGAAACTTGCGGATGGGCTGGCAATCTGTTTTCACTGGTGAAGTCTTTTGACGTGGTGGAGAGTCCGCCTACAGGCTGAGTCACTGTGTCACACACTGACGCTGTCTGAGACTTTTTCCATAAACTCCCACATATTATTTTGTGCGTTAGGAGAAAGTGGGTGCTTGTTCTATCGAGGGAATATTTTGCTTAGAATATGTCAAGGTTATTCTACAAGCTGTGGTTTATGCAAAGAAAATAAAATGTCTTATTTTTAAAAATGTTTTTATGTGTAGTTTGGGCCTACCATTCTTCTATTATTTTATCATTTCGAGTTATTCAAATGTATTTATTTATTATTTATTTTTATAATTTGGTTGTTTGAGTGTGTGTAGGTCTCAGGGGTGGTGGAGCCATATCTGTATAATCTCATATCTCATGAAACGTAGGCATTGATTTAAAATATCAAATCAAAAGCCATCACTGATGCCTGTGAGATAATTTTTTGTTATGTGTGTCATAGACGAGTACATGTAATGTACTGTATGTTTCATTTACGTGCCATCTAAAGACCTTTGTTCAGAAGAGCTGGGAGTAAAAACATAAGAGGCAAACTCTGAGCTGAGGCAGGTCTTCCAAAAGCAGGTCACATCTAAATATAACCCAGACAACTCAGGACCCTGCAAAACAAAAAACACACAGGCTATAAGCTGAGGGCTCAAGGGCACGCATTCAGATCAACAGGTGAGGCTACCATGACATATCACTTTATTTCGTTTCGTGATCTCAGATTTAACACATTCCTACTAATGTGCTCACAATGATGCTAATTTAAACCAGAAGCCTTTCGCTGATAAACATGTTGCATGTCTGCAGCGCTGGACGCAGCCCAAGGTAAAGGCAGATGTTAACATGTTATATGTTGCCTGCACTTGCAGCAAAGTTTCATTTCAACAACTTATTCTGATAAAAGCTGCTTCACTGAGAAACATGAATCCATGCTGGTTATTTTGTACCTTTACACAGAAATGGACGACATTGAGCAGGAAGAAATAAATGAGGATCTGATTGAGTTCGCTAGTCAAGAGAGCATTCAAGATGCCTACAAGCTGCGTTCAACACAAACAAACACGTATGAAAGAGTTTGAAAGTGTCTATATGTCCAAAATGCTTTCCCTAAAAGAGTTACGAGTGGTATTACTTATCATAAGTACTGAATTTATCTTTAACTGATGACTATAGATTAAAGCAATTCATAAAGGAGTCCTGTTATATTTATATTTATATTTCGTTGGTGCTACTTATGGTGGTGGGATTTTTAATCTTTTGTATGGAGAGCGGCTGTATTCATGGCAAAACAATTTCCCTCTGGGATTAATAAAGTGTTTTGAATCTTGAATCTTGAATCTTAAATCTTGAATCTTGAATCTTGAATCTGTTGTTATGAAGCTCTGTACGCATGTTAAGCTGAAACATTGTTCATGTGAACAATGTGTTCAAGTGAACACTTTATCAAGATAATGGCGGCTATTCACAAAGGTAAAATGTAAATAAAATTTAAGCCACTTTGCATAAGAGGGTGTGCATGCAGTGCTGGGTAGACAGTAATAGACAACATCAAGTAACGTTGCAAAAAGAAGTACCTACAAATAAATGTACACTCGCTGTCGTCCACAATCATTACAAATGTTTCTCTGTGTGTGTTCTTGGTTGTGTCTACAAAGGTGATGTACATGCCTTGCAGGAGCTGTCAGGTTGCGTGTCTGCCTTCAGAGAGAGTGACAACAGGGGCCGGCTGCCTCTGCACACAGCTGCTGTGCAGCCTCAGCAAGAGATTGTGCATGTGGTGCTGCAAGGTGAGAGCTCTGAATGTAGTATCTGCAGGTTGGTGAAAACCTTTTATGTAAGTTTATGTCTCTAAAGCAGTAGACAGGTGCTTGTTCATCCTAACTGCTTGTCCCCAGTCAATTTAGAGTCACATGTCTAACATGCATGTTTTTGAGCTATGGGTAGAACCCATACAGACACAAGGACAACATGCTCCACAGTAAGTTACACCGGACAGTGCTAACCCCTGCACCCCCCCCCTTGTCTGTCTGTTTAACATGCACATATGCTTAATGTTGTGTTTGTATTAGTGCTGACATCAACAGACCTGTCCCTGGAGGAACAGACGGAAGATGGGGATACTGCACTGACTCTGGCGGTGGAGGCTGGTCTGGTGGAGAATATCAGGATGCTGCTGCATCATGGCGCTTCTCCGCACAACACAAATAGCAGGAATGAATCTCCTCTGCTCATTGGTAACACATATACACAACCTCAACACGATGCGGACAGCTCACACAGTCGTATCACAAATGTTAGCATGCTAACACACTAAACTAAGATGTGAACATGGTCATGGTCAGGCGTAAACATCGGCAACTTTATATTTTCATAATGAATCAATCATGTAATCCGTCTACCAACCATTTTTTACAATTGTGTAGCAGTGAGACAGAGCTCATACGACATGGTCTCAACCCTCATCATGGGCGGGGCCTTTGTGCAGCAGGTGTGTCTCACTAAGTGGACGGCCATCCATGAAGCTGCGAAGGTGAACAGCGTGGTATCAATAGCAAGTCTCAATAAAGCACAAGAAAATGTCTGGAAATCTTTTCTTCCAACCTCTGCCATTTAAAACATTTTCTCGGCATCCAATATCTTTTTCATCAGGTGGGCTGTCCAGCGGTTCTGATGCTGCTGCTACGACATGGAGCCAAAGTGACTGCCCGAGACGGACATGGGGTGACACCTATGGGGATTGCAGCTGAACATGGAAACACTGAAGCTTTGGATGTACTGATACAGCATGGTAAATGTCAGAATAGCGGTTTACACAGGCCCCACAAAACAAAGAGAAGACATTTTAAAGACATCAGAGAACAGAAAGACAAACATTTCTGAAATGCTGTTGTGTCTTAGGGTCTTAGGGTTATCTGGATCACTGCGATAGTAGTACAGTCTTCCCCTGCCCTCCACTAGGTGGTGATGTGAATGCCCAGGCCAGCAATGGAGACACTGTTCTGTATGATGCATCTGGATCTGGAAACCTGGACTGTGTCAAGCTGCTCCTGCAGCATGGAGCCAACCCAAATGTGGCTAGCTACGCCTGCCAACTGCCCGTCCACAGAGCTGCCTATGAGGGACACATACTGTGAGTTAACCTTTGTGTTTGGAAGGTGTCATCCTTGCACGCCAAATATGGCAACATACTTATGTTGAGTGAGTTTTAAGAGATACTCAAGTTCCCAATAGAAAGAAATGGCTCAAGATAAATTCACATTCTTTTCCTCCCAATTTGCACCCAGATTGATCAGACTGTAGACTGAAACAAGTCTCTCTCTCCACCTCACAACTCTGCAGTGTTTTCACTTTAGTCATTTCCACAAAGAGCCTTCTGTTTATCACTGTTTTTCAGTTCTGTCACTGAAGAACAATATAGCTTAAGCAGCGATCTAATGAGCGTTTTTCTCTATGTCCTGTTTTCTTCACTGTTTCTATCCCTCGCTCCCTTCCTGTTTGTCTCCTTCTCTCTTGCACCCTCTCTATGTCTGTAGAGTCCTGAGGGTTCTCATTCCTATTACTACAAAGAAAGCCATCCTTCTCTCAGGCCAGAGTCCTGTTCACTCAGCAGCTGATGGTGGACAGGTTGAGTGTTTGGAGCTGCTTATCCAGAAAGAATACAATGTCAATGCCCTGCTACATACACACATCTCTGGTACGGCAAAGCTTCATGAGTATTATAAGCAGGAACAAAGCTGTAAACGCATATATCATGTACATTACTGCAAGTTATGATTCTATTCTTCTTCTTATTATTACTTTGACCAAATAATAAAATGACTTGAATTGATCATTTGTGAGGTTTATCAGTCTGAAGTTGAATTTCTGTAAAAAAGTATTTGTATATATTTGTATTTGTAAGTGTTTGTATATAATAAAAAACAAAATCCACAGGCATAGATCTTCAAAAGTTAAAGACTAAAAGAGGACAATTCCAAAGTTGTGAATGTGCCACTTATATTATTATTATTATTCAATATAATGTTTTATTGTTGCAGAGAACTATGGGGATCTCAGAAAAACTGCTTTGTACTTTAGTGTTTCTAACGGTGATGTGACCTGTTCTGAGATGTTGCTAGCAGCTGGAGCAAGGACTGACCTGGACCCACTACAATGCATTCTGGTCGCAATACGAGCTGAGAGGTTTGGGATGCGTTACATTTGTTCATGTTCATTTCTTCAATTATAGTAACTCCACAATGTCATGGCAGAACTTTCTGTTTAGCTATGAGCTGGTGCAGCTGCTGTTGTCCTATGGAGCAGAGGTGAACTGTTACTTCAGAGTGATCTGCAACTCAGTGTTCCCCACGGCCCTGCAGTACTGCCTGAGAGACCCTGTCATGCTGAAACTGCTGCTCAACAGTGGATACCAGGCACACAAGTGTGTCAAAGAGTGTTAACATATTTCATTCTTGTGAAGCAGAAAGGTTGAAATTTTACCTTCTAATCTATGTCCCTGGCAGGTGTTTCCAGTGTCACCACAGTTACAGTACAGAATCATCTCACACCTGCACTGACCTCCATAACCAAGCTTATCGTATTTACAGTCAACCTCATGTTATCTCAGTAAGAGCCAACACAGACTGATACATACAGTATATACGCAAACACACATAGTAAATCCATGGTTTCACTTTTTTCTTTCAGTTCTGTGACTTTGTGTCGGTGTCCTGGCTGACACATCTGGTTGGCAGTGTTGTAAGGACGCTCCTGGATTACATCAGTCATGTTAACGTCTGTCCCATCCTCCAGCGCATACTGGACAGGACGCCTGAGAGGGATGAGATTGCTGAAATACTGAGTAAAACTGACAACTCTTTGGACAGTTAAACACTTTATGGGGAAGGGTTACATTTGAGAGATTTACAAATGATAAAGAGTTTATATGTGTGTTTATGTGTCCTCAGGCAAGCCCAGGTCTCTGCAGCACTTATGCCGACTGTTAATCAGACGTCACATGAACCTTAGGGTACTGAATAATCCTGATGCCATGGCTGTTGTCTCCTTCCCTCCAAGACTGAAGAAATACCTGGCCTTCAGAGAGATCGACCTGTACGGTGACCACGCCTCCAAGTAAAATAGATGCAATACAATTTATTTATATATCTGTGATTGAAACACTTACTATGCCAAAGGATTAGTAACGCTTAAACATTAGCCAGTGGATATATATTTCTTTTTAAAGAGGCAGAATGCCTTTCTTGTAATGTGTGACTTAGAATTAGATCTATTTTATTAACACTAGAAATGATAGAATATATTAGAAATTCTAACATTTCTACATTGCTATGCTAGTGGCTTCTTTCTGGTTGTGTTTAGTGCAACGTTATTGTTAAGTTTAAATTTCAACACCACTACATTGCAAACATGTAAACTTCATATGGCTACTACTGATGATGGTGAAACATATGACTTACAGTATGAAATGGTCCTGAATTACCTTGTTGACACCCCACGTAATTTTTTAAATTTTCTAAAAAAGACTATAAAAGAAAATGCAACCTGGCTGTTTGGGTGTTTCATTACTGACCTGAATAAAGTCACCAAAGCATGGGTGAAAGTTATTACAAGATTTTTTGCTGAGCTTCTTGCTGAGTATAACCATAAATCACCACTCAACAGCACATATATAATAAAGAGTTATAAAATACCATTAATAACATCAGCATCACTTATATCCTTTAGTTTTTTTCTGTTCCAGACTAGAAGAGATTTAGAGGGATGATGATGATGATGATCTGTTAGTGTGTCTGCATGTGGGAGAGGTTACTCTGATCGAGTCCCTGCTGGTTTTCATTCTAAAACTTCCAGCTGAGTAAATCTGCTCTCTGCCAGAAAATAAAAACATCAGAAATCCTGTGATGCAACAGTTACATTTACCTCCTCAATATGATTAAATTCTGAAAACGGATTTGTTATTGCTGTAGACTGGTTTATTGACATAATTCTAAAACCACATAGATAAAGTATTTAAACAAAAGTGTTCAGCCAAGCGGCAAATGCAGTTTTCTAAGTTAAAAGGTAATAAGGCACACAGCCCCAATACATTACTGCTAACAATTTGATGTGTATGCCATGTTTACCATGTAATTATAGTAAGTTGACTCACTATAACTATATACATGTTTTTATAAAATAAAGCTGTTGCTATCACAATAAGAACTCTTTATCTCCATCAAGATGTATTTCTGTGTGAGACTCTGACACACACGTTATTAAAAAATCAGTACATCCAAATATCAATCAGCTCCAAGTTGTTTTCTTTCTCCATGTGTACATTCTTCATAAATAACAATAATCCAAAAACAATGGATTCAGTGACATCTGTCAGCTGGCGGACATGGTATTACCTTAGAGATACGTTTTCACTGTTTATCTTTCTCGTTCTGTGTATCTGTTGGTTTCTGTTGGTCTATTTTGGCCTTGAACAAAGCCCCTCAGGCCTTGGTGACTGACTGCTATGTATGACAGGCCACACAGTCTCTGAGCTCACAAACTTTTTGTGGCTCTGTGTCTCAGGGCAGTGCCTCCCAAAAAAGACGCCGCATCATGGGGCCCACACGCACCTCTGATCCTGCTCTTAAGGCCTAAATAGCAGCTGTGGAGATTAGAACAGGAGAGGACAGTAAGACACACAGACTCTCTTCAACATACAGACGAGTGGCCAGGGCAGATCTTGTTCAGACTGGAGGGCTCTCATCAGAAGCACCTTCCCTGGAAAGACCTCCTCAACTGGACTTCCAATTATCTCTTACGTCTTTGGATCTACAGCAATATTACAGTGGAATCTATTGGAATAATTATCACCACATGTCTTTATTTTGGTGTCTACACTAAGTTATATGTGACCTAAAACATCAAGATCTTTCTGTGGTGCTTTGAGCTGATTCTGCTCTGTGCTGATCACATTTGAATTATATTAC
>JAUMHF010000015.1:6534314-6556382 GCA_032359275.1 Microctenopoma steveboyesi | reverse complement strand
AACCGGTCAGTGGATTTATTTGGTATTTTTAAAATGTGAGAAGCTAGTTTGTTGTAGCAGATGGAAGGTTACAAAATCTATAATAAATTGTTTTAAGTAGTAAAAGAAAGTAAGACCCATCTTTTCCGAATCCATCTGTGTTGTTTTAACTTGTTTCAAAGAAACAGATACTGTAGTTATAATACTGCAAACTATCAAACTACAGGATGAAGAAAAACAGGTGTGTGTGACAGAAGAAAACAGTGAAACAGAGGAGGAAAAAGATAACGAAAATGAGAAAGAACAAAAAAGATATGAAAAGGAAGATGAAGAGCAAGAACAGGCGAATGAAGAGGAGGATGAGGAAGAGGAGAGCGAAGGAGAAGAGGAGGAAGCTGTGACAGAAGAAGAAGAAGATGATGATGATGAAGAGGAGGAAAAACAAGATAATAGATCAAAACCTGAACCCCAAAAGGATTGTGGTCATAAGACATCACCGGCCGAGACCCCAATGTTCCTAAAACCTCAGAAGGTGGAGCCCATGAGACTGACTCCTCCCCCTCCAGCTGCAGACACCAACATGACAGGAAACCCGACGGTTGTTGATGAAGCTCTGCAAAAAGTTCTTAATAACGACCCTGAACTCACAGAGGTTAATCTCAACAACATTGACGACATCTCACAGGTACAAAAACAGACCTTCAACGACAAAGCAGATTGTAATGAGTGTTACACCAGAAAGCAAAAGTGAGAATCATTTTTGTTATTGTTTCTTATTAATATCTGTGGCTAATAACGTTCTGTTCCTTTTGTTTATCTTAGGAAACCCTCATCAGATTTGCAGAGGCACTTAGGTCCAACACACATGTGCGAGTCTTTAGCCTTGCGAACACTCATGCTGATGACCCAGTTGCTCTGGCCATCGCTAAGATGCTCAAGGATAACTTGTCCATCATTAGTCTGAATATAGAATCCAACTATGTAACTGGGAAGGGTGTGATGGCGTTGGTACAAGCACTTCCAGGAAACAATACCCTGACTGAGCTTCGATTCCACAACCAGAGACACATGTGTGGAGGACAGGTTAGTTATCATCTCCCACCTGGAAATCTTTCTTTGCAAATCAATACTATGGTTAGCGTTGTTTCCTTTTGCAACAAACTCCTACAGGTAGAGATGGAAATGGTAAAGATCCTGAGGGGAAACTACACCTTGATCAAGTTGGGTTATCAGTTCAACCTGCCAGGCCCCAGGATGAGCATGACGGGGATCCTCACCAGGAACCAGGACCGCCAGAGACAGAAACGCATGCAGGAACAGAGGCAGCAGCAGGGCGCAGTAAACCCCCGAACATCTGCGCTGGTGTGAAGCTTTACTCCAAATAAAATTATGTCAAAATTGAATAATTTTATTGCAATAGCACACTTCACCAGTAAATGTATGTAGTAATTCATATGATTTATTTTTATCTATTTTCCTGTCTCTGTCTCCAGAGAGGTACACCTAGTCCATCACCTTACAGCTCACCAAGATCCTCACCTTGGTCCTCACCAAAAATGGCCAAAAAACAGACTCCTCCTGCTCCACCTCCTCCTCCCCCTCCCCCACCACCTCCTCCGCCACCACCATCCCAGCAGTGCGAGAAGAAGAAACCCACAAGGATGATTGCTGAGGTCATCAGGGCACATGAGGTGGGCAGCAAGAAGGTGAAAAAGACAAAAGGGAAAAAGGGAAAAAAAGTGAAGGAGTCTGATAAAGATGAGACAAGTAGCATCCTGAAGGAGCTAAAGAATGCGCTAAAGCCTGTGTCAGTGGAGAGGAGAGGTGAGGAGGGCAGTAGGCCCTCCACCCCTATGAGGTCTGCCCATGACCAACTGATGGAGTCCATTCGTTGCAGCAGCATGCGAAGCCTGAGACGGGTGAGTGGAAGGATTTTTGCGTCAGGGACATTTTAATGGTCATTTCTATTTCCTAGTTTGCTTTTCAGTCTTGTTCATTTTCAATCTTATCTGTGGTATTGTCTCCTAAATACCATATTCACTGCAGTGACCCCAAAGTGGAGCAGTCGAAATAACTTTACTTACTGTGTGGTAAAAACATTCCCCCTCCACAAGCAATCGAGCTGTGTACATCATGCAAATGTATAGTTCCTCTACGGGCAAACAATTTCATTTAAATGAGGATGACACAGAGTCAGTGGTGTCTGAGTCATCTCAGTGGCTGACATCTCTCTACACCATCCACCACTGTGGTCTGATCACAATGCTTTTACAGACAGAGGCTGACACAGAGAGATGAAAACACCAACATATGGTCGATAATAATGTCAGCCAAGCTAGACGAGTTTTCACACAGAGGAGGGATGGAAAGCAAAGACAACAAGACAAAGAAATATGTAAAGAGAAAATCGTTACTGGAAATACGTCTGAAGCTTGTTTTTGCGTCATTATTTTTGAGTGCTTGCCACTTGTCGAAAGCATTACTTTGGCTGAAGCTTTAGCACAGCTTGTTACATTGTTAGAGTGGAAAATCAGCTCTGCCCTCAGATGGTGGGGTCTCCTAGCTGTGAAATTCCTGCCACTTATTTATAGAAGCTGTTCACTGGAGCGTTGATAAAGACAGATATGTTACCACAGCATGCGCACACAACACATTTAACAAACACTAAACAGCTCTGGAAACAAAATCACTTGTACAATGAAAGAAAAGAATAATTCTACATTCAGCAGCTGGTTAGCAGCTGGTTAGCTTAGCTGAATTTATCCAATGTGTGCACACCTGAGAAAGTTTCTAAAAACAGTATTTCTCTGCAAGGTAAGTGGTTAAAATCATTTTTAATGGGTAAAAGAAATTTCATATTGTAGTGTAATAATAAAAGACAAAATGTCATTTCCCAGGTGGAAGTCCCACATTATCTACAATGATACAAGCAGAAATAAAAGACGTCTGTTGGCTGCTGTGGAAATCTGCATGGTGATGACAACAGAGTGACCAACAATGATGAAGACACAAGGTGAAAACATGCTGGAGTGGAGGAGGAAAAAACTCAATTCTTACCCGTGAACAGTAAACATAGATGAAATTTGCACTGCAATAGAAGCTTTACATTTTGACAATGTTTAAGTGTTGATACATATCAAAAACTTATATTTGTATTTTAATTTTGAATGGAGTTGACTGTTTACTGTTTTCTAACTTTCTTCACTGCTTTTTTTTGTAAAATTGTAAATATCCATTGTTGGTTTCCAAACATAGTCATTTGAAGTTTATGATACTACTCATCATCAAGTTTGTGAGTTTTTCTTATTCTGTGGTTACTGAATAATTTACAAAAAAAGGATCAAGTTGTTATGCGTAAGTACAGGAGCACAAACAGCCACTGTTTCTATCAGTACGTCAGCTTACTGGTCAAGCACCGCTGATGCATTTTCCCACTCTGACACACTCACAATACACCCACCATAGTTAGCACGTATTGGAGAAGGGCTTTTGCGCACATTGTTTGAACAATTTACACTGCATGGCAAGTGAAGGGAAAGAATAGACACTATTAGTACCGCTGACATCACTGAAGAAACATCAGCTTTAAATAAATATCACAGGGTTAAATTAATAAATGTCTATGAGCTGTACAATGCGTCAGAAAAGTAAAACAACGTAAAATTTATAAATTACTAATGAAAACACATCCTTTCTCGATTGAAAGAACACTGAGACACTCTGACATGAGGTGAATGAGAAAGACCTGTTGCGTGTAGATGAGAAGGTAAAAGAACATGACTGAGGCTGAATTTGATCCTTAATTTTTCATCTCTTACCTTTCCATAAAGAAAAGTGGCAGTTATTTTAGTAGCAAAGTAAAAACATTGGTGAGGTATTGTCTTATTGCAATTGTATTCATGTTTGTTTTGTTACTATATATTAGATGGCCTACTGAATCAGATAAAGCCTCTATTTATGCAAGGTACACTACCTTAAGTAACAGCTATTCACAGTCATATTAATTCTCAAAAACACCTTTTTATGCTGAGTAACCAGTTGTATGCTTAAATCAGATAAAAATGAAATAAAGTACATCTGTGCTGTTTGATCTATACATGCTTTTGTCTTGATCCATATCCAGCCTCCCTAGTGAAAAGTGCCATACCTGCTTTAATACCTCTCATCAGCTCTGCAGCAGAGCATTGATATGGAGTAAGTGCAGTGTCAGCTGATGCTAACATGAACTAAAAATAAATAGTACAAGCATAGAATAGAAGTCATTGTGTCACACATCCCTATCTTACACACATGAGGAGATAAGGGTCACTTGCTTCAATGGCCCCTAAAATAGTATTGCTGGTTTTCAGTTCCTCACTTTCTCTAGACGAAAACATAAAAATGTCTTTCCTCTTGTTGGGAAACTGTGAATCTATGGGAAACAGCTGTACTTCTGCTTTTGCCCTCACTCACGCAGTTTTCATGTCTACCTGGTTCATTGGGTGCAATGGTTGCAGTACAGAATGTGATAATCCTTGGTTGTTACCTGACCCGTTCCACTCCCTGTCTGTTGTATATGGACGAATGGATGCAAATATTCAAATTAAATGCTTAGGCTTTCTTGTACACAACTTGTCAGACAACGTTATCTTTCCCTTAAAGTTGTATAAAAATAAAACAAGTTACCAAAGTTGGTACCAAAGTGAAATTACCAAAATGATGTATCCTTAAACCTGAGCACTGGATGGTAAAAGTTATGGTAAAAAAACATACCAAAGCATGTAAATATCAACCTTTTATTGGAGTGTACAACATAAGAATCCATTATTTGTCCAGCCTCTGTGATAGGGCTTGGCATCCATAGCATCTTATTAAGTTACTTACAGCAGCCAACATCAGTGAAAACATGGGCAGAGGCAAGTTCTTAACATCGAACAAGTGGCAATTTGTCTTTCAACGGCAGAAATAAACATACCTCTTTCTGCTAGCTCACAAACAAAAAAGAAGACATTTGAACACATTTCAAAATATTCAGGAACGTTTCTTTGCTAGATCTGTCAGACAGTGGGAAATATGTTTAAAGTATGTATTGGCTCTGCTATAGACTCAAAATGTCAATCTGGATTTCTGCTAAATGCTCTTTTTTCCAAGTATAGCCGCTGAGTGCAACACAGCTAATTAATTTTAACACAGTGGTAGTGTTGTTACAAAATGCTCTTGAAGATTTATGAAGAACCCTTAAAATAAATGCCATTACATATTTTTAATATGCCACAGTGCTAGCCTAATGCTGGTATGTATTTGGGAAATAAGGCAACAAAAGACTACACTTAGTCTGGTAGAATACCATCCAATTAAATTCCATGCATACATTAGGAAACTGATTAATATTCAGAATATCATTTTTTTATCATCTTCATTTACTAACATAGCGATCATGAAGCCTACTGTGTAGCTAATGCTAACTGTATGGTATCTGGTATGAGCAGCTAGCAAGTTGGCTAAAGTTAAGAGATAATGCTTTGTTCTCATTTCTATTTGTGGTAGTTTCAGCAGATTTGAGCATTTTAACATATTACTTGTGGCCAGCAGCATCCATTTTAAATGCTAAAATTATATAGTACAGGTTTTCTTCAACCTTTATTTGCTTTTGTGTTGAATTTCATGTTTTTTTGTAATGGAACAAGGCACACCATTTAAACGGCTGCCTTACACATAGCAACTATCACTGAGAAATTATTAATTTAGTTTTGCTGTTTAGTCTGAATGGTAATAGCCGATTTTCAGTTCTTTATATAAGCAATTCCTAGGTTACAACTAATTGTGTAATATTGAAAAAAGAAACATTAATATTGCTTAAATAATGTCATAAATCTAATGTTTTCTTGTCTTAAGTGTCTTGAAGAGGAAGAACACTACTTATGCCCACTGTTTCTGTACAGTAACTTAGCATATGGACCCATTATAAGCATCAGGTGTGTAAAACTAAAATGTCTTTATTCCCCAAGCTTTACATGATGTATGACCTGATTCCAACAAACAGGCATTTATTAAGGTTTAGAAAATGCTAGAAAAAAATTCAACTGAATCTGTAGTGTGACAGTGACAGAAAAAGAAAAAATAGCCATCCATAGCCATAGCATTGTAGGCTACCTCTGTGTGTTCACCGTTTGTAGTGTGGTTTGTTAACAGTTTTAAATGCATTAGTTAAAGTATGAATGTTCTACAGACATGTTACAGACCTGAAAATGTCCTGTATTAATGCAGCGAGTCTCCTCTTTCAATCTGTGCAAAAATATAACAAGACTCAAACTCTGGAACAAATTTACAGTCCACAGCAAATTAAGCTAAATAGTCCAAAAAGTTTCATTTTTTCTTTCTTTGTTTTAAGAAAATATGACTGGAGATAGGATCATTTGAACAAGTAAAAATAAACTACAGAGCAATAGAATATGAAAATAGTTGATTTTTTCCCCTCCTGACGAACAATGATATAAAGACGGATGAAGGCAGCTTGTTTTGTAAGCCCTCCCTTCAATCACTGACCATAAAACGAATAAGACATTCAACTCTAAGGTTCAAAAGAGACATGAACTTGAACTTGACATGAACTTGCACGTTAAGAACATGAAAAAGTGACGGAGAGGTAACATATGATGAGATGCTGAGTGACAGATGGAGGCGATAAACAGGAAAAAGACATGAAGAGAAATGTAAGCATGAGGAATACAGTTAAAATGAGAGATGCAACATATTGCTATCAACACACAGATGAAGATAAGGAAACAACAAACTAAAATATGAGAATGACAAACATTTACAGATTAAATGAGGTATTGCACAGATTAATAAAAAAAAGCATAAAGGCAACAAAAATATACAGCAATGATAGAACATTTACATTTATAGTTCTAAAATTAAAGATTCCTTTTTAGAAAGACAAGAAGAATTTTAGTGTCATAATCATTCAGGAGATGGTAAGGGAGGGAAAAAAATCATTAGTCTTCCCATTCATCCTCATCCTCAAAGTCCTCGTCATCTTCATCATCATCATCCTCATCTGTGGAAGAGAACAGAATGTTCATATGAAGACGACTGAAATTGTCCTCTTAAGGTAAAAGTAAACAACAATACAGAGAATAATTTTTTGAAACAGAAACAAATAGATTTCCCCACACTTCCACTTATTGATTAGAATCATGTTTTTGATTTTAAGAACTACTTTAAGGTGTAGAGACACGCTTTCTCCAGTAGAGGCTTCAAATGGAAAGAAAAAAGATTTGTTTTGAGACTGACGAGGAAGTGGTGAAAGTCAAATTTATATTTTAGCAACAGTGTCATCTGACACATCAAGTAAATGACGCAAAGTCTGGAGTCTTAGCGTGAAACCAGACGCACTGAGTTCCTGCACCAAATCTATTTTTAACAAGGAGCCCGGGTAAAACTTCTCAGTGTTTGTGCAGCAAAATTAGTATTTTAAAATAAACCCCTGCTATAAAATTATATTTAGGCTTGTTTATACCTAGTTTGTATTAAAGTGTGGATTGAGAAAAAATGTGATATTAATATTAACACGATATAAATGAAAAACAAATCAACATTATAGAGATTATAAACTGAGAAGACGTCTCTGTTTGTACCTGAAGAGTGAATAGCCTTGCTCCTTTTCTGCATCACCTCCATCAGGGCCCCTACGATGCCTGCTGAAGGAGCCGGGGTGGTAGGAGTTGCGTCTGTGTTGTCATCTCTCTGTAAAAACAACAATATGCAGCCACAGTTAAAGTTTGTGTGGGATACAGATCAGGGAGTTGCGTGTGATAAATTTATATTTTACCGATTTAAGTTGGATTCCTTGTTTGATTTGGTTCAGAAGTGCGTCTCTGCCGGTGCTGGTTACTGGTTTCTCCTTCTGCTCTACCTTCTTTAGCTGGGTACCTTCTTTGATCTGACTCAGCAGTGCCGACTTCCCGGTTTCTCCTCCGTTAGCCTCCGTAAAAGCAGGTGGGGGGGGGCCGGGTGGTGGTGGAGGCGGGGGAGGAGGAGGCGGGGGAGGAGGTGGTGCTCCTGTACTGGATGGAGTTGAGGATGGAGGTGGAGGGGGAGGCGGCGTAGGAATTGAGGCATGGGCTGGGGGAGGGGGAGGTGGAAGAGAGCCTCGGCTTGGAGGTGGAGGTGGTGGAGCGGACATGCCGGGTCGAGATGGAGGGGGAGGAGGGGGCGCCGAGATGGGAGCTCTGGAGGGGGGAGGAGGGGGTGGGGCACCTCGTCCCCTTGCAGGAGGGGGAGGGGGAGGAGGGGCTGAATTGTGGTGTGGTGGTGGTGGGGGGGGAGGACCGCCACCTCTGGATGGAGGGGGTGGAGGAGCTGGAGAGGGAGAGAAACATAAATAAAAAATTAAAAACTGAACTTTAAACCTTCACATAAATTGCATCTTTTAGAAATATTGAGATTTCATTGTTTAGAAAATATTTCCATAAAGTCTGGAAGATGTGGAGGATCACAGCAACTGTCCTAAATGCTCCAAAAGTTTCCTAATTATAGCTTGAATAAAGCCATGCAGTTATAAAGTTAAGCAACAGGGCGCAGCCTTTTTGCCTTGTAACCACTGGTAAAGTGGAAATGTATTAATCGACAGCTGTTTTTCCTTCACATAATAAATTGGAGGTTATGTTGAAATCGGGCATCAGAGCTCATTCCGATTTGGTAGGAAGCACATCATTTAGAAACATGCTTTTCAATTCTGCTCATCATATCTTGAGAGATCTTTTGGATCTAGTGCTCGTAAGACCTGTTACTAAAGTCGCATGCGGAGAGAATAATAAGTAGAGTTTATAACAGCTGCTAAGCTTCACGTGAAAGTTAGAAGTAACACTGCAAAAAGGTATCTGATGAATTATCACTGCACAACAATTATTTCAAGAAATGACCAAACAGTTTGGTTTGTCTGAGGTCTTAATAGCTCAGACTCAGCTAATGATAGGATATCATCCTAGGATATCAAGTACGGTACAACCGAGTATGGAATTGGAAACTTGGAGATAAATTAACTGCAAAGTTGTCACACAGGTTAAATTCATCTTGTAACTCTACATGCACAGTCATAAGCTGTCACAGCAGGTCATGCATAGAAACCTACCACTCCACCTGGGCGGACCTGGGGACAAAACCACCAGACTAGTTAGACTGTTTAAAACACATTTCACAGTTTCGGTCTCACAGTTTATTTCACAATATCAAAACTCTTCACTGAAGCTAGGTTAGTAACGTGGACTAAAACGTTGCACCTTCTCTATGCAAAGGGGTGGGTGACGTTAAACGGTCCAAATCCCATCCACTATAGGAAAGTCGGAATTCCCAGCTGCCTCACCTTGTCTCCGGAGCTCATTTTTCACAGCCTCTACTCCTCCTTTCTTCTCAATGAAGTCATAGATGACCTTAGAGGTCTCCTTGTCTTTGAGCTGAGCCTCAGAGATGCCGCACATATCAAACAAGTTTTTCAGCTCTGGGTCCAAGTTATTCAACTGCAAAGAGAATGCAGATGACGACAACTTAGTTAGTTACTACATCAATCTATATAAATAGATATGGGAGGCATTGTAGATATCGGCTATCCTGATCCATCACCACTGACAACTAATTATTTCACTGTCATGTATCTTGAAGAAGATGAGCCTCAAAACGGGCCATAATGCCACCTGGTGGTTGCACCGTGCGACTGCAAATTGGAAAATCAATACAAATTTAAACGGGTCTGGTCATGGCGTGTATCCCTTAAAATGTTTGTAAAGGCCACAATTATGTTCTCCTTAGGGAATTTTATATATGTTTCCTGCTTCTTTGGTAGTCCTTAGAACATAGACATGAAGTTTATAGTTTTTGTGGGGCCTATTAAGGTACCTTTACTGTAGGTAAAGTAAATGTTTCCATAGTATAATGACACATTTAAATGCTAAGCCTATAAAATATCTCCCCTGCACATTTGAGCCTCAGCTTTAGCAAGCTTTGTTAAAATGACATCCCCCAGTCAAATCAATTTCACTTTCAAGTCCTTGAAAGCATTAACTTATGAAACCAAATCAACTGAATTTGATCTCTTTCGTTTACAGACAGACTAAGTCCTCTGACCTGCATGATCTCATACTCATTCCCAAAAAGCATCATCAGTAATTATGCTGGATTCTGGATGAGTCCATGGATTATGCAAATGCAGGTTTGAGTGTGTTCTCTCCAAAAATCTCCTTGTGTAACTCTCCTTTCGACCAGAACACACAGCACGGCTTAATATTTTTGGAGCCGATATTCAATTTGGAAAATCTGTCTGAGGGATGGATGTCTCGACAGATAAGTGTATGGTTTATCCGTTTTAAGACAGAGGTCGAGTAAAGTAAAGTACGGTCACACTTATCTGTAGATCCACACATACGGAGAAGTTTAAACCAATGTGACTTCCACTTACATCAAAGCCTGTGTTCGGATCCCATCCTACGTGGCCAATATGCCTGAGTGAAAAGCAAAAGAGAGATGCTGTGAAATGCTGAAGTGGTCTAAGACAAAGGAGACATAATAGATATACAGTGTTTCCTCCATTTACATATAAAAAAAGGGACAATAAGCTGTTTACTAAAAATCTTCAGCATAGCATCACACGCGTTTCCAGCCCCGGCTGAACATTGCAGTAACAGGCCGTTAAGATTCTACCTCATTTTACACTACTAATCTTCCACAGACATCACAGGACCAGATTCTGAGTTCTGAAATAATCACTAGGGAACTTTGACTCACTGGAAGTTGCTCGGTGTGCCGATATCTGCCTTGGTCAACTTCTTCTTCTTCCCTCCTCCCTTGTTCTTTTTCTCTCTCTTGGGGAAGGCGGAGTGCACTATGTTGTTCACCTGAGAGTTGTTATGGTAACGCTGAACACTGTTGATCTCTGGGTTTTTGATGTCCACTGTGGCCATGAGTGGACCTAAAAAATGATGGAGACAATATTAAGATTACATTTTAAACACTAAAAAAATTAAAACCCAAACATCTGGATTTTTAGGGACAGCTGTGATTTAATGCGTTATTTAGTAGCTATCACACACTTTATGTTTAGCAAAAGCATAACAGAGAAAAAGAATTATATTTGGGTTCAAAGTTTGAAACTGGTTCAGGTAATGTTATTACCATAAACCCACAACGTCCCTGAGACGTTAAGGTTTGTAAAACTTGTTCTGTCAGTTAGATGACCTTCCTCCAGCAAACATTACTTCTGTGCTTCTATTTATTTAGTTCACTTTTGTAGGCCTGAAACTGTCAGACAGATTATTACACTTTATTGTAATATCAGGGAAAATAATTTTTTCTTATGTTCCAAGAAAGATTTTATTTTTCAAAATATAAAAGTCGGATTGAAGGAAAAGCTACAGAAGAATGAGCCGTAAGGAGTCGACCATGACCAACTCCAACTCATGCAGCCATGACTTTAAACCAAATATTTGTGATAGTCAGTGTTCCATGTATTTAGCAATTAATAAGTCATGTTTTTTTTGAATCTCTTCAAAACAGAACTTCTGCGTAGTTTCATTATTTAAACAATTTCTCACTGTTTGTGCAGCACATACCTTTAACAATCTCGCTACAGGGACTTTTGAGAGTTTTGCTGGGCAAAGGTGAGGCCGACCGACTGCGCTGCTTTCTCACCCTGTCCCAAATGCACCCACCCTCTCTTTCCCTGCAGGTGGTCATGCCAACATCAACAAGCATTTTGCCGACAAACGTCCGTGCTCTCTCTTCTGGGCAAATTGAAAGTCGAGCAGTCGGGACGGACAGAGATGGGTATAGTTCATCCTGAGGGAGAACCAGGCAGTGTAGGGAAGACAGGCAAGTACTAGGGCCCAAACCTCCACCTCCTACAGGTGCTCTTCCTCCACCAACCTCACAATTGAGTTCCTCAGAGGGAGCAGACAGGAAGGTGGTGCAGAACATCATTGTAGCTGATGGCTGGGCATGAGCATCAAAATAAGAACAAGCTCAAATGGAGACACCAGCGAAGATTCGGGCCAAGAGGTTACTTGAATGCAGATCTATGGTTCCTGCACAACCTTATACCAACATCTTGTCAGTCAAGAAAGATGTGCAGAAATATAAAAAGAAGTTTGCATCCAAAGAGACGTTCCTTCTTCTTTTTAGTTGTGAGAAGTTAAGAACAATCTTCTTGCTTCAGAACTGATCCCAGTCTTCTGAGATAAAAAGTATCGCCACGTTTCAAAACGCCAGCACAGACAATACGCTAACTTATTATAGACTTGGTGACATCTGGTGAAGTTCCCATGCGTATTCTCTGAGCTGTTAAGACATCCAGCAATGCCATGAGAAGGGAAAAGAGCCAGCAAACAGCTAAAGTTTACGCTCCGTCCTACATTCCTTCCATTACTACGCCGGCTTTCTTCTATGCAGGCTGTTCACCGAATTACTGTTTCTCTGCTGTATCTCACTGTCTGACTGTCTGCACGCTTTGTATGCTTTTTGCAATCATTTTCTATCCCCCGAATGTCCATCTCAGCAGGATACGTTATGATTATCCTGCCCGGGTAGGCTCCCTGTGATCATTACTCCACCCACCGCCAGAGCTGTCCTCTCTCATTCTCTGCATAACACACAAATGGATCTAATCCCAGCAAGTTATTCTGGATTTAGTGCTGGCTTTTACGTAACCACTAAAACCCAGTCATGGCATAATCCCACATTAATCTCAGTGGTTTGTAAAACATGGTGAATCTGTAGGGTGAGAGAAAGACAGAGCACCAGAGAAAGTGGAAGAGAGAAAAGGGAAATTACACAGACAGAGATCAGGAGGTAAATGGGTACAAATAGTGGCATGGAAACAGGAGAAAGATACCGAACAGGAAGAAGGAGTGGAGTTGATCGGACGAAGAGATGATGCAGTAATGAAAGTGATAGGGAGACAGATGGAGACAATATTCCTGTGGGAGGATGATTTCCTGTGGAGCTCGACCAAAACGCACTTATTCAGAAACTGAAACCATGCACAACAAATCCAAAATAGAAAGAAAATATTGCTGGCAGCATGACTGTGTATAGGTATACATCACACACTGCTTTTTAATCCGTTAAATTTCCCTTTCTGGCTGGTGATTTAAAAAAACGGACACCAACACACAGTCAAAACCCAACCGTTAAGTAAAGTACCATGACTTCAATTTATTTACTGTTAAGCTCAGAGTTACAAAGCAAAACATCCACAGGCCCCGTTTCATTAAGCCGCTGTAAAAGTGAGCAAACAAATGTCATCTGTGTTGTAAAGACCTCTGCTTGGCTGCACGCACATACACCAACGCACAAAGAGACTGACGGATATATTAATAAGGCAGCTGGGTGAAATTATGCCGCCTGTCAGTTCTAAACTGGTTCATCGTTCGCCCCTACTGTGGCAAACTAGGCTGTGCGT
Source organism: Microctenopoma steveboyesi (assembly GCA_032359275.1). NCBI lineage: Eukaryota > Metazoa > Chordata > Actinopteri > Anabantiformes > Anabantidae > Microctenopoma > Microctenopoma steveboyesi. Next base: position 6,542,971 of record JAUMHF010000015.1, on the reverse strand, counting down.
CTTAAGCTGTATGTCCAAGATTCCTGTACTATTCCAGTTATTCTGACTTGGTTGTGAGGCCAAGTTTAAAGACAAAGTGGTCATTTGTATATGTATGAAATGGTCTGTGTCTACAACTGGACTGGGCAGGTTGTTTTAAGCCTAATCTTTTAGTAGCACACTACATTAAAGAGTAAAGTAAGATGGAGGATTAGAAGCACAACATATAATAGCTGTGTCCTAATTCCATAATATCTAGCTCGTCCATGTGGGGCAAGAGTGTCCAACCTCAGCACACCCATACATCAACAGTGCATACTGGTAAATTATATAAATATATATATATATATAAAATTTACTTTAATTTCATTTTTACATATATATAGAAGTCCACATATCTGGCATACCAAGCGTGAGTGACACAAATGTCTCCAATACCATCTGGCTTAACACTTCTTTTCAGACTATTTCTGGAGTGATCAGCAGGACATAATAGTAAACATACCATTTGGAGGGTCACGTCTTTTCTCTGTGGATAAAAAAAATAAAATCATTACAATTGTGTGCTAAGTAGCTGGGTGGGTTAGTGAGAAGCACATCTGTGACAGTGCAGATGCACAAAGAGAAGCAGGTTTGCTGGGTTATAATTGCAGGGCTTAATGATATTGTGTATGTGCTGCACAGAAAAAGGTATTTAGAAGAAACTGCTAAGCAAAGAGATGTAACACACACACTTGATGGCTTGCTATTGCCAGTGGCTGAAAGTCAAACAGAATGTATGCACCTGATGCAGAGGACTGAAGGGCAAAAGATGAAGAGAAGAATCCATGTGAAAGGTCAGGAAATGTCCCAGAGAGGAGGAAGAAGGAAGACTTAATCAAGCAGGTAGGGATAAAAAGGACTGATTGACAATTTTAAGAGAAATATATTTCTTAGGAGCTATTCAAGTATTGTAACTAGAATATAATTAAAGAATAGGATGAGTGCTGGGGGAAGAGCCCTCACTGCTGACTAAGCATTTTTTGGTCATTTTATTCTGAAACTGTAGTGCCCCCCTCGGGCCAGTCATCAGATTTTTTTCACAGTATGACTGCTGTGATGCTTCACAACCAAAAATGTCATTTATCTCCCCAATTCCCTGTTAAAAACAAACTGAAAGAGTTTCTTCAGCACCATGACATGTTTTTCCACAGCAGCACCTGAATGCCTGGAGGTGTGGGAGAGGTTGAAGACTGACAGGTTTGAAAATGGCATTACCAGCGGTTCAAAGGACTGTGGGAAGATTATAGGTCAGGGGAAGAGGCACGGAGGCAGAGAAGTAAACAGATCCAGGCAAAAAAGTGAAATCATTTCAATACATTACTTTTATAGGAAAACTAAAAGGATCATGAATAGATAATTCAGCCGGAATACAAATCTTTTTCTTACAAAACAAAATTGAACCAACGCGTCACAAAGAATTTTGCTAATGTATTAAAATTTTGACTTTTTTTGCCCAGTTCTGAGGTTAAGAACTGTAAAAAATGACATGCTTAGAAATTAAATTTGACTTGTGTTTCATAGGAATCAATTGTTTATTTTTAACCTAATAAATAGGCTTAATAAAAGTCGTGTATACAAGAAGATAAGAATTAGTTAAACATGTCATTTTTTTCCAGTGTGTTAGATCAACGCATAGATTTGTAGGTCAACAGCAGCAGCAGGTTGGTACCAGTTTTCCTTTGTCTTCTCCCCACTAGCTCTGACAACTGGCTGTGGAAACGCTTGCTCTCTTCCTCACTGGCAAAATTCAGACCCACTTGGCATGTCTGTAAACACACACACACACACGTTTTGTTGAACAAGCTCGTGTCCACAAATCAACAGTTTTGCTTAACTGGTTCTAAATCCAAATCTGTGTTGAACGTATTGGGCTCAGTGTGTATGTGTCAGTGAAGGTGTGTAGTGTTATATGGCAGACAGGAGTTGTTTGAGTCACACCTTGGGTAACGGCTTAGAAATCTACTGAATGTTTTTTTTTTGCACAACTGGGCTAAAAGATCAGAAAGGTTGTAATGTGAACAACATTTCTTTGAGGAAATCTGTGGCTTTTCTCTGGGATAACTGATGACATGAAAATATTATATTGTAAAGAGACAGGGCTGAGGCTTGACCAGCATAACAACAAATGTAAATGAAACTAATTAATAAAGAACAAGAAGTAGTGAAGGTTCTGAAGAGGGCAACTCACATCTCCAGGAAATGTGATGAAGTAGGATTTGGGGGAATTGACGAGGATGTTGTTGTACAGTTCCTGTTCAAACATCATCTTCCCCTCCTGTGGAAAAACAAACACACATTTTCTAATGAAAAATTAGAACGATTACCGAGCAGCTAGAACACCATACTGCAAGCGGTATAGATCTGTATTGAGCTATATAGCTAAAAAGTATAAGCGAATGAACATCACATTGTGGTCAGAACAACCATCTGGTGTTATGCCAGTGGCGGCTGCAACAGTGCAAAAACCTCAAAGATGTAATTATTGGGATTTACATACCCTGATGTCAAAGACTCTGATGAAATAAGATCTTAGGGGGTTGTCTTTCACGAGACATGCCACTCCACAGCATTTCTTGTTCCAGCTGGAGTTCCTATCTGCTGTGAACACCTGGACCACTGCTGAAGACAATGACTGTGGGAAGGGCAGAAGAAACGTTTTATTCAGCTATGTAAATGTATTTCACAAAAGAAAATGCAAACACACCATACGAAGACAGAAATAAAATCCATACTGTAAAGAGAGGAACTTCTAGAAATCAATGAAACTGACTCACGTCAATGTGGCCGGGTGCGGTAGTACTGAACTAGTCAGGATTTCTGTGAACTAATAAACTGCTTAAAAAGGCAAAGTCGATATCTATGGTGGTGTAGGGCGACAATAAAAGTTTGGAGTCCCTGTCTGAGGGAGTCATACCAATCATTCTGCCAACCCTCATGAAATGCACAGCAGCCAAGTGTCATTCCCACCTCAGTCAGGAAATGTGGGATCTTTTTTTCAGCCAGGTCAATAAATTACACTTTTACCTGTATCGCTCACCACAACAAAGCAAAGAAAGGCCAACTTTTCTATTTCCGATTGCTCAAAATCTCTCAAGACTTCCACAGACTTCAAGATCTGTGCCTGTGTGATCTTAGTTTTAGGGTTAATAAAATGTTCGCCTATCGTTATCGGGAATATGAAATCCCAGTAGTAGTGGCTGCTGGAGCCACGTTGAGTGATGAATATTAAACTGCACACAACACAGCCTACATGTGATAACAGTTAAACACGTGGACATGCAGAGGAACCATTCTGCCATAGCAAAGATTTCTAGTGCTGTTCATAGCCTTGTATGTATAATACTGCAAAACATCTCATCATTAGTGTACTCTCCCTAAGAATTTGCTGCATTCATCAATATTATGACTTTGATTTCAACACATCCAACGGCATCCTTAAAGCACGGCGTTAAAATATGCCTTCACAGAGCTAATTTGTCATTCAGCACTGCATGTACAATATCTCTTCGGATATATTTATGTTTATACGAACACTGATTCTGTAGGCAGCTTGACCGTTAGATTTAATATCTAACCATCAAAAAGCACCTATGACACAACGAATAACATTAATTGTGCTTTAAGACAGCGGCTGTAACAGTGTCCGGGCCCTTTAGGCCCTGGGGTTTCATCTACACATGGCATGCTGATAGTTCCTGACAGTGCCAATGGCTGCAGGAAGCACAGCTCTCTCTATTGTGTCATCAAAACTTGACAAAAATGTCCGCTCACTATTACAAATGAATCTCTCCCTAACATGCTTGTTCTTAAATGCATCCAGGTCGATGCAGGCTTGTAATGGCCACGCATCCAGCACAAAGTTACAAACACAATCTTTCTACATTCACAGAGCTAGGAAACCAAGAAGTATTACACTGCGTTCTTGTACATTTTCTTAATAGAAACATGGACGATCTAAACGCTACAGCACTGTACGAATGATTAAAAGCACAGAAATAACACTGCCACTAGAAGGGGGCAGGCAGCAGGAAGTTACATAGGAAAGAAAGGAGCTTAATAATGATAAATATTTACACTCAAACGTTTGTTAAAGTAAAAATACTTAGCCCTGTGTCTATTGCTTTATGCAGAGGAAATCTGTAGCTGACGTTTCAATTTGAACGTCTTCAATCAACCATTTGGTCAAGCCATTCCATCGGAGTACAAATTGGGCCAAATTACACCTCTTCAAAAGATCTCAGGGAGTGGAAGCAAGTGAAAGGTGGTGAAAGGATGGGAAAGACACAAGTAGCTGACGTAGGCAGGCAGAGTAGAAAAGAAGAGAGAGAGAGAAGTAGATGTAAGGAAGGAAGTAATTGATGTATAGAAAGAGGAAGTAAGTAAATAGATGGAGAAGGCTAAAACAAGGACTGATGAGGACCATAAGAAATGTGAAAAGCAAAGGTGCGACTACAAAATGAAAGAAAGAAAATTAGAAAACAGCAGAAGTGGGGAAAAAAAAAGGAGTGTGTACTGGATGCCTTCCACCTTTTGCCCAGTCAGACAGTGCAGCTGATCGTGAAAATCGCACAAGGAATAATAATGAGTAAAACCAATGAGTAAGACCACTGTGTACACCTGTGTGTGTGTGTGTGTGTGTGTGTGTGTGTGTGTGTCTCATTGACTGATAACATGTGGCATGCTGGTTGTAATACCTTTCTGGTATAGAAGTTACAATACAAGTTATTTCAATAAAAGCCTGTTACCTGGCTAATTAGAGGTCATCACAGGAAACAAATACAGCAGCAACACTGTAAAAAAGTCGCCTTTTGGGAGTTGCCTCTAACTGACTTGAATGATTTGTACATTTTGTGCATAATTTACAATAACATTACACAACACACAAGTGCTCAGTCTGGGTTGGTGATTATTCTAATTAGATTGGTCAGGGACACAAAAACAATGTTTGTCTCTCTCTCGCTCTCTCTCTCTGCATGGAAGAACGTGTACAGACACACAAGAGTGTAGGACTGCGAGGAATGCACGTCGTCTCAATCACATGTTGAATGACAAAAAGGCAAAGATGCTAAAAGAATGTCGTCATTGGAGACCAAGTCACACCCCAGAAACCTGTATTTTCTTGCATATGGAGGAGGTAGGACGTCCCACCATGTGATCAGTTATAGCCCTGACATACTCTGTCATGGGACAGGAAATGTCCTTTCCAAAGCAAACACACAGGTATCTCATACACCAAGGGCATGAATGGTTCACAGAAATAAGGTAAGCTCTGTTGACAGAGGAAGACATTTGCCTGTAGCTCAGACACCACCACCTTCACTATACACAATTAAAGGAAACTATGCTGACAATGGGGAAGTAACCTGAGAACAACCTGTTCTGAGGTCTATAAAAACCCTCCAATGTGGCTGAATTATAACAATTCTGCAAGAGTGTCCCAAAATCCCTCCACGATGATGTGAAAGACTCATTGCCAGTTATCACAATTGCCTGATCGCAGTTGTTAGGTAGCAGGTTTAGGGGGCAATTACTTTTCACACAGGTGTCTAAACAGCTTCTTAAAGGAAACCAGTTGAGCTTATCCACGAATTAATTAACACTTTGACTTCAAAACACCACATCTGTAAGGTACAATCTTTTCAGCTAATATCACTGAGTGAGCAAAGATACTTAACAAACAACAAAAGAAAGATTAACGGACCACAGCTTTCATTAAATGGGGACACAGGGTCGTGATAAGATATTCCTAATGCAGATCAAACAAATTGCAGACTATGCATGTTTTCAGTCAAAGGTTGGTTTCATTGGATAAGGCAACAATAAATTGGGTGTGAAATTCCTAACCAGTAGTTAAAACGCTGAGAATATCAGACTGTGATGAGACACAATAAAAAGACACAGCACAGTGGTAGGCAAACACCCACAGTCTTTCAATATTGCTTTTCCGTCTTTGGGGATGTTTGACTAAAAGTAAAAGGGGAGAAAAGCTACCCTGCAATATAATAAAGAGGGAAAATTAAACAGAATAAGTATGAGGATTTACTTCAAATAGTGTTGATGTGGCTGCAGAAATCCCCACTTAAACTGTGACTGCAAACTGTTCTGGTCTGGGGTTTGCAACTGACATAAGGAGGACATGAAATGAGTCAGCTGAATGCTAAACGTGTTACGTAATACGAGTCTATCCCACAATATTACGTCGTGACACTGCACTAGTGATGCCGACTGCAGTCACACTGGCACAACCGGCTACTCCCACTGCCTTCTCGGCGGATGTTGGTGACTTTGGCAGGGGTGGTGGTGGGTGTTTAAGCTAGTCAGCGCCCCGTCCTCAGCCATGTGTGGTCGGCACATTCTTCTTCTCTTCGGACACGCTTACCGAAAACAACCAGGCTTCAGCCGTGTTGTGTAATGCCAGTGTGCGTCCCCAGCTGATGGCTTTAACAGGTACAGAAACTTGACTCTGGCTGCGTTTCCTGCGTGTTTCCTTCAGGTGGTGTCAGAGGAGGCCGAGGGGCTGGAGCGAAACTTGCCCGAATGTCCCCCCTCCTCAAACGGGACGTGAGGAACAGCCCCCCCCCTCGTCTCTTCCTCCCTGCTGTCAACACAACTCTCCCCCCCCACACTAATAAAACACACCACCTCAGAAATCACAACATAAAACTGTACAGGCCAAACACACCGTTACACCTCACAGCTAGCGTTATCTCCCCCACCAGGAGCAAGTTAGCTCCATTAGCTAGCTTCCATACAACAATTTAATGGAGAAAACTTACAATGCATTTCCTGCCAAGGTAGTTGAAAAGGCAGTCGTTTTCCTGCGATGTCAGTAGTATGGAGCCGACGTTTAATTGCCGCCGTGGAGGCGGATTTCCACTCATTATGGGTGATCAGTTTCTAATTATGCGCCGACTCTAACTCGTTATATGAAATCCGACAAGGTACATAAACAATCCCTCGGTCATCCGTGGCCTTCCTCCGACCCCCCTCACACCGGTTACGTTTATCCCGGGGGTCCGCAACACTGGGCTGCCAAGCGGGATACACAGCTCAGGAGTTCAGCGGGATACCCTGCTGCTACTACACAAAAACAAAAAAACAGTCAAGGGCAGAACAGCAGCGACTGACCGAAGACACAATACGGTGAAAACTTTCCTGGGAAGTACTAAAATCGCCAGAGAGCTCGGAGCCAGTTCCATACAACATGGCAGTGCTGGGACTAGTCCACTATCTGGGAATAGGGGTGGCCAGATTCCCAGTTATGTCCCACATAATCACCAACAGAAAGTCTTGGCGCGGAAAACGAGGATAACTTTTTGTTAATGTCCGCTTAGTACCCAAGAATATTTTGTAAATAAAATAAGAACCCAACGGGTGAGATCTGCCTTGCCACACTACATTTCTCAGGTTACTTTTCGTAGAGATGGTTCGGTCCTGTCCGCCCGTGGCTTTTATGACAGGAATGTGTGCGAGTGCAGAATGGGAGGAGATGAGAAATAAGGTGCAAGTGATCAAGATAATGCTATAATGCTCCTTGTGAAAGTCGAAATTAATGCAAAGCTAAGGACGTACTTTACGCTTTAAGTCTAAATTGGTGGTCATAAACCAAAGAAATGTTAATTCCTCTCTGATAATAATGTTCTCAAAGTGAGAGAGGTCAGGACATAGCTCAGCTGCAAATGTTTTATCTGAAGCTCTATGACTCCCTGACATATAAACTGAAATACCTTTAGTATAACAAAAATCAAATTTCTTTCATTGCAGATAAACTATACACTGCCTATAAATAAAATGGAGTAAAATTAAGACTGCTCCAGTTACTATACATAGCTTCAAGGGTCTCAGTGTAACACTGGCAGTTTGACATATGCTTCAAAGTGTTCATTTCAGTTTCTCCAGAATGCTTGTTAGACTAGACCACAAAGAGAACCCTCATTGTTCTTGATGTATAACACAGTGTGTAAATATTACAAGCTTGCTTTTTTATAGTAAACATTTTACAGTTCACAATAAATGGAACTATACAATGAATGGCCATATTTACAGGCAAGAGGACACGATGCGTGGCTCATGCACAGTTTAACAATACACCTAAGGGTGTTTGTAATACTTTGCAACATGCTCAGTCAGGCTCGAAGTGGGTGTTGTTTGCACGATTGAAGTAGAAAAAAAGAAAAGAAGAGATAAAGATTTCTATTGTGATTGATTCAATAAAAGACTAATGTATAGAAGTTAGTTTACTGTTGTCCACTTCTGTGGTTCTAAAAAAAAATATATAAATGTTTGTAAATGTATGTTTAAAATAAATATGCCATCCCCATACGCAGTCTTATGCCACACATCCTATGCAGAGCTTAGGTAAAAAGAGTGTTGTGAAATGTTTCAAATCAGAATGAAAACCAAAACCACAAACATTTTTTTGGGCAGCTGATGAAGAAAGGAATTCTGATCTGCATGATGATTCACACAGAGCCTAAAGACCCAAAGTACAAGCCCTGTTAAAATAAGACATCTTGGTGAAGTTTGCGAATGAACAAACTGTGTAGCATTTTATTATTTGAGAAGATCATTGGTGCACCTCTGCCCTCTCTTCAGGACCTGTACACCTCAAGGGTCAGAAAGCGGGCAGAGAAAAT
>JAUMHF010000015.1:6499424-6526937 GCA_032359275.1 Microctenopoma steveboyesi | reverse complement strand
ATTTGTGCTCAGGGAGACCTGGTTAGGACCATTGGGGAGAGTGCAGCAGTGGGAGCGTCTGGTTCAGTGCTGTGGGGGGCCAGTGCTGACTATGATGACCGGGTAACATCACACCACAGACCTCTACCGGACTGCTGAAAGACATGACAGAGTAGTGATGGCAGGAAGTCCATGTCCATTAACACAGACAAAGAGTTTCAATTAGATAATACCGGAGCCTGCTTATTTATGGGACTGACTGATAATACCTGCTGATGGATTGTGCTGGTTGGCACTGCCATAATATTAGCTTATCCGAGGCAAGAGAGCCAGGATCAGATGACAGTAAATTTCATTGGCTGTTTACAATCTACAGACCTCACCATGTAAAGCTAACTTTTACAGTTAGTATACCATTATGTACATTATTATCTATTATTTTATTTTAAAATTATTTTGTTTTTGTGTATCTGTCTAACTCGTCTGCTTCTTCTTCACTTCATGAAATTCTCCATGCACTGATATGTACTTCAGATTCACATGTTCAATACAGCTAGAATTAGTTAATTAGTTTTCTATTTGGTTTCCTTTCCTCCTCAGACCTCTTGTGAATCTCTCTCGTCCTACCTCTTCTCCACTATCAACCCTTACATCATCAATGTCACTGCATCAGCTCAGCTCTGCAGCAACTTCCTGTACCAAGGGAATGGCCGCTGTGTCCGCAAAAACTACAACGCCAGTCACTACCTCCACCTGAACCCTAAAAATTTCAGGGTTGTTTATGTTCAAAAACGCTACCTTGTTCTTGGAAGACCCACGTTTGCAGACCTCAAGATACTGAACAGGATGTTTACCTGTCAGTGCTACAAAGGGCTGAACTGCAGCCCCAGGACCAACAGTGAACTAGCCAAGGCCCTGGAATTTCTAACCCTAACCCAGATAATCAAAGGGCCTTTTTGCATATTTGCTTCACAGCTTCATTTGCATTGCCTGTGATTTAAATACAGGCGGATTGGCTCAGCTGCAGCACAGAAACAGACCACAATGCAACCTTACTCAAAGTGGGGCCTTTTTACAGCTCTCTTCTTTTTAATGTTCATACCATTGCCTCTTATCACAGATACATTCTCTTCTACCACTGAATGTGGTTTTTATCATAGTTTAATGTCTTAGGAAGATTAAAATGCCTCATACTCGTTCTGCGAAGCAGATATCATGTTGCATAATGTTGCCAAAGGCTAGTGTGTTGTGTCTGCAAATGTCAGATAGTCAGATAGTCCACTGTGAATAATATTCACAGTGGACATTTGTGTGTGATTTGCCTGTATATGTAAATAAATGAAATGTGTGAAACAGTGTTGTTTAAAGTGAATGAACCTGTGCAGGTGTGGAGGACCTTAAACCTTTTCTTCATAAAGTGCAACCTTATGTGGAAACGTGCGCCAGGTTGCCTTTGAACAGCTAGCAGTTGTCTCCAGCGAGTCGAGTGCAGCGTATTTCTGTTTGATTTTTGCTGAAACTAGCTGCTTGCTGTTGGTGTTGTAAGAGCAGGAAGACACACAAATGTGAAGTGCGTAGATGTGCTCTAAAACCCTTACAATGAATTTAAAAAGCTAAACTGCAACAGTCCCTCTGCTGACATTGACACCTTGTTAGCAAGCAAACAGCAGATTGATTAGTAGAGGTTTATGAATTAATTAGCAATGTTACGTTATGAACGTATAAAACGTTGTAATGATAATGTAACATTTCAGTAAAGTAAACATGTAGTTGCATATTACTTCCTTTTTTTAATCTGTGTGATACCATTCTCAATTTGCACACAACAGTTCAATGCAGTTCTTGCGTTTGAGAGAGCTAATGAGTCTTTAAAGAGTTAGCGTGCTGAGTTAGTGTGTTAGTGGTGTTCCCATTGTGGAGCTATGACTATAAGTCATTAGTGTATTCACTCTTCCCTTGGTGCTGAGTGTGTCTGAAAGTGTGAATTTGCTTGCGTCACAGTGATTAGCTGTGGAATTGTGTTGCCATACTGTTGATTTTTATTTTGCATCCCAGTTTAATAAAGTGTTTTTTAAATAAAGGATTTGTCATTAATTGTTTATTATTGTTCAGTCAGTTTTTATATCAGTTATGTGTGGGGTTAGTAATAACTGTTATCACAATATGCACTACTACATACAAAAACTGTAACAGAAAAAAGAGACTAAAAGGTATGCACTGAGAGCTCTTTGTCTTTTATTTGTGTAATTTATCACAATACAGAGAAGCTAAAGAGATAAGACAAACTGTTTTTGAGTATAAAAGGAAGTGGCACATGTGTGTTCAACTTATGGATATAAAACTGTTCAGATCTGTCATATATTCTGTTCTGTGCTCTGTTGGACTTTGCTTTAGAGGTGGACCTTTGCTTGCATGCGTTAGATAAGATAAGTGTATCTGGGCAAATGTAAATGCAGAAAAAACCTCTGCTAACTATTCACAAGCCAAATGACTGGAATGAATCAGAAAGGGAATATGTTACAGGCTTTTTCCTTGGTGCCCTCTGATAGTGAGTGTTTAAACTGAATTGAAACACCTTGCAAATAAATGGAAGGCAGGAAAAAATTCATTGTTAGACACACCCTATTTGTAAAGGCTTGCTTGCATGCTTTGTCAGAACTGTACAGAATGTTGCACTAAAGTAATAAAATGAAGAACTCCCAGTCATAGTACAGTAACATTTTAGATTTATTTAAAATTATAAGTAGTAAAGCACATGCTATTGCACGTCAGATATTTTTTTACAACCTTTCACACCTTTTCTAAAAGCATTTTTGGTCTATTTCCATTGGTAAGTAACACAACACAAAGTTACAGTGATTCTAAATACAGTTATTCGGCCATAGAAAATCTTAAAGATTTGAAAAGGTCTAAGCCACTCAGTCATGTGGCTGTGGTTCAGAAAACGCAAATGTTAAACGACCTCAGTATAGCTGCCAAGTAGAACAAACAAAACAAACAAAAGCACACATGAATATGTCCCTACAATACAAAAATTAAATAACACGTACAGCTTCATGACAGGACTGATTCCAGCATTGACTTTTTAAAAAATGCTACTGTGGGAGTGAATCAAATATAACTGCTGGTAAATCCATTTTACAAACCAACTCCAAACGATGGTTAACATAACAATGTAACTTGTATAGAGCTAAGACGTTTGCTAACATTCATTTATTTGGTCAAAGTGCAAGCTTGGTTTGCTCAGAAAGATCCCTGATCCAAACCATACATTTTAAAATAGTTTACCAAAGCCCATAATGTCAGGTTGAGATGCTAAATCATTTTACTATAATGTTAACAAATGTGATCTTTTCTGTTTGGCTTGAACAGATACCAAAATATAAAATGTAATCAGATCTTTATTCACCCACATGCCTGTTATTACTTCTTTTCTGTGTTTAGTTTTACAGGCCTTTGAGGAGCAGGCACTGACTGATGGTAACAGAAGGAAAAAAAAACTAATCACATGAAATCTGATCGGACCATCCTGTTGACGGCTGCATTGTCAGACATGAGATGTGAAATTAATCCAGGGCCACATATGAAAGTGGAACAGATGTGATGTGGGAAAAAAAAATCCGATCTGGTGAAAATCTAATCTAAGTAAACGATTCAGGCCACTTGTAATGTGAACGTAGCCGTAGTGCCGCAGTCTCAGTGTCCACAGAAAGGCACGTCAACAATGTAAGGTTTGGTTCACTTTATCAAAGATTCACAGTTAAATCTTCAAGGCTGCTCATGCTACACATCTTACTGGGTTCCTTTTTAATATTTGCCATGCTCACTTAGGGGTCATGCTAAGCTAAATATGAACGTATAAGAACTATTTGTATGAAAGATGGTATAAATGCATACAGTGTCTTGAAAATACTGACTTCTGGGTGTAAGAAGAATGTTTAAAAATGTCATTCTTCGCGTGCATGCATATACAGAATAAGCTAGAGTTACAGCATGCCAATAAATGATCTAGATCTGCCACATTGCATGTAATGTGTAAATGGAAAGTGCACCAATAGCAGTCTTTAGAAAATAGAATATTTATATTTGACAAGTCCTAAAAACTTGGTTAATAACACCAGACTGATAAAAATGGCAGTGCAGGTTAACTGAATTTAAACTGGTCAGGTAAACATTGACACATTCCTGTGTTGTGTTTTTGGACCCACTGGAGATATCAGACATGGCAGAGTCGACAGCTTGAACGTGTCTTTTCTGAATACTGGTAACAATCGTCCATATCCCAGTTCATTCGATTTCAAATTGCAGAAAAAAGTGAAATGCACAAATGTTAAAACATAAATTCTGCTGTTTCCTCGTGTTTAAAACCAAATTAAGGATCTTAAACACTTAGTTTGATTTGAAAATTCTAATCTTGGGCTGTAGTTCATGAAACAGTGTTTTGAGTTGGTCCCACATGATGCGGTTTGTCCCCTTGAATGTCTTACAACTAAGTAGAGACAAACATTTACTCTCTTATGATATTTAGGACCTCTAAATTAAGAAGTAAATATAAAAAAAAACTTTTAAAGTATTTTTTTGTTTGACTCCATCTGCACATTGACTTCTGCGCTCTCCCTGCTCAATTCATTTACATCTTTGGTGCACTTGATCCTCAGGAGGACATTGGACAGCACGTCCTGATATAGACTGAGGCAGACCCATCCGGGCAGGTAGAGGATGGTGATCAGTCCCATGAAGTTATGAGGATAATGGGAATAGTCCCAGGAGCACGCGCCAAACTGCCTCAGCACCAGCCCCCAGGAGAATTCCCAGGTGTAGATGAAGCAGATGTAGATGGGGAGCCTCCGCCACGTGCCCCAGCCTCTGCTGAAGTGCAGGTGAAGGTAGAGCTTTTCCACCACAAAGCTGCAGCTCCCGTACATCAGGAAAGACCACAGAGACGTGTGGCCGCTGAGGGTCCTGTCCGACTTCTCCACCAGGTTGAACATGGCTGTGAAAAGCACCTCGTCCAGGAATCCATGCATCCCGAAAAACAAAAAGCGCACAACGTCAGAGAGGCTGTGAACGGGTCCCTGGTTTGGCCTGGGTTTTCTCTGCGAGTCGGGGGAGCAGGAGGGATGATACTGCAGGCTTGACAGCCCTCTGTGAAACACCTGGGCGTAGTAGAGAGCCAGGATGTAGTGCACCGCCAGCTGCGTCCCTGACACCACCCTCACCTGCTCCGTCAAAGTGTTGATGTTCCCGATGAGGATCTGCAGTCCGATGAAGACAGACGGGTAGAAAACAAAATTAAACACCACAGGCCGACCTCGGAAACAGCTTTTCTGTGAGTAGACCTTCTCCAGCGCGAAGTGGGTCAATGAATGCATGACGCAGAGATACGGGGAGGAAAACCCCACCAGTTTAGGGTCCCGATCATTTAAAACCCCGTGGAACGAGGAGAGCAGGACATCCAGAGTCACGCCGTGCATCCCATAGAAGTAAAGCCGCATCCATCGCGGCAGGTCCCGCAGCGACCCCGTCGCATCCTCGCTTGCTCCTTGCGGTTCTTCTTTGCGAGGCGTTCGCGCAGTGTCTGTGCCGCCAGCGAGGTCTCGTGAACGGCTGCGTGGACCGGCCATGATCAGTCACTCTGTGTAAAGAGACTCAGCCGTGTTCTTCCCGCACATTGTTCTCTGTTACGAACCGGGCTGCGGCTGCAAGCATCTCCTGCAACTGTACATGGCGCTGCCTTCAGGTGCAGCACGGAAAGCCTGAGACGCTTGGGAGCTCTCTGGTAAACAAACAAATGTCCTCTTTACATTTAGGATTAAAAAGCGTGAAGTGTGTCCCCTGGGCCTCACAAATGTTTTTCATTATTTAATTCCTTTTAAAATTTGGAAAGTCAGTTTTAAAATGCTGCCTCTTCACCTATTGTCATGTATATGTTTAGGTGTATCTGTGGAAAAGCTGTAAATCTGTGTGAATGTGAATCATTAGCTTGTTTGCATGTGTGGGCACAGTTATGTGGAAAAAAACTTTGCTCTATAGAAATTGAAACAGTTGCAAACAATAACAGGATAGAAAGTCATTTTTTTATTTCTAAGTACAAGTCAGTTGTGTCTTTTATGTGATGTAAATAAAACATGTTGCAATTGGTCACATTAATCTGCAGTTCTGTCTCAATATTTGCATTAGAAAAATGTTTCCGAATTTCCCGTAGTACCTGAAAGCAACATCATTGAGAGAGTGGTGGAGGTGGTGCGCTTGTACAGCTGCGGTGGAACCAGGAAAGGACAGTTTACCAACTGCTATGTCATTGATGACAGTTGCAGCTGATGTGTCAAAAGAGGAATTTACACGTTTCGGTACAGAGCTTAGTACGTGTGAATGAAATATTTTTACTGACATGAACTAAATGTTCTGTGCCTGCAGATAAAACGTCAAAGTGTGTCGGCGCTTGTTTAAGATAAGTGCATGACTGCTTCTTTTGTTCCCTGATTAAACAGACATTTATGTCACTCCCTGCGCAGCCCGCAGTCATACTTTCATTTACAGATTAGATGACATACAATACACCCAAATGACCACATAGGGGCACTGCTGAGCACGAGGCCCCTCTTCAGCAAAGGTAACTGAATGCTCCTTACCACAGACTGTGGAGTGAGCTGCTAAGTGACAGTGCACTCTGACGTTTTGCTGTTTACTGGTTCAGCTCTGACAATGTTTCTGTTCGTGAAGAGGACGTGTCTGTTTGCGCTGATTGCACAATTTTGTGCTTAAAGACACTGGTTTGTGTTTGTGTGCCTAAGGCACGAGGTCATGAATTTGTTTGTATTCCACCATCTTAGAGACATTTCACAGTTTTCCCTTTTCATGTGAGTGCCATATGAATGTAAACGTGTCTCTGTAGTCTGCAGTTTTGTGTGACTGTGTGTATCTGTTTGTGTATTCATGTGTGTGCACCCAGAGGAAATAGAGATATCAGTAGTCTTTCTGGGCCACAGAGATTACACCAGGTCTCTGCATGGTTTAAATCCAGCAGAAACTGAACTCCTGCCTGAACCCACTGACCCGGAATCACCACAGCTGACTCCTGCAGGCTGACTCCTGTCATACACAGCATCGTATACGCCATCTGACAAAACATAACCCTCTCATTTTCACACGTAGGCGACTGCACATCACGACATTTCATTTAGATGTAATTCACCCTCTGGACAATACACTACTATAAATGATAGTGGCATTTATTCTTTGTGCTTGTTCTGGTATTTGCCCTAAATGTTTACCTTGTAGTCCTCTGTTGTATGCGTTAACAATGCACAAATACATAGCTGGAAATGGAAAGTTATGATAAACACAAAACTCTGTTAACTTCTCTCATTTTACACAGTCACAGGTCCATTAAACTATTTTACTGCAGGCTAGAAGTATGGCAATTTTTACACATGCTCTATTTTTAAATGATTTATTAGCTCTGGCAAAGATCAATCACAGGCAAAATAATATTCATGGATAATTTCTGGGTTTTTGAGTATTCTGGGCAGCAGAGCTTCACTCTGCACCTAATCTAAGTTAGTAAGAGAGATAGACGAGGTGACTGGCGCCTCATATATTACAGTCCATTGTGTTGCTTTGTGCTATAAATGATATTCTGGAGTTTAATTTCTTTCAGCAGAGGAAACCACGAACCAGACAAAGATTCATTATACTATGAAAGATGTAAAAGTAAAATAAGATGAAAAAGATTTGTTTGTAATAAAAAATGTTTTTGCAGAGCTGTAAATAATCACACAAAACACATTGGACATATTCAGACGTCTGCCGACTTGTGGCACAATGACTTAGTTCAAATAGAGAGGGAATATTCACTGGACAAATTAATTCATAAACAATTTCATATTGTCCACGAAGTGTTTCACCACTTAAACAACTCTGTACTTTGTTTGTCTGTGCCACCAAACACATTCCTTCCTGATTTAATAATAGCTATTACAGTTTAACTTTGCTCTTCTGCAGAATATTTTGTCCATATTCCCAGATCAAACACCCCTGTCCTTAGGTCTGTTTGCAGCTGCTGCTTTCTTCCTTTTCCTCCCTTGAACCTTCCCCCACCCCACCCGAGAAAAACCTTCAAAAACAATCTCTCCTCAGTTTTAAACACTAGATGGCAGCAATGTGACGCAGTCCTCCAGGGCTTGGGTGGGCCCCTCCAACGTCACACAAACAAAATAAACATTATTAAGCATGTAGTCTAATTCCTAGTGGCTGTATGTGTGCGTCAGTAATTCGACAAATATAATAAACTATCAGTGTGCACCCTGAATATCTATGACAGATTTTATAGATTTAATACAATAATCGAGTTTCTGAAGTGCTGCAGACCACACACGCCTGCTCAGGAGGGCTCCTGTAAACGTACCCAACATCGGATCAGGTGGCTAACAGGCTCCCCCTCCACTGGATACGAAAACATTTGCTCATCAGATACGTCCTGTTTGGCTCATTACAGGCTGTGAATTGCTGTAAGATGTGTGATGTTTGATTGATGTGACGCTTGACCGAATCCCACAGGAAATGAATGTAGATCTGCAGTCGTGCACTTAAAACGAGAACCTTTGAAAATGTAATTTCAGAACCCATTTCCTCCAATTTGAACTATTATTGAATGGAGCGCTGGCCCCACGCTCTGGCATTGTCTGGAATGGTCAGGGTGGCGAGTGTGTGCGTGTGTGTGTGTGTGTGCGTGCGCCTGACCTCCCGCTGAACTAGTGTTTTTCAGTTTGAACGTGCAGCTTGTTTTTCCTCACTTTTCTGATCTGGAGATATCTCCAACGCTCCTGTGTGCCTGTTGATTGCGCTTGTGCTCCCTCCAGATTTTGCAGAAGCATGAGGGGGAGAATGAAGCACGGATGGAGATCAGGATAACTGATATGAGCTTTGCCCTATTCCCAGGAGAAGCTCAGGCTCTTGTTTTTTTAGCCTCTCCCTCATTAGGAATTCTATACAACCCTGAGACCCTCCTGAGGGTTCGCCTGGTCACACGGCAACACAACAACGTTACACTTAAACTCACCTTCCTCTGCTCTCCTTTTTTCTCCTCCAAACGCTCCCTCCTCTCATCTCTCCTCCTCGTATTGTAATTCCTGCATGTGTGACTCACCCTCACTACCTTTTCTCCACCAGAACTTTATGAACCATATCAGCAAGATCTTTAAGTATAAGATATTCATTTAACCTGTTACACCCGACGGATCCGGTACCGGGTCCACTTCCGACTTCCGGTTACAAAGTCATTCTGTGTTCCAAATTCATTTACTCTCATTCAGTGACATAAATATTACATTTTAGAACTTTAGAGCATTCTCTGGAGTCTTGCCTTTGTTTTGGTACCAAGATAGCTCAAATAAACCCTATAGTTCCTGAGATATATTCAATACATTTTGGGTACGTGTTTTTCAAGCAAATTCCTATAAAATGGTCTAGGGTTCAACAGGTTAATCTTACTTAACTATTGTATGAGTCTTAACCTTCCCTCCTCTCCTCTCGTCTCCTCTCTTCTCTTCTCTTCTCTTCTCTTCTCTTCTCCCAGTGGATCTATTGATCCATCCTTCCATCAGCCCTCCGCACCCATGTCATTTTCCTATATGCCTTCCCCTCCTCTATCGTTTCCTCTCTGCAGTAACCTTAGCGACTTTCCTTTTAACCTTGTCATCTTTAATAACCTTCTCCCCACCTTTTCCTTTCGCTGACGTCATTCTAACCTTTATTCCCCCCTTTTTGTCGCCTCTAACCCCATTTACCCTGCACACGACTGCTCTTATTATCCTTCCAACTGCTGTGTTATAACCTGTCGTGCAATCTACTAAGTTGCATTACCCATTTTACTCCTCCTCATACTATTTGACCTTTTCCCTTTATTACTGCCTTATTCCAGCTCAGTCCAAGGAGACCTCTGTGTTTTAAAAACAGCCAGCACTGTTTACATCGGCTGAGTTTACCAGAAGGGGCTGACAATTGTGATTATCATTGAAATCTGTTAATGACGTCGATCTATTAAATATCTAAGCTATACTTATGCAAAGATGCCATAATGGCAGAGAAAGACAGTTCTGAAGGTCTGTGGTCATGGTTTCTATTTATGTGTGTCACTATCTCATGAAATAACAAACTTGCTCTGCTTCAAAACCCACTTTGCAGTTGGATAGATACTCAGGAATATTCGCCAACTCAAGTGCCTGGCAGTCAATCAATAGAAACATTTGACCAGTGCCTTGAATATGTGAGACAGTCGGTTGCAGAAGGAAAAAGAGATGTCTCCTCTCCTCTTCTCTCCTCTCCTCTCCTTTCCTCTCCTCTCCTCTCCTCTCCTCTCCTCTCCTCTCCTCTCCTCTCCTCTCCTCTCCTCTCCTCCTGACTTGGTGTCTCTCCTACAAAACTGATCAAGCTCGTTCAAGCTAAGCTGCTGGATAAACTCAATTATCAGTGGATCAATACCAACACTTACATCCTCCCTTCAAACTGTCTGTCTGAGCAATGGCCAATGGAGCAACTGTCCTGATATTGGTATGGCTGTTGTGAAAGAATTTAAATTAAACAACACTAAAGTTCTGGCTCCCAATCACTACTCCTTACTGCTGATACAAGACAAAGAGATCCTCTCACAGTCTAGAGACATCCTACTCGATCATTACAGAAAACTATTACTGTCTTATATTCACTAACCTCCTACGTTGTGAGTCAGTGAGATTTCATGCTGCTACTCCTTTAGGTACAGCAGGTGGACCACTGAATATAGCAGAAGACAAATGGCCTCACACTGTGTCAGTAAATTGAGTAAATTGAAGCCATATGGTTCCATTTTATCTATGTTGTCATCTTTGTTATTAGCGTTCACAGACATCAAGGGTGATTTTGGGGCAGCCCTGCTAAAAACGTTTTGTTTCTATACAACTAAAAGCAAATGGCATATGGGCACTGTAAGCGCTATCAGCGTATCAACATATGGTCATTCACATAATGACCATATGTTCATAATTAGTTACAAAGATATTGATATTGAACATAATAAAATATTTATTTTTTGTCCATCAAAGTATCCAAATACCCAAACTTTATTCCAGCATTAAAACGACCAGGAAACGTTCCATGGGACGACATGAACAGCTGTTTGATTGTAACAGTGTGATTATGAGCAAAGCTAATGTTAGCTGCTCTGTTTTCTGTCACCGTTTCAACAACGGTGTCCTGTACGACCTTTATTTGAGCCTGGATTCATTTTGTTTCAGTGTATGGTATCTATTCCACTGAGGTAGGGTTAATAAATTAGAGCACACACACAAAAAAGTGTTAAATAAATGATATATTAGTGTTCGTGTGAGGGCAAACTTAGACTCTGTGTGAGTAAAAAGGCGGAGCTACTCAAAGTAGTGGTCTACATCCTTGTCACGCCCACTCCCCACAAAGCATTTTATCTGAGACTCAAAAGATGGAACAATTTCCTCTAAACTCTGTAATCAGTGATTACAAAGTTCTACAGTAGCTTCTACAACCCCCTATAATCAGCCATCGCCATTACAAAAGGCTGTGTGTGTGTGTGCTTGTGTGTGCGGTGGTTTGTGTAGGTGGATGGTAATGAGATTGCTTGTTAATCCTAAAATATGACATGACATTTAAGACAAGTACACACACACCATACGCACAGGCTTAGTGACCCCCTGGCTCAGCCAGTTACTTCTAGCAGATTCCATTTTTTGGATCTCATAAGAATCACGTCACCTCCACTTTGCAAATAAAAAAGCTAATAGGTAAACTGAAAAACATATTGAGCCCTGTAGGGATTGTAAATTCTGGGGAGCTCCGTCATAAATCATCACACAAAACTAGGCACACACTCTTTTTCCTCATGCATTGAACTCCTCCTTACAGCCAACCAGAGATCTGGGAAAGATACGCTCACAATCACACACACGCTTCCATATGCTTAAAACAACACACATTGTAACTAATCACCAGGCTGTGTTCAAGATCCAGCAGACAGAGGTGCTGCAGCATCCTGGTTCAGTGATCTGTGTGAATTATAGATCACACCTTTTCTATCCTGGGCTTTGTATCTGGGCCCATGGGACACACCTAGCGTGTACACAGAGCGAGAGAGAGAGAGAGAGAGAGAGAGAGAAGGGAACAAGGAGCAGTGAGAGAGGAACGCTTACCTGTGGAGTACATTTTAAATATACACTAAAAGGCACAGGTAAAGTGGAAGTTTTGTTCATGCTGGATTTTACGCTAACATTGTTCAAACACCTGTTGGATCATGACTCTAAACAGCTCTTTCTGTTCACACGTCCACCGTACACAGAACACAAACACAAGGTCAGGGTCCTCGTCCTCCAGTCAGAGGCCAGACTTTAACCCATGCTGTGGAAACCAAAGTTACTAAGACTCAGTCACAATAGTTACACACACACTTCATAGATGCAGTGTAATTCACAGAGAAACAGCACAGTGTCTGTACTGTACATGCATTATTAACAGTGCATTCAGAAAGTATTCTAACCTTTTTACCTGTTACAGCCTTATTACAAATTCCTTTTGAAATAAAAAATCTACAAACAGTACCCTAAGTGAAAAAAAGTTTGCTTAAAACTCATGTATTTCAAAAAAACAAACATTTTCTTAAACATTAGTATTCACAGCCTTTGTTCAATATTCTGGCAGCAATTTCCGCTGCTTTAGAAGTATGATGATACAAACTCAGCACACCTATTCATGGGCAGCTTCTCTCTCTGGGGTTGTCGTCCTGTTAGAAGATTAACCTTTGCCCCAGACTGAGAATCAGCATCAGGTAATAATAATAATAACTAATACTTTATTGATCCTGTTGGGGAAATTGATTTTTGGACAGCTGCTAGACCTGTGTCTGCACCACTACTGCGTATCAGTGTCTTGTCATTCGGACCATTATTGCTGCAACAGTTTTTCTGTAGACTTCCCCAGATCTTGTTACAATCCTGTTTTGGATGTCTACAGAATATTGCTTGGTTTTAATGGCTTTGGTTTGTGCTCTGATATTAGCTACGGGGCCTTACATAGAATATAGGTGTCTGGCTGGAAAAATCATATCTAATCAACTGAATTAATCACAGGATGTACCTGAGCTAATGGCTGTAAATACTTATGTGCATGTTTTTCTTCTTTAATTTGTATAAGGTTCAAGCAAACTTACTTTTTTAACGTCACAATTATGGAGTATTGCATGGTGATGATGATGATCTATTTTGGGATAAGGCTGTAACACTGCAAAATGTGAAAAAAAACGAGGCTTAATGAATGAATTACTCATAAAAACTCACTGTACACGTCACACATGCACTCACATAGATTTTCAGGCATCTGATTCGGTCTGTGTGTGTTCTTCAACAGTAGCAGTAGCTACTTATTTTGTACAACAGGATTTATTCCTGTCTCAGCTTTCACCCATTAGAGGGCTCTATATCTTTCATCAATCCTCTTGTTTCTCTTCCTTTTTGAATTAAACCTGTTAGTAAAACAGTGCATTTACCTCCAGAACCCAACCTAAGGGATTTTTTTCCTCAGCTTCATTTAATTTGCTTCATTGCGTCATTTGAATGTTAGTGGTTAAAACTCAGTAGAGAATAGAAATCAGCATGCACATTTTGCCAAATCTAATGCGTGCCATATCAGACTTCTTCAACATATTCTTGTTTAACGACTAAGTCGCTATAATGGACTTATAATGGATTCATAATCTCTCTAAGAAATCTGCCAGAATTCTTACTTATCATTTTGATTTATTCAGACGTGGATGCCACTTTGGTAATTGCATCGCAGCATGGTAGTCGTTAGTGAGTCACTGTCTCTCTGGTAAAAAAAAGCCTAAATATTTTAATAATAGTAATTTCTCTTGGTTGCAGTTTTACTCTCTGAACTGCATGAAAACCAGATCGAATTGATTGGTCTGTCGCACACATGAGCTGATGAGGAATGAGCATCTTGCAGTTTGTCAGTGTCATTGTGTTTGCCCGACTTTGTCTGTGTGTGTGTGTGTGTGTGTGTGTGAACACGTGTGTGTACATGTGTAAAAACCATTGACTGTGATAATGGAAGTCAATACACAGGCCTGTGTGATTCTGCGTCTCGTGGGATCGTTTGTCTTTTATTAGTGTAGAGTGCAGCAGAGAATGGCTGACTGCACAGGAGCCTTAATTGTCTCCCTGAATCACTGCACTGTGACTTCTGACAGTAAAGCTGACGTGAACGACTGACTCCTCTCTCTCGAGTACATACGTAGTCAATTATGGTCCCGCATTTAATAGTGAGGTGTTATTGATGTGTTATTCTGACAGCTCCTTGGCCTTAAACATGTCTGAGCAGCAAATGAAAGTTGGCACTTGTGTTTTATTGGTTAAATGTGAAATATTAAGGTAGAGTCTGGGAGGTCAGTTGACTGTTACTAAGCCGTTCTTTCTTTGTCACAGGTTGCTATGCCTGTCGGTACAGTAACAAAGATAGATTCACCACAGTGGCCCTGTCTTGTCGACTTTGCCAGTGACAGATTTAATCTGTTCAGTTCAATTCAGCTTTATTTATATAGCGCCACTAGGCTCTGGGTGGGCGGCCATCTGCCTTGACTGGTTGCTATCTGATCAGCTGTTGCTTGGTGGTATTAATGTTGGCAAAGTATGTGAGGCCTGACGTGATCTTTTATCTATTCTAAGTAATGCTAGTGCAAATTGTTAAACAAGATAAACACAGAGTTTACTCTATTGATGGTTCTGAGCCTGGAAAAGCTGAAAAGAGACACCACCCAAACCTTTAAATGCAGAGTATAACTCCTATGCAGAAGCCTCTGGTGCCTGCAGCAGCTAAGCTTTGACTGGGCAGTGAGTGTTCGGGGGCTCCGCTTTAGCAAACGCTCAATTCCCTAAATAATTAAAAAGCAGCAGCGATAAGGTCATCAGAGTTGAGGCAGGAGCTCGAGTCTTATCTGAAACAGTCAACTCCTCAGACGGTTCACTGTGTTGACAGCCTCAGCGGTGGAGCTCAGGGGCCCCTTGCTTTTCATGAAGTCCTCCTTACGTCTCTCTATTTACGCTCAGCTTTACAAACTCCAGACTGTCTAAATTTACAGTTGCAGTTACCGAACAGAATGTTTTTATAGAGCGATTAGTGAGAGTTTTAAAAGGACCCACGGAAACGATTCTTCACCAAAGCATTAAAAGGCTGTGAGGTGAAATTTGAAAAAGCTACAGTGCTCAGTTCGTCCACATGAATCAGCATCGTGGTGGAGCGGTGAGTGATCCTGACAGCTTAAGACGGGGGATGTCAGGATGCTGTTGTGTCTGATAACAGAAGGTGGATCATATTTCAGCTTGGCCTTGGGATTTTTCTGCTGAATCTGGACTGAAACAATATACAGTATAGTAAACAGCAATTCTATGTCCCAGTGGGCCAAGACTAAAGTTCAGGTTTTAAAAGTATTTTTAGTCTGGAACAAACTTTTAAGCCAAAGTCCCTATGGTGAACCCGGGTGGTGAGGAGTGTGAGTGAGTGAGAGGTTTAAATCTTACTTTGCTTGCTATTTTTGCCTCTCCTCGTGCTCTCAGTCCACCATGCGAAGCCCTTTAACTGTCAGATGGATGCAAGCAAAGAGTTGGACTTAGAGACCCTTTCAGAGGAGTGAAAAACAGCGAGCTGCGATGTGTGAAAAGAAATACAGGAAGAGAAACTCTGCTTTCAAAATAAAGTTCCACAGAGGTTTTATGCATGTTGAAACATTGATTATAGTCATAACACTTTTGTTTTTGTGTTGCCAGGTTTATGAGAGAGGAACCAACGTGGAACAGTTTGTGACCCGTTTCCTGCTGAAGGAATCGGCCAATCAGATCCAGTCTCTCCTGAACTCGGTGGAGAGTGCCGTGGATGCGATTGACGAGCAGCACGGCCAGCCAGGGTGAGTCTGAGTGCATCGCTGTGTCAGGCTGTGACACAGCCTCACAGTATGTGTATGTACAGCCAACGTGTCGTAATAAACCCCAGGCACAGATTTTTAAACACAAATCTCACTCTAAACACAACCCTCCTTCTCTCCTCTTTTTTACCCCACGTGACTTTTATTGTTCTTTCACCAAGCTCACTTTGTTCGACTCATCCACAGTCCTGCTGTTACCTCTCTATCCTCAGTCATCTATCTGCCAAGATGAGTCCACGGATGTCTGACAAGCGCTACAAAAACACTGTCCCTGACTACCCCCCTAACAACAGAGTCAGTGCCAAGGAGGCTGTGAGGACCATTAACACTGCTTCAGGTGACAAACACACACAATCCCACACACCACAGCACCTCCTCTGAACTCCCAGTCAGTCATCCGTCATACACTTGTGTGATTAGCAGCATAGCCTCAACCTTTAGTTTGGGCGGCAGGGGAGCAGAAATCAAACTCTGACAGCCACGCAGCAGCTTTTTAATCCAACTGTACACCAACACACACACACACACACACACACACACACCTCTATTGTAAAACCACTCAATTGGCCACCTGCACATGTCCGAGGCAGCTTCTCTATTGTAGACAGCACATGTAAAGATAAACTGGTGGAGAAACGTAGGGACTGAGTTTAAAGAGAAACCGGAGAAGGGAGGAGGGAAGAGCTAGTTGAGAAGTGGAGGGCTGAGATCTTAAAGCTTCTCCTAAAGTGTTACTTAAACCTGTAAGTGTGCATAAATGTCCAGTCAGCACTTAACACATCCAAAATCTGCCGTGTAGTGCTGTTTTATGGAGTTTGTGTGTTACAGCAGCTAAACACACAAATTGATTCAGCCATGTTAATCTGTGTAAGGATGTGCAGAACTCTCGATATTCTTTCTTTCTCTCTTTTTTTTGTGTGTGTGTGGTGGTTAGCACTGCTGCACATGCGTGTACCCACTCAGAACAACAACAACAACAGAACAAATGACACTTCAAAGGTTGTCGGGATATGGCATCACTTAATCACAGCACAAACGCCACAGTAATACACAGCGCAGTCACCTCGAGGTGGTGGAAGGAGGAAGAGTAAATCACTATCAATCAGCCCTCAGTTGTTATAATCAACGAGTGGGTGTCGGTCGAGCGTGTTGTTTCAGGGACAGCATGCATCGTCAGGCTGCAAATCACTGACACGCTTAAATTACCTCGGTCCGCCGTCCGCATCCAAAAATGCAAGCTGAATGTGGACCTACTCATAAATACATCGGTGAAAGCGTCCAGCACCTGTAACACGCAACAGCAACATTTACACATCCCTAATTTCATTTAATCTAATGTAGATGTCTAGGTGCACATGAGAGCAAATAGCCTAAAATTGACATTTAATTGGTTTTGTTATGACGTAAACATCATTATATTACAAATATGGTGAATTTGTGGTTTGTTTTATTTTTGTTTATTGAATATTTAGATTTATTTTTCTGTTCTAGGACAACTCTATTTAAATGTAAATTGTAATACACTTTCCTAAAAGTTCAATGCATAAATATGTTGTTTCCTACCTAACAGTAATGAAAATATCATTTTAGCATTGTTGAAAATGCATTAAAGTTGCAGTGTGGGGGAACTATTAGCAGAATATTATTCCTTATTATATTTTCATTAGTGTGTAATCACCTCAAAGTGATTGTTAAGGTGTATTGTCTTAAGCTTAGGAGCCTGCATGTTGCACTGCCATGTTTCTGCAGAAGGCTAAACACTGGCTTTTAGGAGATAATTTTATGTTTTTCCGTTTCACTTCTCTGGAGGCTGCCGCTCTTGTAGCTCCTCTCCCTCGCATGGACTTAAGTGCTTGTTCACCATCTTTGCTTCTCTGCACTTTCCCTCCCCCTCCCCCTCTCTATTACCCTTAGTTTACATGATAATTGGTCACCTAAATTCAGTTTCTAAATACATACTTAAAATAACCTCATTACTTGACATTCTGCACTGACTTACCTGGCACCTGACATTCACCATAGGCTCTGTCACACAAGGAAAGGCAGGGGTAAATCTATTAAACAGTGTAATACCAGGAACACTGCTGTGTGCAAAGGAAGAAATCAACACCTACATGTGAAATGCGCAGTTATAAAGGTCACATCTAAAACACGTACAATAGAGCCAAATCTGGCCAAAGCCCTTGTTGATTCAGTGAACAGTCACAAGAGGAGAAATTGATTTTCTGTGTTGTAATAAACAGTGTTCGACATGTGGCTCCTGTGACACAGGAAACCACAGGTGGCATAATGCAGCCTCACTGTTATGCTGTACTGTGTGTTTCACACACACGAGGCCAGTCGTGTGTGACAACTTTTATTCCAGATATGAACGTTACACATGAATCAAGCTCCTAGAATTAAAACAGTTTTTTACACCCTCGTTGATGCGGTTAAGTGAAAGCTCGATAGACATCTGCTTCCTTGGGGCAAACGCACACAGAGGTGTAGAGAGTTTGACAGTGCTGTCAGATTGCAGTGATGACACAGCCTTGTCAGTCTGACAGTGGCTTGACAAACGACAGTTGACTCTTTATCCTCTTGCTCTGAAAACACATCGTCGTACATGGTACATTACTGTGCTGTGACAGAAGATAAGAGCGATCTGTGCAACCACCCTTACGGTGGCCTCTAGGGACAAAACACATAGAAAAGTGGAAACCCTTAGGAAAAGTGCTGAGAATCCAAACAACAAATAAAAGCACATACCTGAAGGAAGAATTGACATTAGGCAGTAACTTTTTAAACTTCATTTAGCACTGCATTCTTTAATTGCAGCAGAGTTGCCGTGACATTTTAGCACAAAGCGTGCTGGTGGTTACATCACATGAACTTTTCTAAATCTTAACCACATGCTGTGAGTGAATTAACATGCTTCGGTTCTGAATAGATCATTTATAGTAGGTCGTTTATAAGTGATGGGTGTGTAGTTGAGCCAGCAAGCAGCGATTGTTTGTCCAGTATGAGCCGCTCACCTGCTGATTCCTCATCATTAGAAGCCTCGGACTAGGAATGTGGGTCTACATGATCTGCTCCTTGTCACCAAAGGGAGTAATAATGGACACAGATTAAAGTGCATAAGTATCTAAACTGACTGAATCTCAGGATTAGGGTCCATGTTGGCTACTTTATACCTCTAACCTGAGAGTTTTTCCTCTTAAATTATTGGATTACCTTCCCTTCTGCAAAAGTGAAATATGATTTGCGTTCTTTTTAGTGGGGTTTTCGTTAAATGCATTTTCCCCAGGATATACGACCTTTAACCTAACACAGATGTGTTGAGACAGTATGAACAGGACATGTCCCAGGACACTGACAGTGACATAGTGGTCCAATAAAAGAGCTGCTGGCTAATAAAAAAAGACCCCAGTGAGTAATATATAGGACTGTGTAATGCACTGAGGCAGTTAGCATAAATAGTCTTTTTACAGCATCTTCCAAATGCCAGAATAGACTAAGCACATTGGAAAAAGAAATGTTCCAATCATTAGTTCTTAAATAATTATTTCAAAATAAACTAAGCCACTACAGATACCTACTGCACATTCTAATTAATGTATGACTGAAGTCTGCACTAAAAGCAAAATCTCTGTGTCCTTTCATCACAGTTTTGCCACTGAATGTGAATATGCAAAGCTTTGTTCAAAGTGAATATTAAATGCATGTTTTTTTCTGGCTGTTTAAAAGGAATAATATCCTTTTTTATCTTCTGAAAAAAAAACAGTTGAATACATACAGAATTTGAGAAGTGTTTTATCATTGTGTCTCATGACATCATTCAATTCTAATCCCAGTTGAAACCAGATACCTCTGACTTAACACATTAAGTGCTGAGTCTTGGAAATAAACCTTCAAAAAGGAATTAATGTACCAGTTTTTTCTTCAGGTAGTAGCAGGTTATACACAGATGACATTCAGAAGTTTTGTGTCAGTGATATGCACCAGTCTCTATCTATCTTGAGCAATTGAAAAACTTTCTGTAAGTGCTTGAGCCGTACTGCTGCATAGAAGAAAAATCGATTCATGTTGGATGACTTGTACAAGGGTGACAGCTCAAACTGACAGGGTTTTCAGATCTTCAGTCTAAACATCTGTCACCTGTCAGGGGAGCGCATCCCGGGATGTGTTGGAGATTAAGGCATGCCAGAACAGGCCACTCAGCTGCATTCTGCAGACACAGGCTCAGAAATGTTGATGTTAACAGGGTATTATCGGAAACGTTTCAGTGCAGCTGACATGTTGGTTAAAATCAGGGAATTCTGTGGCCAGAGGAAAACCAGCCACCTTCCATGCATCATATGCTAAAGTCTTGAGGGGCGCACTCACACCCTTTGAGTTACCAAGTTCATCTGCAACACTGTTGGTTCACTGCCTTAATTCAAGGTGGAACAGAACCCAGGAAGCAGGAGACAGATGGTGGTGTACTGGGCTACTACTATGGGTTTCATAGCCAGAGCTCCTGGACAGTAGCTGCAGCCGGAGACTAAAGCTCTGCTTGATTGCACCATTTTCCAGCTGGTCTGGATTTATCGAGTGAAGAAAAAGCGATTACACATAAAATTTTGCAAATACATGTGTAAAAGGAATAGTTTCCCACAGAGACGGGGAGGTGCCTTTAGAAAATAAAGGCAGAATGTAGCATATTTATTTCTCATTATATATTGTCTAAAAATAATGTGTAATGGTAAAACTTATATATATATATATATATATATATTTGCAAATACTTAGGATAGGATAGGATTAGTAATTATTGCCTTATACATTAATCCTCTGGCTCATAGCGGTCACTACAGTGGACAACTATTCTTGACATTTTTTCCTAAATGCATTGTTTTCTATAGGGGAACTGTCACTGATTGACTCTCTACTGCCCCTCTCCATTTAGGTTTGTTCAGCGGTCATTCATTGTAATTGCATGTTCATTTACATTTAATATACAGTAAGATCTAACTAATACGTTTAATACTTTATTTTTTTTAAATATATTTCCAGTAACTAGTAAATTACAATACGATGAATATGAAGTGGACATCATGCATCATAAATATATTTCTGACTGAAGTTATGTCGACTCCAGTCTACGTGCACCTGAGCACTCAAAATAAAACAGTGTGAACAGTGTGGAAATAAGGTAAAATGTTTGTCAAAGCACAAAAAACAAATTATTATTCATGGATTTATTTATCCATCCATTTTCTTAACCACTTTCCCAGCTGACAACGGGCGGGAGGAGGGGTACACCTTGGAAAGGTTGGCAGTCTATCGCAGTCACACTACATCTACATTAGGACGCACTATAAATCATTGCTAGTATCACATTGGGTATTTATATCAGGAGCGGGTATTTCAATTCACTGTTTGCTTTTAGTTTGTGATTCCAAAGTGATGCAAATATAAAAAAAACAGCTTTTAAGTACTTTTGTCACCTTTTGACTCATCTGGAGTGTCATGCCTTCGGTCTTTTGGTTATCCTCCCCACCTCCAACCTCTTTCTGTACTTTAGGCTGTAAAGCAGCTCTGACAGCTGAGGACCATGTCATGTCAGTTGTGCTTTGTCTTGAGTCAGGACAAGTCAATTGATTAATGACTTTCATTTTCTCTCTCCCTGCTTCCTGCTACATGTATGAATTACTCTAGGATTACTCTTGAATAATATCTTCATTCTCCTTCTGCTCTGTGTATGGCAATATGCACACATATGAAGTTTAGTTATCTCCACCTTTAATGAAACAATATATACAATATTAGAATATATTCAGTAAGAGTCTCTAAAGAAATAAAGATGTCCCGAGAGAGGGACAAGAAATGACAAAGCAGTGAGTGGGAGGTAAGAAACAAAGAGTAAGACAATAAGAAAGCTAAAAATATCCCGGAACACCTTTAACTTGAGATGTTGATGCTGTACCGTTGCTGTGTGCAACACTTCAGTGCATCTTTCACTGTACTGAAGAGATTTAATTTGACTCAAACGACTCTTTGTTGCTTTGCCAACACTCACAGACACAGGGCAAAGAGTGTGTGCGTGTGTTCCTGTACAGAGGCAAAAAAAAGTAAGTGAACTATTGCAAGAAAACAATTGTGAAATGTGATCTGATCTTCACCAAAATCACAGATATCAACAAAATATTTCTATCAGACTCCAAAAGCTGGATGATGAATCTCTGAATTTACTCTGTAATAGATTTACTTGTATTTAGGGTCATTGTCCTGCATAATCAAACTTCCTCAATGACCATAGGAATCCATGACGCTCGCTCCACCTTACTTCAAAAGACCACCTAGACATGCTTCAATGATTTGGAGAAAAGAGATTAATTAATGACCATTTAAAAAACTGTTTACCTGACACCTGTTGTAAACCCAAATCCCTTTGCTTTGGTAGGTTTCACTAACAGACACAAGACGATGGAAATTCTTGACTGATTTACAAGTTTCTGTCTTTGGTTTTCGAGCAGTTTTGTCTTTTTCTGTCAGAGCAGTGTTCATTTATGTAAGTTTGAACTATTTTCATTCCCATGTGCTTTTGTGTCTTTTGTAATTTTGACTTTGGTTTGGAACCTCTATCATATATACATTTCTGTGCTCTCATAGAGCTAAATTCACACGTCTTGGGCTCATATGTGTGTGCAAGCTCAGCTGTGCTGAACAATATGTGTCTCTGATGAAGAAGAAAATTGAGTTGCCATGTTTTTCGGTCTGAGACAGATGTCTCTAAAAGCAGCAGCTGGTTTATTTGTGCCAGTGTGATATAACATATCAGACAGTGTCTGCTGTTTAAAATTAAGTCATTAAGTGTCATGTTTGATAACGCTCCTTGTTTTCCACTCTCACTGAAGGAGTCCTGTGCTCTGTTGATTTTTATGGGATCTTTTGCATAAATTTATTCAGGTCCACGTCTCCCGTCCACATATACTGGGAGGTGGTGCACTCAGCTGACCTCACTGAGATGACATACCAGAAAGTACATTTTCTATTGCAACTACTATACTATTTACTATTGCTATTTATTATTGCAACTCCTAACAGCTAAATGAGCGATGAGCACAACATTTGTGGAGGAAAACAAATAAAGAGTGTGACCTCTGATGAAGTAGGAATAAAAGACCTTTAAAAATGTGATGGGAAACGTGTCAAAGTTTCCCCTCTGGGAGACCAGAAGAAGTCTAGCGTGGACCTGACTCAGCATCCGGCAGCTTTACCTGGATGCCAAGCGTAAGCTTTCATATTCTGAATTTCCATTAATTAGAGGAACTGGGAGTTACACCAACAACCCTGAGGTTTGTAGATGACCATCTGGGGGTGGTTTCTCATGTAGTGTGGTCATAGAATTTAAAAGAAGTTTGGTTGTTAAAATGATAAATTATAGTTAATGGTGTGAAAGTCCAGGTTTTGAAATGAAAAAAAGTGTTGCTCACTAAAGTGTCGGCATTTACACCTTTACTGCACCATTAAATTCTTACATTTCTTGACTGGGGGCAGTTGCAGCTCATTAGGTCGTCCATGAGTCACAGAGTTTGATCCCAGTGGACAAGGCCAGTGCCTTGCATGGCAGCTTCTCATCTGGTAAAAATCAGGCCACTTGCAGTAAGGTGCAAACAGTTTCTTCACTGATGTCTGCTATGGTTTATATTCTAAAGAAAGGCAGAGAATACTTAGAGTCACTACAGTGAAATAATATGAAGAACATACTTTCACTTACTTGAGATGGAGTTAGACTGCGTGTAAGAATCATATGTTTCTTCTCAGCATGTTAAAATGCCGCCTGACTCAGAAAGGAAAGTTAATTAATGTAAATGTAGACTTAATTGTGGAGAGAGTCAACAGGGACCCAAACGCTCCACTCCCTCACCACGCTGCTAGATTTGAAGAATGCAATTCCTCACACGCTTCTATAATTGACTGGGTGACTCGGACACTTATTTCTAAGTCCATCGAAATGACCACTGGGCTTTTATCTCCAGCGGTCTCCATGGTTACAGACTATAGTTTAGTTGATGAGTTCATGTGTGACCCTGTTCTGTATGCGTGTGTGTATGCGTGTGTGTGTGTGTGTGTGTGTGTGTGTGTGTGTGGTGGAAGGAGCTAGTTCCTAATTGACTGGCTGTTAAAGCGTTTAATGAAGAGAGCGCAGCCAGCCCACCAATTAGCTGGGCGGGGGTCATGGGGGATGAAATGAGGATGACGGCTCAGAAGAGCGGGAGAAAACCATGGGAGGAGAACAGAACAGATAGTTTTAAAGTCAATAAAACTTCATATTTTGATGCCAATCACTTGCTTGTAATAACGAAGCAGTACGATACATTTATTGCAACTAGATTTGATGCACTTCTCTGTAAATGCACAGAACAAATGTTTCTGAATTAATTCTGCTGCTGCCACTGTGAGTTATATCATTGATAAAGATTTTAGAAGAGCCCGTTCCAGTAGCAGCAATGCACGCCTAAGCCGTAACCTCCGCTCCGCTCTGCTTCCCCTGTGAGCGTACTGTGAGACAGATGTGAAATGTTCAGTACATAACACATCATTCCATGACGTTTTGCAGTTATTGATAAATATTAAATATATCTCACTGAAAGATGTTCTTGCTAAAACAAAGTAAACTGCTGCCATGACCCACGACCCAGTCTGCTTAGGAGGAGGATGTTCACTGATTTTCTTTCTTGTAACAGAACAATATAAATTCGGTTCATATGTTTTCATATTACTTTTCATTACATATGTAAAGGCTTTATGTGTGTGTGTGTGTGTGTGTGTGTGCGTGTGTTGCAGGTGCAGTGGAAGTGAGGAAAGAAGGTCTTGATGCTCAGATCAACCGTCTGGCTGAACTAATCGGACGTCTGGAGAATAAGGTAAGTAGTGCGCAACCACACACACACACACTTGTTTTGGTCACCTACTTTATGATTTACCTTCCCCATGATCACTTTATTCACCTATATCTACCTTTAATCAAATCATAAGTACATATTCATCTTCCTTTTTAACAGGAACAAAACAATTAAAAAGTTTCTTAGTTTTTTAAACATGTTCCTCCATTGTTGTCCAGAAATTATTAAAACACATTTATAAGCCACACTGCTGCAAATACAACCTTTTTATTGGCAGTGTGGTGTTACTCAATTTCACATTGTGTTGCTGCTGTATATACTGAAAATCATAAACTGTGAATTATCCACAGTTTTAAATAGTTTGTACGATCCAAACCTCATCCTAATCACATTTAACTGGACAATGTGCACTTAAATGAGCCGGATTTTCCTTCAAAACACTCCCAGAATTAACCATAAATGGTCAAAGCAAAACTCCAAAAGAAATATTTATAGACCGTACAACATGTTATCTTGGAGACTGGAGGCACAATGACGAACAACACACTTTAAGAGGCTGGAGGCTGCAGCAAATGTTAATGCAACAACCAGAACAATCAATAAATGAAAGTGGATGCTTGTTGATGATTTGTACGCTTTAGATGTTACAAATTGGACAATGCCACGGCAGCATATTGACACTGAGGGTCTGAGAGGAAATAAAAAGAAGCAGGGTTAATAAGGAGATGAAGGAGATGGGTTTGCATAATGAGTTGATAACGATAAGTGATGGAGAAGTAAGGACCAAGGGAGGGGTGGATGAAGAGAGACACGGAGAACATACATTCAGACTGTGTTACTGTGTGTTTTCCCATCACATCCTTCACTATAGTCCCCAGACACATTTCTATCCTCCTCCCTCCCTTCCTCCATCATTCCTTCCTTACTGCTCCTCCTCCCGTCCACCAGCCCATTCTTCCCCACACTCTCTTTGTCTCCTTGGCATTGCCTGTGTCTTGTCCAGTGCTGAACATGTTAAAGCTAATGGAGTCCCAGCAGGCTCGGCCGTCTTTGGGAGAGCAGGCCAATAAAGCAGAGAGCTCCAAGAATAACACAATGTGTATGACAAACACAATGGGCCTCGTGCTCAGACATTTCCATGTTCTTCTCTCACATTTCTTATATGAGTGCTCCACGTCTGAATTATCAGATTGCTCACAGACTTAAA
This sequence comes from Microctenopoma steveboyesi, assembly GCA_032359275.1. Lineage (NCBI taxonomy): Eukaryota > Metazoa > Chordata > Actinopteri > Anabantiformes > Anabantidae > Microctenopoma > Microctenopoma steveboyesi. The sequence goes on along the minus strand of JAUMHF010000015.1, from coordinate 6,500,905 downwards.
TCTTGTTGTCACGTTGTGCTTCGTATCTGGAAAATCTTTGTTGACAAAAATGTTATGAGAGTAAAAAGGATTTCACACTCCTCCTCCTCCACACATGCCCTGCGACCTAAATGAAGTCATTTATTTCTCAAGACTTTCTCCTGTGGTCAGAGCTGTTCACTGATTAACCTTTAAAGGGATATTTTGACATTTTAAATCACATCCCAGCAGCTCACGTGCCACCAAATCAATGAATCCAGTGCCTTACAGCACCGAGGGTCCATTAGGCCATGTAAGGGTGAATTTGGTGAGGAAGAACTTGTCTCTCCTGCGCAGAGGCTTGATCTTAACCCGACAGAACACCTTTGGGATGAATTAGTGCGGCGACTGTGACAACATCAGTACCCCATAAAAAGCTCTCCTGGAAGAATGGTGAGAAATTCCTATGAACACTTCTAAACTTTCCCAGAAGAACTAAAGCCATTAAAGAGCTGGTGGACCAACTCCATGTTACAGCCTATGTACTAAGAATGGGTCATTCAGTGTAAAAGCAAATGCCCCAATACTCGCAGTCTCACTCTAATTTGTCCCCGAGGTGTTCGATCAGGTTGAGGTCAGGGCTCTGTGCAGACCAGTCAAGTTTCTCCACATCAAACCCATTCATCCATGTCTTTATGGACCTTGCTGTGTGCACTGGATTCATTGATTAGGAGTTGTGGATATAAAGGAAATGAAGTACAATGAAAATAGCAGTGGGGAAAAAAGAGTTCTTCAGCACTGGAAGTCTTGCAGTTCTCACTTCTGTTCTCTGATCTGACAATGTGAACAGTCTGTGTTCGGGTGGGTGGGGTGCTTGTAGATGGAGGCAGCTCTCCTGTGGTTGTAGATGGGTGGTGATCTTCCCAGCAGACTTCACCACTCTCTGCATTTGCGATCCATAGCGGTAGTGTTACCGTGCCACACAGCGATGCGGCTGGTCAGGAATCTGAGAATCTTAGATGACATACCAAACTTCCTCGGCCTCTTCACATAGTACAGCCGCCGTTGAGCGCTCCTTACCAGCTGTGTGGTGTTGGTGTCCAGGTGAGGCCCTCGCTGACATGGACGCCCTCCTCATGTCCACTATCATCTCCCTTGGTTGGTGTCCTCTCACTTTGACACCAGACTGCTCACCTCCCTCCTGTGGGTCGCATCATCACCGAGTGACACGTCCCATCACTGCATGTTATCCCACCACATTCATGTCAGGGTGTAGAGCATGGGACTGAGGCGCATCCCTGTGCAGTGCCTATATGCAATAATGTTGGCAATCACAACAGACCTGCCAGTCAGAAAGTCTGGGAGCCATTCACAGAGGGGGGTGCAGACCAAGTGTGTGACACTTTATGGGAGAGTATGTGGGGCATAACTGTAGGCCACCAAACTTTCATGTTAAAAAGTGTGTTTGCAGAATAACAAGAGTTACAGAAAAGCAAAAGAATAGACATTTCTGTTGGATTACA
>JAUMHF010000015.1:6481101-6499324 GCA_032359275.1 Microctenopoma steveboyesi | reverse complement strand
TTGCTCTCCTCTCCCTTGCTCTCCTCTCCTCTCCTCTCCTCTCCTCTCCTCTCCTCTCCTTTCCTCTCCTTTCCTCTCCTCTCCCTCTCCTCTCCTCTCCTCTCCTCCCCCTCCAGCTGTTTACCTGTTGCCATACAGTGTTTGTCGGGCTTTTGCACATGGACGTCTTTCAGCCTCTCAGTCGAGACGGTCGGGGCAGCAGCAGCATCGTGGCATGATGCTGTGACCATGAGATTCTCAGACTCCATGAATGTGTGTCATATTCTGATTGGTTCAGCCCGCCAATGCATTAAACTGGTGACAGAGATATGGATCATTGATGATGCACTCTCTATCTTTCTGCTGTACAGTACCACCCCCGTCTGTCTCTTGCTTCGACCACATGCAGACAGTTGGGAAAAAAAAGCAGAGACAGAGTAACAGAGAGTGAGAGAGATAGAATGGTAGATAACGAGAGGGAGCAGAAGATTGAGAGTTGATGGGTCAGCGCTGCTTGTGGATGTGTTGATATCCAGTGAAGGTTGTTGTCGATCGACTGAGGCACCAGGAGGTGAAAAGCAGCAGGTGGCTTGTCTTTCAGGCCTCCTGTGCTGCCTGACCTCTCTCCTACGACCTTTCAGTGTTTGCTTTTCTTTGTGGAGTTTGTGCCGAGATTTCCAGGATTAAGATAGGTGAATTGGAGATAAAAAACAGAAATGTTTTATAGTCGGGAACTTTCAACTTGTCTCTTCAGTGAACTCCATAAACATATAATATAACATATAAATAAATAAATATCTTTATTATATGTCATTTTTATGTCTAATATTGAAGTAATATACAGTTTGTGGGAAACAAACGTAAACATGGTTACATAATCTTAACATCAGGGTGCTGGTAATAACAAGGTAATGGGGGAGTAATATTTTAGTTCCAGAAATGTAATAATAATCAAGTAAGTGACGTATCTGATCATCTTTGTACTTTGGTATTACAGAGCTTTAACGAAAAACGTAACTCTTTATTTTTCTAGAGTTTAGGTAAGGTAGAGAAAATGAAATATTTTATTGTTTATTCATCTTATCCTTATAAGAAATTACTCACAGCATATCATGGGATACTGCTGTAGGATCAGTCTCATTAAAGTGAACCCTTTTTTGTCATTAAGTATAACTTTCCCGGAGAAACATATCTCTAGCGTCGCTCTGCGAAGCCTATTCTTAGAAGTGCTTGTGTCTTTGAACATGACAAGAGCTTGGATATGGAAATAAGACACTGTGTTGAACTGTGTGATGCCAAAATGCCTTACAACCCTAAAATAAAAATTCCAAATGAAGATAGATGTCAAGATACGACTTGGCTGTTGATGGAAATATTCAAGAAGGAAAAACAAAACAAAGCCCTTTCCCTAATGAGCTCCCACGGCGTCCTGCCTACATGGGTTAACAAAAGACACTCTCCAGTGGGTTTTCTTGAATCCTTTACCCTCTCTTTGTCCCGCTGGGTGAGCTGTAAGGTGGGTTAAGAAGAGTTCATAAGATATGTTGTTTTTTCATTATTTTGTCCAGACCAAATGGGTTTAAGGGTTTTGTGTTGTGCGTATTTTGTTTGCTGTAGCACTTTATTTGTCATCAGAATGACTTTTGGAACAGAGAGTCACGGCAGTCTGTTCACCTCTCATTCATTACAATTGAATTCTTGTCTGGGATGAAACAGTGTGTGACTCTGAGCGAGCCTGCAACAGGCACCCACAGCACACAACATAATTCACAAATGACCAAATGGCTTTTTCGTTTCGCTTTCACATGGATCAGTTGGAGTCAATCGTTACTTCCAGTGAAACAGAATAAATTGTATTTATTATTTATTTACAAGTAATTTCCTGTCACTCAATAAACAATGGGGAGGACACTTGTGTAATTTTACTGTCCTCAGTAGATCATGCCTATAAGAGAAACATACACTTTCTCATTTGTCTTTCTTTTCATCTGCCTCCAGTCATCTTTACTTTTCCTGTCAGTTTAGTTCGGTATCCTCTCCTTTGGCTAGTCTTCCTCAGCCTTTCAGAGTCAGCAGTGAAACAACACAGTACAGATTTTTGATTATTGAAGGGTTGATACAGATTCAGTTTTCCTTAAGTAAAGCTCCTGACCACATACACAAAAATACATTTCATGTCTTTACAGGAGCCGCATTAACTGGCTGCAACTAATGCTGGAGGACTGGATGCTGTCCCTGTTTTTATATCACTTAGTGTCACAATATACTCCAAATGTTTGCCAAAGCAGATGTTTAGATCAAAAATGAAATAATATATGTGATGAGGCATCCCAAAATTCACAGTTTCAAAGTGGTTGGCCCATGTTTAAATTTCTTATCTGCTATATATATGTGAAGAAAACCAGACTATGACTGTTCAAAGGACGTTTGGTGTTGATGACCGTCTGTTCTAGTCAAGGTCATCATGATGCTGGCTAATCTCCATAGGCTGAAGCTAGTTGCTCCTAGCCCAGAAAAAAACATGTTATTGAAAATGCATGTATTGAATAATCGACCTTCCATTAAGTGCAATGTCTTAATAGAGAAATGCATCATCCAACTCCGTCATTACTCCTCCGCAGAGGGTCCTTGCATGCACAAAAAGCCTGTGTATCCTGTGAACCACAGAGACAAGGACATGTTGGTTTTGTTGACATAATTAATTCATTTTGTTCTCGCCCCAGTCATCTACAAATGTCAGAGGACTGGAAGGCTGCCATTATCAGCATCATTATTATAAGCATAGCAGAGGTCAGGGAGTGTGTTAAGACAGTATCTGCACAATGCATGACCAGTGGTGGGGGGGTTGGCAAACATCCTACACATGGATACATCTACTGCCACACAAACCCACCCCGAGCACCACACTCACGACAGTATCAGTGACCGACTAGCTTAGGAGCGGGGTAGAGCGTTTCCCTGTGTATCACTGACCCGCATTGAGTTACATCACATTACACTGAGAGAGGATACGATCACTGTGTCACTGAAGGGTAAACGGAAGCAGTGGGGGGAGGTGGAGTAATGACGGAGAGGCAGAAGACAGAGCTTCTCTGCATGTTGCTGTATGTTGGGGTTGACATAGGAACAAGTGAATACAGGTTTTAAACACACTTCAAAGTTAGCAAAGGCAAATTCGTTACTCAAAGGCTGAAACGCTTCCTCATTCACCCCTGCAGTTCCTACACTTGGATACTATTATTTAACTGTCTCACTTGGTCTTGGGTAGTACCAAGCTGCTGCTGACAGAACACAGACTCTCTCACTTTCACACTGCACCAGCCGCTCTGTCTCTCTCGATTACGTCTTGACTTCTGTGACTTAACATTTGTTCTTCTCAGCTCTTACTTCCTGTTTCTCTGCCTGTCTGTCTGTAACCCCTTATTGTCTCCGTCTCTGCCACCTCTCTCTCCATTTTTGCTCGCTGTTTTCCTCTCCGTCTCCCACGTGACACCCACGCCGACTGCTGTCTGCCTGTCTGTGAAGGCCTGTGTGCGTACACACACATTTACACAAACACAATTAGTAACTGCAGCCCTTTTCCAAAGAAGTGTCTGGGGAGCGCTGAGCTAATGCCAACCATTACATTTAAAATCTGGCAGAGCGTGCTCATGTGCACATAAGCTTAAATATGATGGGACGTGCACGTGTGTGTGTGAGAGAAAATAGAGTTACTTTAGAACATGAACATGAAGAGATGGAAAAATTCACGCTCCACATATCAGATCTTTAACTTAGATTTTTATTCCTCAGTATTCTATGAATCATTAGAGGTCATCTTTCGTTCACAACTTCCTGAAACAGATGATGGTCATGTCCTACTTCTCTGGAGTAAAACTGAAATATTTCATGTGTCGTTGCTCAGTGTTGCAGTTCTAGGTGGCTTTTCTTCGCTTTGGGCTCCCTCTGCTTTTAGTTTGGTCTGCAGAAAGTGAAATGCAACTCGACTGCGTTGTGGACGCAAGGATTGTAATGCCTAAAATGTATGTACCCCTTTCCCTTAATGCTCCCTCGTTAAATGCTTTGAGATAAATAAGCCACTTTCTTCTTTGTTGGAGACTGCACACAGATTTAACAGTCACAGCTGGAAAACACAGGCCCTGTGAGTACATGTGTCTGCGTTTTTGTGAGTGTGGTAATTTGGAACACAGCTCTAATGACCAAATTATAATTCATCTCATGCACACGAGCATGAGAGGCACACAGATGCATGAGTGTGTATGCACACACAGAAGGACACACACACTCTGTATGCTGTTTTATGACTCACGTGCACACACACACACACACACACACACACACACACACACACACTTACACACACAAAGAAAAAGCAATGATTTGATTTGTGGTTGGGTCTTTCTGTGTGTGTTCTTCCATTGTGTTTTTGCAGATAACCATTCCTGCATGTGTGTGTACATTAATATGTGTGTGTGTGCATGCGAATACTGTATGTCAGTTCATGTGCCTGTATGAGTTGACGAGGTCACTGGGCCGAGCCTCTTAACTTCACAGTTCAATTTGGATTTGCATAATCCTGGCATTAATTTCCACAGGGTGCATCCATTCAGCGTATCTCGTCAGGTGACGGGGGTTAGACAGCCATCCCATGTTGCACTGCTCCACCAACAGAGCAAATCAACGACACATTTAGAGAAAAAAAATACAGAATAAAGAATCTGTGATGGCTGGAGCCAGGCAATCAAAGTCTGGAGTGAAAACAAGGTCTGTGAAGTCAATGAATGAATTAAAATGATGCAAAATTAAGAGAAAATCAATTAAAAAGAATAAAGAGGAATGATAAACAGGATGGAATACTGATGAAAAAGAAATGAAAAAGAAAGAAAGTCTGCATTCATTTATACGGCAAAATAACTTGCTTATAATTGGTTGGAACTTCAAGATATTTCTTTATCAAAATGAGCCTACAAGCTGAACTGTCGCTCATGCATAAAGGAAAACGGATTCGTTTTGTTTAAAAGTGCTGCACTCACGCGGCTGTAAGCTATTCTTTTGAATAAATACACGTAACAAACATGCCTTTTTAGAGCATAACTGCACTGATATACACTGCAGAAAAACAATATTTGCCTATATCATCCACTGTGTCTAAATGTGTTGAAACACACAAGGTCAATAGGATTTATGTGCTGTGCAGTGACAAGGCACCCTCCGTGTTTCAAGGATGGACTAGACACCAATGACTGTTTTACATTTCTGTCTGAATATGGAATAACCAAAAAAGATACAACATATTAAGTTGTAGACATATTAGTTGTAGACTAGATGTTAAAAAACATCTCTAAAGCCCCTTTACTTCCAGTTATTCTGCCTAATCTGCATATGCATTATGAGACAAGGGGTTAAAACAGGTAAAAGACACTGCACAAACAAATTCATTTGAGTAATCTTCTCCGATGTTTGAACCTATGACTAATAAATCGACTTGGACACGTGCCGTCCATCTGTGCAGTGCCCTTTTAATACAATTTCAAATTTCATTTCTAAATTTTCATGTCAGTTTTCCCCACTCTCTTTAACTGACTGTCAATTTTAATTCATTCCACCAAAACCTTTCCGCATTAAAGCAAATCGTGTTTGATAGCAACCCCCCAAATGCTCCTCAATTTTTCACATTTGATCAAATCAGGCAAGTTGTCAACACTCCCTTTAACAGCAATATGAAAAATAAAATGTTAATGTCTCCCACTTTTCTTCAGGGTTAATAGAGGTGAGAGTTGGCTCACTGGTACCAAGATGGCTGCTGCCGCCTCCTTAGTTTGACCCAGTGACACATTTTCTGTCCCATCTGTGTGTGAGACCCAGAGGAGGTGCGACTCCCCTGTTCAGCGGGAGAGGAGGAGTGTGTGTGCGCGTGTGTGTGTGTGTGTGTGAGGCTGCATCTCTAAGTCGACTTAATGTTTACTCCGCTAGCTCCAGCTTGTCTCTGAATAATTCAGCCTCGTTCATGCTCTGTCTCTCACACACACATTTACACACTTTGCCGTCCCGCTGGCACCGAGGGTGTGCTGTCAGCTCCTGCTGTTAATTTGTACCAGACATGCAGAAAAAAAATCCAGATCTTTCTCTGCTGCCCCTTTTCTCCATTATGATCTCTCATTTTCTTTCCACACTGTCTATTTGACCCTTGCTTTTGCTCCCTCTCGCCTCATTTTCTGCCTTATCCTTCTCCTCATTTCTCATCCCTTCTTTCTCTCTCTGCCCGCCATCTGACTCTTCCCCTCTGTCTCTCGTGCATAAATAAATGGGAAGCAGAGAAACACATCATGCTACTCCCAACTCTGCCTTTGAGCTTTTAAAGATGGATAATTGAGTAGTTGGGATGGGAGAAAAACATATAGTGGGCCTGTTCACACCAGAGACTGATACCGTGAAATGAAGTGTCAGCGACTTACTACTTCTACGTTCTTCTCTTTGGTTTATTACCCCCTGGCATGTTGTTCACCTGCAAACAAACTCTCAAAGACTAAATCAGCAAATGTATTGCTGTTAATTTAGCCAGGGTGCTAACGGGATAATAACTATAAAGACATATTTGTGCTGCACTGTTTTCCTCAGGTGGTTTATTCCCGTTTATTCCAACCAAGGAAGATGAGATGCAACATTAGAGAAGTCTAGAAGAACCGGAGTGGGTGTGTGCTCTGTGCGCCTAAAAAACCTAGAAGCGAGTTTTTTATGGCTGAGAACCTGAAGAGTGAGGATTTTTTCTGTGCACACCTGAGACATTTTAATGTGCACCATGTTTTGTTTTTATTTGCTTTTTTCAGTTCTTTCTAAACACATCCACTGTTGAGGATGAAAGAATATGAACTGTGCTCCCAGTAATTTTAAATACTTTAAATAATAAATTATGCATTACTTAACTTAGACCTACAGTAAATATTTAAATAATGCTATTCTACATAGATTACATCCACTGTACATGGAAGGAAGAGGTGGTGGAGTAAAAAATACAGGGAAAAAAGTGTACAAAGTGAGATAAGAAAATGACAAAATGTGGTAGATAAAGAGAAAGGGTGGTGAATAGGTCCACATACAAAGCGAGAGCACAGACACACACTGACACAGTGATTTTCAGTGATCCCCACTTTACTGTGTTTCCAGCTAACAATCCGTATAATCTCCCAATCCTCAGAAATCTGATGGATCAAAGTATTGCTTCTGCAAAACTCAGTGCTATTCATCACTCAGAGTGGAAATACAACAAGGCAAAAGTGGGAGTCAGTGTGTGCCTGTGCCTTCCTCCTACTTGTTCAGTCCTGACTGTAGCATGATACAGCGAAATGCAAAACCTTTGCACTTTGCAATTTCGTACCACCTTTGAAGCTTGCTGCTGGCATCAAACAAAATAATATTTTGTGTGTATATGTATATATGGATAACCTTTCTATTGCTAAGTCTTTTTTTGCTTTTACACTCTCTCCCTTTTTTCCTAATTTCTCTCCTCTACACTTTCTCCATACATTTTTATTCCTCACCTTTTTTTTCTGCCCTGCAACAGAGAAACTCATGGATGAACCGTTCTCTGCTATTCAGAATTGCAATCATGTCGGCAAAATCCTATTTTTAGCCACCTGCATGTACGCTACTGTAAATGCGGCTGCACAGAAATGTGTGCACGCATTTTCTATGTACAAATATTAGTGACTATAAACAAAGAGTGAGTGCCAGACTTCTAGGTCTTGTCTGGACTGCCCCACTGTGAGTAGAATTGATTAAATAGTTATTATATGCTAATTCACCATTGTACATACTATGCATATAATCATACATTTGTGTTCAGGTGTTATTATGATTTGCGCTGCATCTATGTGTGTGTTTGGGAAGCTGTAATAACCTGAGTGAACACACTGCAGGACTGTTAAATATATATTCATGCAGGTCTGAATGTGTGCCAACAGTGTGTACAATATGCGTGTACTTGCCAACGTGTGTGTGCAGTGAAGGGCGGGTTGATGTGTTTCTGCCCAATTAGCCAGTGACCCAATTCTCTCTGGCTGTCTCAGAGTCATTCAGTGGTTGTAATGGATTCAGTCTATCATCATATCCAATTTCTGTGTCTACATTACAGTAGCACGCCACTCAATTTAACTAACACATGATGTTCCTCCTGACAAAGACATTTTAATCAATATCTATGAGCAGGATTCTGATTCTTTACTTTGCTAAAGCAAAGCTAACAGTTTAAAAAACGCATCCTCCTTAGGCTGAAATGGAATGTGGCCACAATTATTTCTTGCTAAAGGTTTGTTGTATGTTGGAGTAATTTTAAGGTGACTCTGTATTTCTATACAGATCTTGCAAATTCATATAGCCTCAGATTTAAGCAAATACTTAATAAAAATAATCACTCATTTAATTTGTCCCAGAAAAACTAGATGAAGCAAAAATGCTTCGTTCCTTCTTGGTCACATCTATTTTCCCATTAATTTCTCTCTCTCCTTTCAGTCGTTATATCAGCTGTTTTCAGTCCTTGTGCTAAGCTAAGCTAAACTGCCTTACAGTGCATTTACCTCACAGCCATGGCAGTGCTATTAAACGTCATCCAATGCTTTGCACGAGCGCTATTCTGTATTCTGTAAGTGTATTCCTTTACTAGAAAGTGATTTACACACGAAGTACACCAGAATGACTGTAGATGTTGAGATTGTAAAATGCATGCTGCAAATACATTTTTCTTATGAAAGTGATTAAAACAGCTCCTTTCAGAAAACATAAATAACATATGATTTAACACTCTTCACAGCTCTCATGGCCTATGCGCCTGCAGGAAGTAAGCGAGTCAGCCAGAAGAGAGCTGCGGTCAGCATCATGTCTGCAGCAATTCTCACAGACTACTCCTGTACACTACGGTATCTTGAAAGAAACACCTGTGTATTGGTCATTTTTTTCCCACAGCAGCTGTGTCTGCAGATTTGACTACGTTGACGCCATATTGCCAGTGATGGCATCTAATTACAGGAATACATCGTTCACCTTTTGAAACGCTATCATACAAATCTGTGTCACATGCAGGAAGTACTATCTGTGCTGTTTTATTGCTCTGTCACACATTTTTGAGATTGGACATTTTTAGCTTCCAGGTTCGTCTTATAGCTTCCCACACATGCAGAATGCGCATCATATTTTTGGCATATTTTCGAGAATATTTTGACTGCATGTGACAGTGTGGCTTCACTGGGCCTGAAAATTGCATTTGTCCTGTCACTAAATATGCCCATCATTGTGTGGCAGATATCAAAGAAGAACTTTTGTGGCATGTGAGAGAGTCTTTTAATTCCGTTTTAAAGAGCAAACACAGACAAAGAAGAAGAAGAAGAAGAATGCTTTCGCTGTTCAGAATTTTGTGCTAATGCTGCCTTTGCCCTTCTAGTTGTGTATGTGTGTGTATGTATTCATACGTGTGCGAATACATACACACACGTGTGTTATCTGCTAACATACCTGTATCAGAGACGGCAACCTGCTGCCTACTCTCTTGTTGCCATGGTGAACTCCCTTCGGCCTACAGCAGGTGTATAGGTGTTGTTCGTCCGATCGACTTCATATTTTGCTTTTACTAAACGCCTGTGTTTGTCTCGATGCCTGTGCATGTTCACATTGGCATGAGCGCATGTCTGTGCAGGCGTGAGCATTCGTATGTATGCATGAGCATGCACAGCAGCGCGTGCGCATGCATTTTGCGCACAGCATGAGTGTCAGCGTGAGTTTTATGCACGTGTCCTCATGCATTGAGACATAAGTGGGAGGAGAGCGCGATGACTCAGAGAGACGGTGGGAGGAAGAGGTCCTTGTCCTGTTTTAGTCTGTTTGCGTCCAGCCCCAGCTGCTTCTCCCATGTTTTCTATTCAACTCTTCTCTAAATTCTCTCAGATGAAACACTTCAAATACAAAATCACCTTGTAACAAGTCACAGATTAGGGATCACAGAACCAACATAAATGTACACGTGGTTCAATGAAGTCTCACTTATCCATCACAGAATCAATAGACAATTACGTTGGACAAATGTACCATTTGGTTTGATCATTTTGAAAAGGCATCATTACAAAAGGCCTGGCAGAGTCAGTACTTCCAGGTGGAAATACTATGATAGCATATTTTATAGCCAAAAATAGAAAAAGGGATATTTATTGAAGCAAAAACACTGTCTAACCACATTGTCCAAAGCTGAATTCTGTGTCTGAATCTACATTCCAGCCGTATTCATATGTACTCATGAGTCAAGCAGCTGTTTAGGAAGATGTCACAGGAACAGATTGGTGGGCTGGAGTGACTCAGTCGGCGAGTGTCTGAGACTGAGGGTAAATGATGCTATAGGCCTTTTGCTGCTAGATAGAGACATTCATACGAACGGTGAAGAGAGCTGCCTGTTTCAACATCAGATCTCAACACCAGTACGATGTCGAGTGGCCAGCTGGACTGAAAAGGCAGACCATGATAAAGATCTGTAGGTTAGTAATTATTCTGTCAGTGACTGAACATAACTAACAGTTATTGTTTCACAGTGGTGATTTTACCTCAGCTGTTTTTTCTAATATCTGTCTTTTCCACATCCTCTTTCCTCAGTTATCTCGATTTTATGTCATTTTCATTACTGTCGGCGATCATCCATCTCTACAGTCAATCATTTACGCCGTCTCCGTCCTTCCTCTCTGCTGAGTTTCTTTTCCTTCACTCGATCTACTTTACCAACCACTTACTTTCTGTTGTTATGACTGCGTCCCAGCATTTTATGGCCATTCTCGGTATTCTAACTTTGACCTAACCTCACCTTGCTCTCTGGCTTCGTGTGCCTCCCTGTGCTCTGCGTGGGCACCCACCTCAACACTGCAGTCACAGAGCCACAGTGTGTCTCAGTGTTTGATGATGATGTTGCAAATTTAACGAGGGTATGTTAATAAATCTTGTGTTAGTCTGTGTAGTGTCGCAACTGAGAAATCTTCTGTGTGTTATGAGTAAGGTTGCAAACATTCCTGCTTTAAAGCATCAGCCCTGCTCCACCTAGCAACAGCCGACACTCTAGCGCAGTTTTTCCCTCATTCTGCCCCCACTCGCCTCTCTCGTTGTCGCTGCCTTTTAACCCTACTCATGCTGAAATTGGGAGTACTGGGGAGGAATTTACATGCTCTCGTGCAGGTATACTGGCACAGACACACACTTTTGATCTGTTACTCGTCTTTAAGGAGATCTGATGACGTCGGTTTTGGCTGTGTGAAAGCTTCAAAAGAATGATATTCAAAAAGAGACCTTTTGGTTACTATGGCAATGACGGCAATAACTGTGACAGGGTCCCTATAAATGCAGTCAGATTGAGCACATCTCCATGTAATTATACCTGGGTTGAGAGCTCACTTCAAATCCATGCACCGGCACACACACACACACGTTCTCTGTGCGTTCTATAGTTCTGTATGCTGTTTTATGACTCACGTGCACACACACGCACACGCACACACATACACACTCACATGTTCTGTCTCCATTTCTAATCTGAATATGTCATGTTTTTCCAAGATGCATCACAAAGACATGTCGTTTTCAACATCACAATCTAAATATGATAATAATAGAGGACATCCAGGTGATGCTTTTATTTATTATTTATCTGTAGGTTTAAGCAGGCAACTGAATTTCTAGAATAATCAATACAGTCACATCTTTACACAGTGAAATGTTGCAGAACTGAGTAAGAATGGAGGTCCAGTATCTTTACCCTGACCTGTCACTCTGCGCTCGCGCTGCAGTTGCTATCATTCCATGCTTTTATGAACCTGCAGAGCCCCATATTGACAGATAATTCCAAAATTTCTGACCCTGAAGAACAGAACTGACTTATGCTTAAAGTTTTCTAACATTCTTTAAGCAGCTTTTTTCTGCTAGGTGAAGGGTCAGTGGTTTTATCCAGCATTACGCTGTATCTGCTTAGACTAAGCTGCCATTGGGACCCACTGATTGATTGCCCACAGCTATAGTCCCGTTGTATTAAGTGTTTTTTAGCAGCAGTAACAGAAAATGACCACCAACCCTCACGTATTTTTGCAAAACTGAAATGATAAAAAATAAAATACAGTTGCCGTCAAACCATCTAATGAACTGAACATCAGAGTCAGCTCTGTTTTGTACGGGCACCTAACAGACGGTGACGCCACTAAAGCTACTCACTTCCAGACATTTTAAGGCAACCGACCCACGTGAGATATATTCGCATGGTTGAAAACAATACGCAACTAAATTTGTTATTACAACAGCATACATCACCTGTTTGAAACAGAGTTTGTGTTCTTTCTGTTCTTTCCACAATAATACACTTATGAAGTCAAAGGCCAATAATTTGCCCTATTTTCCTGATGCCAGGAATTGTTGTGTAAGGATCGTGCTCCACGTCTAAAGCATTTTTGTTTACCTCGAGGAGCCATTCTGGAGAACAATACCAGTTATAGCTAGAGGCTGATTGGAGGGCACTTGAGATGAGATGCCATTTGTCCTGTAATTAACTTCAGAAGGAGATGAACTTGAGGTAGCTCAGCACTTTGTCTCAGCATCGCTTACTTTAGCACCCTCTATGTGGAGCCCCGTAGCCTTTTGAGGAAACAGACTGGGTATGATCACTTAAGAAGAGACGTCGATGAGTTTAAACCTTTTGAAACAGACTTGGATTATCTTCCTCTTTCTGCTGCTCCCTTTAAGAGTCGCCACAGTGGATCTTCTGCCTCCATCTAAAGCTGAAATATCCACTTTAAGCCAGAGATAATATGAAGCTCAGAATCATCGCACTCTGCACTGCTGCACTTCAGGAGGTCGTCGTTATCAAGGTCAAGGTCAAGGTCAAATTTATTTATATAACACATTTACAACAGTTTGTGCTGCCAGAGTGCTGTACAAGCAGACAATAAATAATAACAATCCACACAATATAAATGCAGGATAATATCATCAAACTAGTTAAGAGAAAATTAAATGACAATAAAAAGGACTAGTCCAAAGCATTCAACAGCATCTCTCTACATTAAGACACTTTCCACAGCAAAGAATATATTTATGTAGTTACATAGAAACTCTATAGAAACTCTTCTCTAAGGGAGAAGAACTGTAAACAAACACGTGTGAAAGGAATCTGTCTCTCACCTTGAAGAGTTAGACCGAAGGACCATCTGGGACGACCATATATCTTCACACTTCCACGATTCTAATGAGAGGAGAATAAAGTCAAAGTAGCGAAATTAACATCAGTGTGCACAAAAAAAAGCACTATGTGTGTGTGTGTGTTTGTGTGGAGCTTTATGTGTATGAGCACACCTATATCTGTGTGTAGTCTGTGCAGAGTAACATCTGTTGACATTTACCACCTTGTTGTTACCATATTAACAGTTTACATTTGGTTGAACTTGAGACTAGATGAAGAGAGTTTATTTTTAAAACGTATTTTTTTACTTTACATTTTCTTATGTTAATTAGTATGTTAACCTACCTTTAACTTTTTTCATGGCTATTACCTTAATGGAGTGTTAATCAT
The DNA here is from genome assembly GCA_032359275.1 of Microctenopoma steveboyesi. NCBI lineage: Eukaryota > Metazoa > Chordata > Actinopteri > Anabantiformes > Anabantidae > Microctenopoma > Microctenopoma steveboyesi. Next base: position 6,485,769 of record JAUMHF010000015.1, on the reverse strand, counting down.
TTTTTATTAGTCGCCCCTATATGAAACAAGAGCTACAAATCTGTCCTATATGGTCTCCTAGTAAATCTTTAGTGTGTGCCTGCTGCTGCTACCTGTTTGCTTCAGGCATTTCTTTGGATGACTTGTGTTTGCTGGAATAGAGTTTGGCTGTTTATAGTCCCAGTGGAGGTAAAAATTCTGGAAGAAGAGTTCTGAAAATGAGAGGGAAGGGGAAAACAAGTACAAAAAGGAGAGAGAATAAATTAACAAGTTAAAGATGAGAAACAGAGATATAAAAGCTGGACTGGCAGAAACACAATTAAGGCGGGCAGCAGAGTGAGAGAGAGCGGAGGTGTGAGACAGAGACGGAGAGGAAGGCTGTACTGTGTCGGACGCCGCCCACTTTGACCTTGGTCGCGCCTCTTTCATTCATCTGTTCACACTGCCACATGCATCAGTAAAAAGCATGCCACAATCAAATGCCACTAAAGACAAACCGTTGTTGGGTGCCAGTGCTCCAACTTCCCTTCTTGTAGGAGGGTAACTTTTGTTGGACAGAGATCTGTGTGGGTTTTGTGACACCGAAACTGGCTGGCCCGCTCGGATCGCTCCCACACACCATCACACCACTGAGGTAACACAAACACACACATTCAACACACACACACAGCAACTATTGTTCCATCATGTGACTCATTTTCACTGTATTGCTTTGAATTCCATGTGTTGGTTTTCAACGTATGCACGAGCATTACACTTATAGTCATGATTACCTGTGCGGTGGCAGGGGTCGCTAATGTGTTAATTTAAATAACAAGACGGACTCTTATGTTTATGTATGTGTGACCACCATCATGTAGGGCACGTCGCACATGTGATATTTGTCTATTAATACGATAACATCTGATGCAGCTTCACTTCCAGGCTGTGGTGTCCATCTGCCAGTGTGTTCTGAGGCATGACGGAGGCCAGGCTCGCAGACACAGTACACAATGAGTTTACTTCATCACTTTTCATCATTTTTTCTGTGGTTTTCAGTTTTCATCTCTGTAACGTCGCTTTTTAGTTCTCGCCTTAGGAGCAGCGATGTCAGTTTAAAGATAAGTTGTCTTGACAGCTGTTGGATGGATTGCTGTAAAATCTGAGACATTGAAGAGGATATAGACCTCACCCTTCATCCTGTGAAATATTACATGATCCTGATCCTTTTTAGATCCTTTTTAGAGAACATCTACTGCCACAGAGCATGATACAGCAGCTATTTATGTTTCACTGATAATGCCTGATTAGCATTTCTTGATCGGCTTCATCTTAGCTTATATCAATCCATTAAATAGCCTATGCACGGACTGGCTGATTATTGGATGGGTTATCATTAAATATGATCAAGACATTCAGCTCCCATCTAAGAATTATAATAACTTTCACAATCCCTTAATCTTTCTTGTGCAAATTAAAATGTATGAAGTGGTTTTATAACCAAATTACCTGCAAAACCACCATTTTGTCTCATCTATTTCTTTCGGTCCAACCAGCAAACCATGGTCGCCCTCTTTCATTCTGTCCAGTCCATTCACATATAGTGGTGCACACACACAAACAAGAAACAGCAGGGAGATGACAGTGAATAGTGACCCTCCCATTCTGTCCACAACGGTGACTCCCTCCATCCCTTTTTTCCTTTCCCTGTTCGTCTTTCAGCACAAACACCTCAAACACAGCCGTACAATGAGCACTCTGTGATGGAGGGAAGCCTGTGTGTGTGCATTGTACTGCAGAGCTTTGTCTCTTACCACCAGCACTTTCTCTCTTTCCATTTCTCTGTGTGGCTCTGTGCTTCCTGCTACACTGTTGGCTCCAGTGTGTCGCTGCCCTGGGTGCTGTAACCTCAGCGTTACAATGCTGGAACACACTTATTCTGCTCAAAGTCTACAAAAAAAAGGCCTCGTCAGTACTGTTTTCCAGAATATATTCCTTTGAGCAGCCTTTTTGTGGCACTCCCTTTCTCTTTGTGATTCATCTCTTCCTTTATTATCGATGTTCCCATCAAAATGGCTAACAATGCACTCTTTATTTCACTCTACTTCAGTATTCTCATACAGACTGAAGCTCTCTGTTATATCTCTCATGGTGGCACCTTATATGGAATTTCCTGATTCAAAGTTGATTCAAATGTAAATTGATCCTCCGTATCATCAAATATGTTACTAGCTCATTCGATAAAAGAGTTTGTTGGCTCACAAAAATGTGATAGTTCATAAATTACAGCAAATGTTCAGTGTTCATATTAAACAAGAATAGGAAGGATTTTCGTCTGCAATAACAAAAGTTTGGGGTCACACGTGACAGAAGTGTGTGTTATTTTGGTTTATTCGGTGCGTCTGTATCTGTAATAGCACTGCTATTCCTAACAACGTGGCACAAACGCTGTATGTGTGTGTTAGTTACAGGTCTGAGTACTCCCCTCTGTAAATGCCATTTCTCTTATTTGTCTTCCCACTTTTCTTTTGTAACACGCAACATGGATCATGCACATATTTGTAGAATGCAAACAGTAGTACAGCAGGGTTTTATTATAGTGTAGTTTAATTAATGAACAAAAATGCTTAGTTTAAGTTGTGTCTGTGTGCTCTACACGGTTCAGTAAATCCCTCTAGTCTCACTGCGCAGATTTCCCCATGACAACAGTGAGTCATTTAACTTTCAGAGACACACACCATGCAACAATCTCTGTGTAAATAAGTATTTTGTACACATGCATAACATAATAATACAGTAAGTAAAATAAGAATATTGCTGCATGAAATTTAACCAGTTTAATACTGCTGCAAGTAATAATTTCACGAGTTACTAATAACACTTACTAATACTCCTGTTAAGACACGTAATGTTCTTTATAATGTTAAATGCAGATTTCAGTTTTGTCAAATGTTGCCTTCATTGTTTCTGCACAAAAGTCTTAAATTCAAAGCCTTTGTCTGGTTCATTGACAAATTGTCAGTCACCACACAAAGAGGCTTTATACACAAGGTTAAGGTTTTATATTTGTGATTTCTGTATAAGTTTGCAACTGATATCATCCCCACTGGTTTTCATACTTTTATATTTTCCTATGGTTTAAACATGATCCCAGTTCACACTACACTAAAGGTAGAAGAACAATGTCAAAGTCTTTACCAAGTTGCAATAGTAAGTAAAAGCTCTCAAATATACTCCCTTATACAAAAGTACAAGTACTCCACTATGTAACAAATTACTTACTACCTCTAATTTTTGCAATACTAAAAAAATGATTTAACGTTAACCACATTAGTTTTAGTGAGCACCAAAAACAAAAGCACAAAATAATCAGTGTGTGCACATAGAGTACTTACTATGTACTCCAAGTTTAGTAATCTGGACTCTTAATTTAAGCTGCGTACACACCATGGCACCTCCCAGTCTCTTTATGTAGAGACTGACAAGGTAAAAAAAAAGTTGTTGTTTATTTTGAGCACTTCCTAAATGAAGAAAAACATCTTTCTCCTAAAATGTATTTTATTCCATATTTGCATACTATTTACATATGAGAGGAATTCATACATATTAAATGGATTACAAACACAGTGTCATGTTGTTCAACGCCACATTATTAATACAGGGAGGGGTATTTGCCCAAAAATGATTAAATCAACATACTGATACTGGCTAGAAAGTGCTATAAAGGGGATACATTTAACTTTGGAAGTGACTCTGTAAAGATGGCTGAACTTGTCTGTCTTCATAACATCTGCCATGCATGAGGACCACAGGAACAGATAGGGGGAGACACAGAAACGCTGCCCCGGAGGGAGAACAGGCTCTGAGGTCGCACAGAGGGTGTAGAGAGAGAAAATGTGTTCTCTCGCTCTGTGCGTGTATGGATGAATGACTAATATCAGTATGAAAGTGAGACACAGAAGGCCAGCGTATGCCCTCCATCTGGACGTGCTGTACCTGACTAACCAGCTACAGTGACAGGCCTCAAACTGGAGATGAAGCAAGTGCGATTATTTATGCTGAGTCCCTTCATGGTTTTGACCACTGGGTGTGTTTAATATCATGTGAATGTGTGAGCTGACAGCAAATGATTCATTTGGCTTTTGAAAACCGCACACGCTGTTGAGGGCAAACACAAAAACAAACGCACACACACTTCGAGTGACCACACACATGTTCAGACTGCCACAAACCTCACACAGGGCCCAGCAATACTAGGTCAAGCTGTCTGTGTGTGATTAAAAATGCATAGCTGCATGACTTTCTTAGCTGTGGTGTGTGTGTGCGTGTGTGTGTGTGTGTGTACTGTATGTGCATGCTGTGAAGTGTTTTTATTGTCCTTCCTCTGAGAAAATAAGGAAGTCCCTCACTCCCTGATCCATTTTGAGTGAGTCATTGGCAGGTATGGAAAAGGAGATTAGACTAATGCGTGGGTGTGAGTGCACGTATGCATCTGTGTGTGTGTGTGCTTGTGTGTGCCTAAGACGAGACTTTGAAGTGTGCAAATATGATAGTGGTGGGTTGGTGAGTGGCTACTGGTGGTGTGTGTGTGTGGATTAAGCTAATCTGGTCATCCAGTAGAGGTGGAAGGGAACCTGCTAGTTAAACTCAGATGGGGGATGAGCACTGAGCAGAGAGTCCAAAATGGAGCTAAGAAAGAAAAAAGTAGAA
>JAUMHF010000015.1:6440867-6479767 GCA_032359275.1 Microctenopoma steveboyesi | reverse complement strand
ATATTATTCCACAGACTACGTGTGGTATTAATATTACTATTATTAGAATTAATTTACACTGAAATAACCCCGTACTCCTCCCATTCTCTACATATTTGGCACAAGTGTCCACTTGGACTCAAGAATAAACTAATCAGAGTTTGATGGTCATAGGCTCCAGCACCCCCCGCGACCCGACCTCGGATAAGTGGTTGATTATAGATGGAAGGATGGATGGATGGGTGGATGGTCAAAGGTCAAGGTTGCTGTGACCTCACATCAAAACACTGTTGGCCCAGTTGTATCATTTAGGATTGGATAGAGACATTTTGTGTAATCAGTGCTGTTAGTTATGAATGTTTGGGGAATACCCAAAGGAAGATGAGATAGCATATAATAAATCACAAGCCAGTCATCATTTAGATTTTCCCATATAGAGAAAGATAAATTCTAACCCATCCACCAAAATAGATTTTCATTCCTCAGACGTAATAGTTCAATCTCCTCTCACCCTATCATCAGGAGTTTTTGAATGTGCAGGTACTCGAAGCCCTTTGAAGAGTAAATACAAACTCCAGATATAGACTAAAAAAGAAGAAATCCAAACAATTACTGTCAGTAATAATAATAACAAATAAAAATCTCACTTCTACCATCTTATCAGTGTGTTACACAAACATAGTTCCTAGTGCTTTATTCATTTGATTATTTTTGTGCTCTACACATGCAACCTAACCTTTCATGACTCACCTAAGGAATTTGTAGCCAGTGAGTTGTGTCCTGTGACCCCGGGCATGTGAGACGCCAGACAGCGACAACCGATTAAAGTGGGATGCAGGCAGGCCAGCAGCAAGCAAGGCAGACGAGCTTTGTCCAAGGCATTGACATTTTGGGGAAGAGAATGTGAAATATTGGCTGACATTTGTGGTGGAGGAGTGCATGTGTGGGCGCGCGCGTCCTTGCGGGCGATGTGTGCGTATGAAGACAGAGGCACAAGCCTTGAAGCCATGAAAAATAAAGAGCAACAAGGGAGGAGATACAGCAGATTAGATTTCAGGCATAAACACTGTGTTTCCACATCCAGGCGGTCTCAGAGATGTAGATATTGCCCCACTTTACACGCTCAGTTTAAAAGCTTCTTCACAGGAGTGTCTGGACTGTTTGAGCTAAAATCTATCTTGGGATGTTTTGTTTTGTCCTAAACCACATCTTTGGAACCACTAGGTTAAAGGGTTAGGATGTTGAGCTATTTAGATGAATAACATTTCATTTGCAGAAAGATAAAGATACTGAAACTGATTTTTCTCTCGTGTCCATCTGTGAAATGTAAAGCTACCACAAAGTGATGGTTAGCTGAGCTTAGATTAGTGTAAAGACTCAACAAAAGTCACAATTGACTCTGATATGTATGAATTAGGCTGTTTAATAAACTGTAAAAATACCATATAAAGGATTTAATATGAATTTAGTAGTAGGTTTAATAAGATATAAAATAGATTTGTCGTTAAAAACATTCTGGATCAAGATATGATCACTGATATTAGATGCCCTCGTCTGATTACACCATTGATTCGCACCAAGGCTATTGTACGCCGCTGTGAATAAAAATAGCAAACCAATCTCTGGGCGATATTGACAGCCATTCAGCCTGAGCAATAAAACTCTCCATCATTAGAACTATCAGTGCACCGTCACTTTTGTCATCACGCCAGCAGATGTCTATAAAGATTTCCCTGTCTAGATATTGTGTCAGTGCGAGACAGAAGACATTGATATTGCCTTGAATGAATCACCCAGAGACGGAGACAGATGTAAGAAAACACCGTAACAAAGGGGACGAGGAGCGAGAGCCTCACAGTCACCTTCATGCACAAATTACTCTCAGACAAAAGATGCAGTCCAAAATACTACGTTTGGTGAGGCATTGTTTTTAGAGGATTAAAATGCATTTACTAGAGAGAGATGGAGCATTGATTCATGTCCAACGATGAATGACACACAATGGTGTGAAAGATCACAGCAAGCTACTGATAAATGTTTGACAGTATGATAAAAGTGTTGCACTAGTATGATCAACCAATGCAGCATAAAACTGTAAAAACTCTGAAGCCTGTGCTGCAGCTGAAGCAGTTGAACACGACAGTGAAGGACAATTCAGTGTGACCCTCCAACCATGACTACGACTCACGCCGACAGAAAAGAAACAGCGCGGTTTGGTGCAGTGGGGCAGAAGTATCAACAACGTTGAGGGATTTTTGCTTAAAATCTTTTGGCAGTTCAACTAAGTTTCTGTAAGAAATACTGTGTGCCAGGAAAAACAACAACACATGAAATGTGTGTGTGTGTGTGTGTGTGTGTTTGGCAGAGAAAAAGAGAAATAAAGGATACTAAGATAAGGGAAGCAGAAGTGAGAGGAAGTCTTATGGGAAGGAGAGAGAAGGCAAGGAAGAGAGGTGATGCCAAGGTTCCCTGCTGCTTTCTGTCTGACTGGAGGGCACAGCTACACTTCCTCTGTATGTTTGTATCACTCTCTCACACACACACACACACACACACAGGCTGGCTTTGAACACTGTTTTCCTGGAAGCTACGGTATCCTGACTGTGAACGAACACAACGAAGAACATTAGAAGTTTTGATACCGTGACAGAAGTGAATGTAGCTCACACTTACAATGTGAGCAGAGCTTTACGAAGTACACAAACTCAATACCCAAGTAAAAGTGAAGGTATTTGCCTAGAAAACGTCATACAAAGTCATTGTACAGACTTGGCTTTACAACTATAGAAGCTAAAGTTAGGAAATTCATTTTCATGAGCCCTATATCTTGGGAACACCTCAAGGGAACTTGATAACATCTGGCACAAACATCCTCTGATCCTCGTGGATGTGATCTCTGTGTGTGTGTGTGTGTTCTTGGATTCCTTCTTAATTATGAATAATGTACATTTATACGAAGCCATGAGCATAGAACCATATGTTTGTATTTTCATTTTACATATAAAAACTTTGAAATCTAGTAAAGATGTCATAGAGTGTTGGGATAGTGGGGATGTGGGCTGGAGTTTGGGCTCCTACCAATGCTGAACTCATCAAACACCTCTGCAAATACTCCATTTTCCCTCTTTCTGTGATCCATACTGTCCATTTGCGTCTGTGCTGCAGTACAGCTGGTCCCTGAGTCTGTCTGCCGCAGCACGCAGGCGAGTGGAACGATCATGGAGTCACACCTCCAGAGCAGAAGGGGCCCACACCCTCTTTGACAAACCCATTCTTACACTCAGAGGCTTCCTCATGACACAGCGGACGGACGATATGATATTTGATTCTCCACCTTTCTCAGTTCTAAATGACATCAGTTCGTCATCATGAAGATACGTGTTCATCTGCATTATTTACATTTCATGTCATTGTTGGTGTAGGACACTGCGGAGGGTTCAGACACCAACCTGCTCTACCACCTGTCTCTATCTTCAGGTTCTCTGGTCTGTCTGCGTGATGGGCTCTGATGAGCTGTCCATCAGCCTGTCTGCTCCTCTTTTTCCTTCTCTTTTTTTTCCTCAGCTGCAGTAAAATCTTGTTGTTCTCATTTCTACCTGCCTTTGTATCCCTCTTCCTTTCTTCCCCTTTCTCTTTCTGTCGCTCCGGCAGCCATATCTGCCCAAACAGCTCAGCTTCCTCTTTAGTCTTGATTTGTTCGCTTTTGTCATTGTAAATTTTGTTTCTTTTCCATCATCCCTCTCCCCCCGTCTCTCTCTTCCACTTCTCTCTACCTCTCTTCTTTTAGCTGTAGAGAGTACGTTTGTTTGTGTGTGTGTTTGTGTAGAGGGGGAGAAGAGACGACAATGTTTTCAGCCTTTCAGCCAGTCTGAAGCCAATCAATGGGGGCTTATCAGGATATGCTCTGTGGCTGTCTGCAGCCGAATCCAGAGGCAGATAGGACTGAGCTGGGTCTGTCTGGGCTGGACTCAACAGGGGGTAGAAGAGGGAAGGCTTAACAAGTGTGTGTGTGTGTGTGTGTGTGCTGCTAAGAGCATTCTTGTGAACGTGTGCATTGCTGGATGTCACATACACATAACAGATGGACGAGTAACATTTACTACATTTACTTACAGTTACTACATTGTGCAGCTGAGCACGGCGTCCTGCAGTTTTAGTGTATATATTACCCTGTTCACACTTTTACTTAATTATTTATGTCTGAACCAGGATTGAACTGAATAGAATTTTAGAAAATGACTGGATGGAAATAAAAACGTTTTCATAGGCTCAAATCGAGCCGAATTCTCCTGAGTTTTGAGAGTTGCCATAGATAATGTAACACTGAGGTTACAGCTCGTTGGTTAATTAATTCTTTACACTGTTAATGTTTTTGTTCTTGGTCAGTTCTTCAAGTGACTTCACACATGCACCGCGTTAATTGGTAGAGAATGATTGAATGCATGTGTAATTGTTCTCCTTGGGCTATGAGCCAACGAGCTAATTGTAAACCCAAACCATACACACACACAGTCCTTGCATTTGAAACACAATCCTCCCCAAAAACTAGAGCACCTGCTTTTCCTGTGACTCTGCTATCACTATGGTAATCACCAAGGCAACAAGTTACCTAGTGACTTTTTTTGTTGTTGTTTTGCCACAGCTTCCTGCTGTTTATTCCCACGCCAGATTGAGGCGGATTGCTCGAGGCAATTAGAAATGCTCGCAATAAGAGGGACAGTTTCCTGTCTGTGTTTCTGATTTACCACCTAATCAATTTCTATGGAAAGTCCAAGTAATCAGTTTAGAAATACAGCTTTTCGTGAAAATATGATTTTAGGAAGACTGGCTGCTCCCTCTGCGTACTGACAACCAGAGGAGTGTAATTGGGATTTCAATTAGAGCTCTGCTGCACCAGACGACTCCTCCTCTCACTCTAATTAAAGCCTCCAACTGGGTAATTATTGGAGGAGATGGATTGGTGCAGGGGGTGGAGGGGTGGAGAAAAGCACATGAAGGGATGGCGGAGTGAACTGCAGGGAAGGGCAGGGAATGAGGGGTGTTGATAGATGAGGCGATAGACAGATGAAGAGAAATGTGAGGAACAGTATGAAAGATATGAATGTGCGCAGACTGACGGAAGGGAGGAAATACAGGATCAGTGCAGACAAAAGTGATGGAAGGATGAAGAGGGAGGTAGAGAGGATGGGAGGGTGGGATGCAGGGAGGTGTCCAATTTACTAGCATCGCAAAAGGGATGGTGATGGGGGTAAAGGACAGAGGAGAAAGAGCACTAGACAAATGATCAGTCTGCAGGATTCACTGTATGTGCGTGTGTGTGTAAAATGGGTTGCCATGGCAATAAGTGCCGCTTGTTAGAGATGGTCCGTGAAGTAGTTAGCAGCAGGTGTCCATCTGTGGTCCTCCAAACCTCAATCTATCAATCTGAGTATATTAAAACTACCTGTGTTTCTCTGTTTCATGGAAAATAATGATGCTAAAGCAAAGAGGTAGAAGAGAAGAATCTCTACACGACTCGACACATATTCCTGCTCTTATTACACACATTGGTGTGTGTCTGTGTGTTTATTCGTGAGTTTACGAAAGACAACGTTGCTCCCCTAATCCCCTCTGTCACTGCAGGTAGAGATGACTGAGGCAGAACAAAAGCACAGAACGTATTGATGGTGTTTAGTTTAGTCAGTGAACGATGTGCGATTTGAGGCTGACATACGTCTCAACTGTGGCTGCACGGTAGTTGGAGATCATCCTGCTGTGTGACTCTGATTCTCATGGTCCACATTTGGTAACTTTGATTTATGGCATACAAGCATTTGCTTTTTAGACATACCAAACTTTCTTTATTTTGTACTGTTGAAATCCCCGAACATATGCCTGCATTGTTTGTTATTTTGAATCAGAGTTGATATTTTACATGTGTTTGTGTGTTAGGGTCACGTTACCCAACTTCATTTAAAGTCATTGAACAGAAAATGTCAAATTGGCACATGAGTACCTCTTTACTTTGGCAACCGCACATCCTATTATTTTGGCAGTCATTGAGTGGGTGGACCAATTATTTCCACTCAAGTGCTCTTATCAAACAACAGTCAAAACAAATGAGAAAACCTCCCATGTTATTTTAGCTGCATATTATAGTGTCTATTAATAGAAGAGTTTTTCTTTTTTTCTTTCACTAGCAGCTGCCAACTGAAACCGCCTTTCTAAAATCATTTTAATTTGATCCGTATTGAACTGTGATCAATAAGGATCAAGATTCAGCATCTAATTCTTAAAACAGCAGTGATCACATTCTGTGAAACTGCAGTATAATGTATTTATCCAGCTGTGTCTGTTACCAGCTACTGCATACACTGCGGGTACAATTAAAGGTGCTGCAAATCCTACAAGCCCCTGTAGACTCTCAAACTATTGCTTTCACTGCCGTCCCCCCTCATGTGCACCGACTTTAATTCATTTAGTGCACAAAAATGTAATCAAACTATTCTGAGGCAAACATCTCGAGACCTCTGCAGCAGCAAACCTGATTTACTAGTCCAGGAAAGAGCAACAGATATTCTGTCACATTAGAATACATAGAAACTCTCTTAAAATAAACAATCACTTGGGAGACATTTGAACATGACGGCTCTATGGTCAAAAATATTAAGCATGCTTTCTCTGAAATGACAGTAATACTCTTTTAATAGCGTATTGATTTAATGGTGATGGAATAGCTGGATGTTATCCATGCATGTCTTCAGGCATGAGCATCTATCGCCATATAAATAAGTACATTCTTTGTCTTCTATAACTGCAGCTCTCTATATGACTGAGCTGGGTTGCCTTGAACAATAAATACAGCAGTTTGTCACAGTGTGAAGATTTATATTAAAGCTCAAAGGCTAAGACGACTGTAGTGAGTAAAGTAATTACCTCTCAGAGATGAGTATGTGCAGTCTGACAGTGTTTGTAATTGTAATTCCTGGGACTTTCTGTAATGTGTGTGTGCCTTCTGCTTTATACTCTCAGAGTGCTTTCGTGCATGAACGTCTGCTTTAATGCACAACTGCAGGTTTTTCCACCAAACCTGTGGTGTAGTTGGAGGCACAGTGGATGCTGCAGAAAGGAACCTAAAATCAGCACATCACATTACATTTAACCAGGCGCAAACAACTTAATGCTAAATACCAGACTCTGTCTGTATATCTGGTATTTAAAAGAGTTTTGATGTGTAAGTGCACAAACATCTGGTACCTCTGTATAGATAGTGTTAGTTTTTTCTACATAGGACAGTACTTGTTGTTTATCTTTAAGTGTGGTAGAATGCAACCAGTCCCCAGAGAATTTATTTTAATTGGGAACAGAAAAAAGTTGTCTGGCAGTACTGGGAGGCAGCATCTGCTTGCTGCTAATATATCTGTTGGTGTGCAGTAGTTAAATAAGGAGATAATGAGGTAAACACTGAACTTTCTGGAGACACATTTCGCTTTATGAGCAGTTTCGATTCGTTTTGGTTAAGGGTTGCAATTTACGTAAGCTGCCTCTTTAAAAACTTTTCTTGTTCCCCTAAAAGGATTCTGGCTGATTACAGTAAGCAGTATTATGTTGACGGTGACGCTTTTTACTGTCTGACGAGTAGTTAGATTATCAAACAGCGGCAGGTGGCTTGCTGTCGACTCATCAGGTGGAGTCATGCTGCCAAAAGGCTGCACTGGGAGTTGTCATAAAAAGGTAACTGATAACATCAGTGCTGGCTCAGCACCTTTGGGCGTGTTAGTAAATTACTAGAACAACATGTAGGTCCTCAAATGCAATGCAGCAACTGCTGCTATTATTAGTAACACCTTTGTGTGGCAGCTGAGTCCAACTGACATGATCACACTGTGTCGATGCAGAGTCTATGCAGCCAGAACAAAACCTGAACGTCACTCACTTCTAAGAGGCTTTTCAGAATCTGTCTCCTTTGTCTAAAGAGACTTTGCATACAACTTGGAAAGCTTTTGACATAAAACCTGGGGATACTGGTGGAGTTTCTCCTCTGATCTCTTAATCTCAAATAGGACCGCCTAATTGGAGCTAAACCCAGACAAAGCCCTTATAGTGCCTGCCCTCTGAGCTAAACAAGGATAATCTGCACAAGGAATGAACATTTCAAGGTAGTTTATTCTAGTCTATCTTGTGCAAAATAGTCTGTATAAAGATAGTTTGAATACTTGTCAGACTTTAACTATAGAGGTAAATTCATCTAATTGTTCCCTATTAATAAAATTCAACTGACCAGGTCACATTTTACTGTGTATCTGTATCTGTGTGTCATTATTTAATCAGAACTCAACTGTAGTAGTCTGTAAATTGTGTACGGTGGCCTAATAGCTCAATGGGTTAAGTATCAGACTGGGATGCAGAAGGTTGCAGGTTCAAAACCCTGTCTGACTCCTAGTCTATCTCCTACCAGGTGTGTCCTTGAGCCAGACACCCGGCACTAGCTCTTTGTGAGTTGCTTTGGATAAAAGTGAAGTAAATATCATATGTTCTGACACTATATTCTGTGTTTTACTTGAGCGACTCTAGTGCTTAATCAGCAGCTCATCTGCATTTTTACTCCACTTTCTATACCTGAAAGCATTTTCTGTGCTAATCACAAGAGGACAGTGTGTTACATGGTGAGTAGTATGTATGGTGTTCTTTTGGAAGTCAAATCCAATTTTTGGTAGGCAAAAATACAGCATTGAAAGTGTATCGTGCATTTGCTTCCTCTATTTGTAGTGACGCCAATTTTACATCCCTAGTGATTATGAACTTGTATGTTTGCAGTGTCTAAGCTATAAAATGCAATGCCAGTAGATATTGTCCACTATGCCATGGATCCAACGAGTCACCTGCAATGTTCTGAGGTGCCGTTCACAGCTGGCCCTCCAAGAGAAAATGAGCAGCAAAGCTTTAACAAGGCAGGAGCTTAAAGCTGCGAGAAGGGAAAAAGTAAGCAGGTAAAGAAGGGTCACTTAAACCTGGTAAGCGCTGTGTGTGTGAGCGAGTTTGTGACATAAAAACAGAAGAGTCAAGTGTGTGTCACAGAAGTTTATGTGTGTGTGTGTGTGTGTGTGTGCCTTCTGGGTTTGGTTTGGAGCTCCTTTTGCTCAACTGCACACATGCACCTGCATACACATGGGAATGGTGATGTGGAGATCCTTCGTTGAGCACGTCTCAAGCTCAGCCAAGCATTTAGTTCTCCCAGTGACCTAGAAATGAATGACAAGGCCAACAAAAGCTGAAATAGCCCACTCTCTCTCTAGGTTCATGAATTCTGTCATCAGGTAAATAGTCTGTATCTGTTAGAAATAGGTTCAGCAGGTGTGGGGAATAAAATAGAGAAATATAATGTTCATACAGTGGCTCTACTTATGGTCACAGAGCTCTACAGAGAGTTGTTCGTTGGGCCGAATGTACCATTAGATCAATATTTCCCCCTCTGCTTGTGCTAAACACTGGATGTTGCTGAGTCTGAGCTTGTAGAACTGTGAAGGATCCTTACCGCCCAACTATCTTGTGTCCACCACAAAGAGACTGAGAAAAAGCTTCTTTCCTACATTTCACTACACGTTACTCCCACATGTGGAGAATAAACCTTTGAATAATGTCATGTAACTCAGAAACAACATGAGTAAAGTGGACATTTTTATTAATGCAAAGCTTTACGTTTGTACATGTCTCAAACACGGAGGAGGGAAAAATTTTCCATCCACTTTATATCAATTTAAACTCCTTGTGAAAGCCCCAGGAAACACCATATACTGGTGCAGTCAACAGTAGATTGGGATACAGCCTTCCTTGAGTCAGGGTGAATATATCCTAATTGGCATGAGATATGTTGGTTATTAAATTGAATAGTATCCATAGCAACAAGCATAATCAGGTGCTCTGAGTAAGTAGGTGACCGTTCACACAAAATATAGTGATTATGATCCGTCAGTGGTATTTTACATTAATGGGTCTCGCACGGGCTTCTATTATATATTTCCTCCAGTTTCTTTGTTGGTGTTCTACTGTGATTCCACCTTCTTAAGAATGTTCGAAAAACACGCTTTTGCTCAAAACTCTTGTAGTGCTGTAGTACAAAGCTCAAAAAAAGCACCACATCCTCAGTGCGTTTAGCTACAAAGTCTAATATTTCTATTGAAGCATATTTTTTGTGTCAGTATCAGACCCAAGGAGGAGATAATTTTTAGTTGAACAATCAGGAGGCACAGTGTGCAGAGTGACACGGCGCACCCTCGCTCTCACCCGTTTTGACTTATGTCCCGCAGACGCGTCAGCTTGCAGGCGCTTGAAGTGGCCAGGAGTTGAGGTTTTGACCCACTGACTCATGTCTCAGCTGCTACATTAAAATGATCAGCAGCAAGTGTTGTGGCCTAATCTGTCTCTCAGTGTGAGCTCATCTGTGTAAAGACATTTCTATCAATTTGAAAATCTATATTTCTCAAGGTGTCTTGCAGTAGATGCTTGTTTTGCATTTAATGTGTTCTTGATCAGTGCGAAATTTATATTTTCACTTTTCAAATTGAGGTGTTTTGCATTTTGTGAAATAGGGCAGTTGTACAATAAAAAGTGTTTTTACTCATATATAACTCTAGTGTAAATTCCATAGTTGTCTGGACCCAATCTCTGGTACAAGGTGGAACTTTCCGATATCTGAGGGCATCTCAGTGTGAAGCTACTGCTGTTTTGTTATCTGGGTATCTGATCCATGTGCCTCCCGGGTCACCCCTGCAGGTATTTTGATAAAGCCAACTCTGAGAGGAGGCCACAGGTCAAACATTCAGACTCACCTGGCCAGAGAATATCACAGGCTCCCCCATGATGCAGTTTAGGACCTGAGTACAGAAAAGAAATAAGCTTACCTTGGTGCCAGTCAGCAGTTACAAAATGGATGGACAAGAATTTATTATGCGTCATTTATGTGATCCTGCTGATACTGAGCGTATCACATCATTTTCAGCTACCATACATTTGTGGTTTTTGGTTTACAAACTCATTTTCGTGCTCCTGCTAGCTAAAACTGGATGCATGAGGCCTGTGGTTAACAGATATTCAAAAGCGTTTCTATAAAGATTCAACCAGAAACACTTTCAAAATAAGAGTTGGCAGTCACACACGACTCAGCATCTCGTCTTTGATTAAATCCCATTCTACCCACTCTTCAGCCAGTGAAATATTTATCTTGTCTTTTCTACAACGCTGAACAGTAGTTGACTTGTGTTGCCAAATTATGTATTTATTCAACACGGGCGGACACATTTGGATGTTTATTTATTTGACCAGCTAGATCCAACCGCTGACATTAAAATGTATGAGAGGGCAGAAAAGTGTTGAAGAGGATGGGAAATGAATGGATGGAGCGACAGGAGACAGAAATGCTTAAGAGAGCGTAAGAAGGAGGATGAGGGACGATATGGCGGAGATATATTACAGAGCAGGTCCCAGTGGACAGTCTCTATATTTTTAATATATTATTAAAAATGAAAAATCTCTTTGTAAATAGTCAAAATAAAATTGGTTCAAAACTACAGCTCCAGAGTTTCCGTGCGTGTGTGAGACTACTACTGCTTGACTGCTTACTTTGCATGCATGTACAGCATACCTGCAAGTGCTGCGACTGTAGTAAATTCTAAAAACAAAAACTATTTAAACTCGTATCGCTTTCTTTGTGTTTTTTGTCCTAGGCAGTTTATCCCATTATTGTGCATCAGTATAATAGTTCAAATAGTTTTGGTCACTTGTAAGTAATAAAAGCTTCTTACTGTGTGAGGAACTTCAAAAACGAATAACTATTTGTTAAATATATAATGGAAAGTCACTTCAAATGACTCAGTTAACATAAAAAAGAAAATGTATTTAATTTATTGCCAATGCAAATGTATTACTAAACTGCAGCTTCAACATTATAGTACAGCTACATTGACATGGTATCTCCAAAACTGCAGCCTGCATCCATAACATAGCACCCATTTATTGTTTATACATTGTTTTTTAATACTTCATTTACATAATAATACTAATACATAATACATAATAATTATACAACAGAACAACGGGAGAAAAAAGAAAGTTAAAAAGATGGTAACTTCACTCCCTGGTTACCTAGCAACCACTTATAAAGCACAGCCAGAAAAACCTTAGCCCAGCCAGATTGCTTGGCTGTAACTTCCTGTTTTTAATGACTGCCCACTTGTACTTGGATAAACAGAAAGGTGGGAACATATCAGAAGAAGCAGAGAATCAGCCATCTAGAAATAGTCTCTGTGTGCTCTGCCTTTATAGATCTGAAGTCCAACACCAAATGATATACTAGATTACACGGGCTATACGGGGATGTTTAGTAGATTTGGGACGAACAAAGCGGTTTGTTTTAAGCTGTGCACATTAAAATATGGAGGTTTGAGTGGATACATCAAATACATCTAGTCAAACTGAGGAGATATCTTTACACTGTTCTTTCTGTTTTCCCTTAGCATGAGTCATAGTCAGTGTCTTTGAAAGGACTGTAACACTTGACTCACTTTCTGCTTACTTGATTTTTATATCAGAATTTATTTTAAAAAATGACTGAGGTAAAAAGCAGATTGTTGACTTCTCAACAACATTACTTGACAGAATAACATGAAATATTGGATCATTTAGGATGTTATCCACAACCCAAAATAAGCTTTCTTTCTACCTGCTCTGTTCTTATCCAGACTTTGCCTGTGTTATCTGTTTCTAGCAGCCTGTGCTAGGTTCTTGCATCACACTGAAAACCTTAATGAACTTAATGAACGTGTCCCAGAGATTTTGCCCAGACATGACGTACATGATGCAACTGTCTGAACAATGCTTTTAAATTGCTGCATAACTACACCGAGGCCAACAACTGGTCCCGTTGAGCTAAAAATAGCAGCGCAGTAAAAGGGATTCAAAAGTGTCTGTGGAAAAACTGGATCACAACTTAGTGTTTGATCATTAAAAAAACTCTGCAAAAATAGAAAGCTGAATTGGAGGAAAAAGCTTTTGAAGACAATCACATAATATAACAACAAAGACAGATAAATAGTGCACACACACACACACACACAGTCTGAGCTGCAGACAGTTGCTGATTGAGGTTGATTGAGCGTGAGTGAGTGCAGTGGCAGGGGGCCAACTGTTTTGGGGAAATTACTAAGATGAGTGGCACATTGCTTGTCAGCTTTTCTGTGACGAGATGCCCTGCAACTATCACACACACGCAGACACACACACACAGTGATTCTTTGGTGGCAGGAGCGAGGAGATAAGAATGACAGCAGATAGAAGCTGTAGTGCATTTCAAACTGAACAATTCCACGTTTTTCATCAGACATTTCATAATTGGCGTTTCTCATTTCCAATACAAGGGATAAATAACAGATATTTAATGGATTTGTTGCAAAACGCAAAATCAACATTTTCTTATATATATTCCTTAAATTAATCTCAGATCATATTTGTAAAAGTTCTTATTCTTTCGCTTTAGGCACAATCAAAGCTCCTAAGGTGTTCACCTCACGTATCACACCTTTCCAAAAATGTTTTTGTCACGTTGGTGCAGGTGAATGATGCGTTTCTCCTGCTCTCTTTCTCTCACATCACAAGCATGCTGGTTCAACTCTCTGTCTCTCTCTTGACGAAACAACAAATACATATATATGTATCAAGAAAAAGAAAGAGACCACCTCCTCACAATAGTGGGAGGGAGCAGCATCCTCTGGAGGACTGAGCACAGCATCCTTGGTGGTTGCCGAAGCTTTCTGGCTTCTGCTCAGCATTCCAGCACCACAGCTAATTCTGTTACAGGAGGTATAAACAGTCCTGTTCTGCATACACAGACCCAGGACGTCGGCTGCTATCGTCATCGTTGTATAACACTTTGGATGCAGCGGACGAACAACGGGAGCGATGGAGAGGGGTGCGACAGAGAGGGTGTGTAGGATGTGTTGGAAGAAGGGAGAACAGTGATACATTACTGATGAATATTTTAAAGGGCCCTCTGTTATGGGAAGAGCAAGAAAAATGAAGACACTTTTGGCTGTAGTAAATCTGCAGTAGAAGGAACCAAGATGGGAGGACGCACTGGGACTTATTCCCAAGGAAGACCACAGTGTTTTCTCTGTATTTTAAGTCACGTTTGTATCAGGAAGAAAAGGAAATCTTTTAAGTGCTGTTAAGTGATTTTTTACTTTGTCACTCACATGATAGCTTTGACGTCCTCTGTGAGTTTGATAAAGGGACGCTGTTGGACAGGTTTGCTGGTCAGAGCACTGTGTCACCAGTCAGTTTATGGGATGTCATGTCAGCTTATTTTTAATTCTGCAGAGTGAAGCCTGGAAACTAAAAGATGCAGCCATGCATGAGTTTCAGCTGCAGCCTGGAAGCTGCTAAACTACGTGGCCCGTGGAAAACAAATAACGTATCATGTCTTCTGTGGCTCTGGAGTGCTTTGTCAACTCAGAGAAAATAACAGTTTTCATTATTGCAGGTATTAGGCTGCATCAGGGAGAATGTAGAATCCAGTGATTTTGAAGCTTAACACATAAAGTCTGAATATCTTGGCCTAATAAAGTGGAATTAATTTTTACCACTTGCTCTATGAAGGAGGTTTAGTAAATTGCTGGATTATCCATTTAACAGTACTTGTATCCATGGCAACAGCCCTTTGGCATGGAGGCAAGAGGCCGAATATTTTTATGCTTTGAATATACAGTAACGAAGAAGTTTTTGAATTACAACGACTAAAAAATAATAACAAACAAGCAACTTATGTACAGTCTGTTGTCTCGTCCCGTTTTTAAAAGGAAATTTGATCAAAAAAAACAAAGACGGCCTTTAAAAACATAAATTAACACCACAGTGATGGCACATTTAGGATTTTAATAGACAGTTTTCAAGATAAAGTTCTTTGATAAACAAAGGGACAGTTTTTTTGGCTATATAAAAAGCTATTTAGAAACCAGTGACTAGACTAATAGTGGTTGTGTGCTTACATTTTCAGGTATCAAATACAGACATATGTTGCTCAGAGTGAAGAGGATAATCACAAAGTTCAGAATAAACGTCTCACTGACTGATTTACAAGAATCACTTCATCAATATTTTGAACCACGTTACTACACACTGAGCCATTTAGAATGGGCTAAAATCCCAGAAAGATGCAGGGAAGGGAATATCAGGAGTAGAGGTCAGTTTACACTTGAGTTCCATCAAAAGAAAGGTTTAAAAACAATCCAGACTCGAGTGAGTTAATAGAAAAACTGGGACGGTGCAAGAACACATACGCTGAGATCCCTTGACAATACCCTGATAGTGATCGTAATAAAAAGAGTTGTCAAACTGGTTGTGGGGGCATTGCATTGTGATGCTGCAATACTCTCGCCCATTTTGCTCTATTAAATTGAAGGATGACAGGCAGCACCGACCACAGGCTACATCCACCTGGATCTCTTGGAGCTCATAAACTGGAGTTCATTAGAGCCAGTGGTGTTGCTGCCACCAGCTAAAAAAGGATAAAGCACCATTTATCCAAAGCTTCTCTGTATAGTAAACCCGTATATATTTTAAATATGACTGGCCCCGGGTGTTGTCAAACCGTGTGTGATTTGTAGCAACACATTTCCCCATTCGTTGATGCAGCTAAAGAAAAACTGACCTCCATGCTGAGACAGACAACCCAGAGATAGTGTGCTACTACCACAAGAGCACAAGAGACAGAGAGAAGGTGTTTGGCAGTGCAGAATCATATGCAAAAGATTCATCGTAATATACAGTATACCAATGTATGTCACACCTGGGCCATCACAGAATCTACCACCATTATTCTTACAGTCATTATAAATATCTAATAGACTGATTCGTTAAATGATTGTTAGAAAACAAAATAAAGGCTGCGAGAGTTTTTTCGGCCTCTGCCTTCGCCAGATCACCTGCACTGTGACACGTTTTCGTGGTGGTTTGGACATTGTTTTGACCCAGGTCTGATTAGTAGGATTAAGAAAACAGATTTACAGTACAATACACTTGTAATTTTTTACACTGTGAAAATCATTTCACTGGTCGTCTTTAAAAATCCAAGTAAAGAAACTGCAAAGGTGTAAGGTCAAGAATCAGGAGGTGAAGACGCACCACGCCCCTCACTGTGTGTAGTTTAGTTTAAAATCTTCCTACGCTGAGGACCGTTTCTGCTCAAGCTGGATGGACACTGCTTGTGACATCACTTGAAAATGTAAAGAAATCCGGAGCTCGACAGACCTGCTGCTGTTTTTATCATAGTGGCTGAGGTAAAACGGGGCAGTCAGAGATAAGGGTCAAACAAACCCGCAGTTCTGCTTTGATTTACATAGTGGTAGCACTTCATTTTAGAGTTTGTTAATCATAAATAATAAAAATAAAAGAGCTACTTTGTATTTACTAAGACATCTGTGATGATTGTTGGTACAAAAATATAATTCCCATTATATGTACACTTCAGCAGCTGTATTTACTGTGTAATTATGCAGTATTATGTGTGTACTACAATTAGTCAATTATTGATATTTACTGTATTTTAATGTTACATAACATAAACAATAGCCAGTAATTATATTTCTGTACCAATGCAATAAAGACTGATTGATTATTGCATATATTGAAATATACTCTACCAACATTTAATACTAATAATTGTTATACTCCAAAATAAAATGCTACAATATTTGTAGTGTAGTAGTCACTCTAAAATAAAGGCAGTATTTCTATATTTATACTAAGATTCAGACGGTCTCGTTGAACTGTTTCTGTGGCCGCTCAGTAAAACATTGATTTTTAATTTTTCTTACTTGATCCTGTATTACACGAGTTATCACAGATAACTGTAATCTGTCTTCTTGACCTGAAACGTAGTACGCAGCTCAGTTACTTGCAATTCTTAGTCGAACCGATGGATTTGTTGCTTACAGCGCATTCATCATGAGAGCACCAAAGAAAGTGTAAAGTATATATATATACAGCCCAAAGTGTAAGGCGTAACATGATACAACAATGTAGTGCAGATATTCATTTTCAGTCCAGTCGATGCAGAGTCCATCCTTTCAATCATGTGCCACCGTGTTATGTTCCATTACTTTCCAGTTTATTAATATTCACACTTATCGGTTTAATCTGGAGCCTTTCACATGACTCCATTTCAATCCATTTCAGTTTAATGTCATCTCAATTAGTCCATTCCGAGCCATTTGCTTCCACTCAAGTCCACGTTTGTTGTCTGAGACCAGCCCAGTTACATTTTTCAGTATACAGTGTACATTTGTTGTGTACATGCAGATTCTCCAGTGAAAGATCATCTTTGTTTCCTGTCATTACTGTAAAGACCTCCTTGCGCTCATTTAATTATCAGAAGCCTTGTTCCCATGTGTACACCATTATATGAACTGTACATTTACAGCGGACATAGTCTATAAACCTAGTTCTTCGTTAGACAGTGTCAGCCTATTGGATGCTGTGTTTGAATATTGGTACAGGGTTGCCCTGCGACTAATTGGCTTAGTCCTTCTTATTTCACCAAGTATACATTGGTAAGGTGGTGGGCACTGGTTATTTCTCTCCTAAGATTGTGAGTATAGACCTTCCCATACATTAATATAATTTAGGCCAAACACATACAGTTTTCTGTACAACCATTTACCTATGTACATTGTACAGAATAAATAATATTCCCTTTACCTGTTAATAGCATTAATAGCAAAATGTCAACGTTTTTTTCTCAAGTTTTTTCGGTATTGCCATCAGGTTAAAGCTACAATATGCAACTTTTGGGAATATAGATACCAGTAGCAATCCAATCTGCTCCACCCAGCTGTCCCTCTCCCTGTCCAGTCATTTGGGTAATAGTATGATGAAATTACAGTAAATAGGAATGCTATTAAAAGTGCCAATAGGTGTTTGCTGCTACCAATTAGTCTGGGTAACTGCACCTCTACAGCGTTCAGATGCGTTTGGCTGCGTGTTTTGAAAAAAAAAAAAACATTTAGAAAAAAGTAAACTACCTTTAATAAACTGATTAATTGATAATATGGCAAATTAAAGTTAGATATTGTAGCTTTAATTAAATTAAATTACTCTGAGTCAAACCTCTTGCGAGGAACCAGATACCAGGTTAAGATATTTAGGCATATAAGGTCTACAGGAGGGAGGTGTGTAAGTGTTAAAGGTTTCAGGCAGGACTGCTAAAAATATGTTTTGACCCTGTTTTAGGAGCACCCCAGGGCACAAGTGAAAATATTCTGCTTTTGTTATCTTTCTTGGGAAATACCAAATAAACAGATGAAGTGTAAATGTACAGAATTATAACGATGAAAGCTGGCGATTAAGACGCTGGCTGGCTGAATGTGATTATTCACTGTCCAATTCCTTTCATGCATCCATTTCAAAATGTGAAGAGGCTAGTTAAGGCAAATCTCCTAGCCAAGTCTGAGAAATACTAGCAACAGGCGGATCTCCAACCCTGATGAGGAATTTAAGTTAGCAGTTGGAGCCGGCAGGTGTGTAGTTACTCAGCTCCCTGCGTATGGTGCTGAATGGGGACAGCTCCAGCTCAGTGGTGCACTCGTGCTCGTTATCGTCACTGGCCGTGGCTGAGGAGGGCACGTGGTTACAGCAGCAGCAGCAACAGCAGCAGTCTAGGAAGGCCCTGCCCAAGGGTCGGCACAGGAGAAGCAGCAGGGCTGGCGTCACAGCGGCCCGACAGAAGAGCAGCAGCTGCGAGAGAAGATGGAGGACGGACATGGTGTGCTCAGGAACGCCGGCCGCCATGTATGCAGAAACTATATTGCAGATGTTCTCAGGCACTACACATGCACCGTAGACAATTGCCAATGCCACAACAGTGCAGTTCATCTGGCTCTCCAGCCTGATCTGCTTCTTGTTGCTGCGCACACTGGCCTGCTCTGCGCGCCGGATCTTGCGCGCCGTTACCAACGAGCACCCAATGGTGAAAAGCGTGGGAAGGCAAAAGTAGCAGCCAAAGCACCACCACAGTCGGGCCCCCTCGTAGGTCAGGCCCAGCACATAGAGCATGTCAGGAAGTGATGTGGATATCCTGATAATACAACGTTCAACAGGAGGCTCGTCTGGGATTCCTGTGTCCTCTACCACCAGCTGTCTGATGAGGAGCTCCGGGAGGGCCAGCAGGAGGGCACCAATCCAGATGACTGCTAGCTTGGCAGTAGTGGAGGTACAGTTTTCGATCATCTCATAGTACATCTGTACATTAGTGGCTGCGCGGAAGCGGTCAATGCACAGAGCGCACAGGGTGAAGGTGGTTACGCCCAGAGAAGCCACCTGTGAAAACAGAGAGTCATTAGTAACAGTGTAAATTGAATGTGCAGACATATGTCCTCATGTCATGAAACATAAGGACGAGGGTACGATAGTGTGAACGAGTCATTTAAGCTGACAGGCATCCTGAGGTGTGTGCAACACTCTTTTCCATGCGGTAAGTCTTACAACGATTAAAATAATGATAACTTCTATAACCTCTATCACTGTATCCTGAATACCGTACACAGATTCTCTTTCTTGTCTTTCCAACACTTGACAGGTCAGCCACCCTCACATAAATAAAGAGCAGGGCTCGCAGTAATGGCATTGGCCTTTAGGTGCAGCTGACACTGGGGTAATTACAAGTGGTGGAGCAACAGAAGCACAATAGACGGCTGTAAGCTGTTATTACCACTGTGTAGCATCCGTGACTGTGTGTGTGTGTGTGTGTGTCTGTCTGAGTGTGTGTGAGAGAGAAACAAAAGCACAGAAACTGAGGTGACACCACATGGATCCAGCAAGTGGAAGGCTGAGAGAAAATCTGTCGTTAGTGCGTTTGCTCCTTTAAAGTCTTTTTATGTAACAAAAGTCCTAAAGATTCCACAGTTTTCTGTTCGTGTCTCACTCAGAAACGCCGTGTACCAGCTAATTACGTGGCGTTGCCTCCACATTCTTTAAAAACAAACTGTCAGTGAGCACACTTGTTTCCTCGGCTTGTGAAAGCATCTGTTGGGCAAACGGCAAACTATTCCTCTGCAGCTGGAGTGTGTGTGTGTGTGTGTGCCTTTACATTAACCAGGGTCTTCCATAATTTTTTTATGAAAAAGATCAGAAGATCTCCTCCATCCTCCATCATTCCTGACCTTGCTTACCTTTCCCCCCTTCTGTCTCTCTCTATCCTCCCTGCTCTGATTCCTCCTCCTCCTCTCCTCACTCCCTTCCTTCCTTCCTTTCCTCCTTTCATATCAAATTTAATTACAACAGCCAGCTTCCCAGATGGCCCCAGTGAGCCATGGCTTTAGTTACGTCCTAGTCAGACATAAATGCAAGATGTTCTGTGCATCTATGTCTGAAAGACCGATACACGCACGCACGCACTGACCCTTTAACACACACTGAGGTCCTAACCAGAGTAATGAAGGGCGACCAAACAGAACAGCAAGGAGTAAGTGAGGAGACAAACCACCCACAGATTCCAGCGTTTTGGAACAGGGGGGTTTATTACCTGCTGTCATACCACAATCTTGTAACTGTAATTGAAGTGGATTGTTTCACAATTTAGCCAAAGGAGAACAACCATAATTCATTAGCTACTAAAGTGATGTATTATTTTCAGCAAAACCTGGAAGAGACTTAGGTAAAGTGCATATATGTGAGTGGTTTATTCAAACTCTGGAGGGAATAATCCTTTAGGCAATATGGGAAGATGTCAAAACGTGTGCGCATGTGGCAGCCGTTGTCATGTTACAGCCAGATAACCATGAGTGAAAAGCCAGGCACCAGAAATCAAGAGCCTGTGCAGCAGTCTTGAGCTAATTGCAGAAGAACAGAACGGAAACGTTTGTTCTCTTGTAAAGAATCAGAATTGGAATCAGGTTTATTGTCATTGTAGTGCGAGTACAACGAAATGAAGAAGTCAACCCTAGTGTGCACGTTATGAATAATAAATAACATTCAAATGAAACCAACTCATACCTCAGTTTCTCACATGCACATGAATCACACACATGTGCACACCATCACAATACAGTAACTAATGAGTATCTATGTGGTGGCTGCAAAATAGGGGTGAGCGGACAAACCAACTATTGATCAATAATATTGATATCGGATTGAAACTTGGAATTGATGCCTTATTTTACTTTAGTATGACTGTTCCATGAGAAAATAAACTTCAATAACCCATCCTGTCACATCTACAGGCGCGGACACACACACACACACGCGCAGGCACACACACGAAAAAATATACACGGTCATCATAACACTGCTAAAACAACATTTAATGGTGGCCTAGGACTTTTGCACAGTGTTGTACATTAATAAATGCTCTTTAAAGTGATCAAAAGCCAATCCATGTTTTTCAATTTAAAAGTGATATCTCATAGTCCGTAGTGATCCTGTACGCCAATCTGATATTTCTATAGTTAAAGAAGAAGCATCGTAGCCCACCCTACATTAGTCTTTCCCTACAAACAAGCACATGAAGCATACCTGTATTTCATTATGCACATGTAAGTCAACACACAGACGTATCCATCCAAAACACACGGACAGGTGGATGAATGTTTCATGGCTTGAACAACAGGGTTGGAATGGCTTTACAGGCTGTCATGGAGGACAAGAAGAACCCAGCTTTGATCACTGTGTCAGGGCGGAGAGAGGAAGGGCAGGATGAACAAGCATAGCTTTGTAGTGCAGGGGGGGTGAGGGAGAGAGAGGGAGAGAGAGTGCAAGAATCAGTCCTGCTGGGGTGATGTGGAAGGGGGTTATGCAAATGAGGGGATGAAAAACAGGGACAGAGGAAGAATGGAAAAGAGAAATGTAATAAATGAGCGGGAGAAACAGAAGAGTTCATCAGTAAATGAAAGAAAACCCAAAGTGACAGGAAGCGACAACATCTTATTGTAGCACTGATATGATTACCAATGTTAATGTGGCATTCTCCCAAACAGCAGCCCTGACCCTGTCATGTTCATTTTACCTAGTGGCAGGATAATAGGCCTGCCAGCCTCAGGGTGGAAATCGTGTTTCACAAATATTATACATGAAATCTAAGCTACATATTCAAGCTAATGATTTAAATCTGGGTTTTTTGCTCATTCTTGACCTTTAAACAGATAGATCTAGGCTACATCCAGTTAGCTTAGATGGCTGTAGTTGTACTGGTGATAAAACTGCATTTTGTGCCATTTTTCATACATAATTAGGGAATTTTAGACTAGACAAACTAAATATTTCCCCCTTTTTCAGAAGGAAAAGTCAAACTAAATCTTCTCATTACAGTTTGCCCAATTCATATCATTATTTCATCTTAACCTTGTACATCAAGGGTTTAAAATAAAAGAATACGAAAAGCCTTTCATCCAGAACACCTGTTTTTCAGGTTCTCGTGTATCTGTGCAGCAGGTGAGCAAGACATTTCCCCTGCTGCTGTTTTTAATATCGGCCCATTAACGTCCTGATTAAAGGTCCTGTGAGCTGGAGGCACAAAGGCCTCGTGGTATTAATTGGGTCTTAACAAGGACTGGTGGAGCCTGTGTGGCCATACTGTGACTACAGCCTCTGTCAGGGGTAATGGGTGTTATCAGGTGATGAATGGACCAGTGCTCAGACGCACACACACACACACACACACACACACAGGAAGATAAAGGGTTATTCCAGCTGCATCCTTTCCTAGGTTGAATGCGTGACCTGGTGCTGGCTCCACCAGAACATAACTCTAACCAAGGAGACCCAGTCACTGACAGCCACCATCCGTCTCCCAGCTGGTTGTTTGTCTGGGACTAAGGTAGTAGCGATGTGTGCCGGCACACATGCAAATTTATTAAAATTCCTATTTCATTGTGGGTTTGTGTATGTGAGTATTGTGGTACATACATATGAGTGTGTCTGTATGTGGGATTATGGCAAACAGACTGACTAAATCCATCCCTGTGGGCTGATTTAGATTCTTTTCAGATGACTTTAAAAGGCCTCGGTTTCCCATCTCTCTCTGTTACTCTGTTGTATATTATATTGTATTTGGAGATATTTGCTTATTCACTTTTTGAGTTAGATGAGAAGATCAATACCATCTTTACCACTGTAGAAAAGTCTTTGTGCCAAGATTGTCTATTGTTTCCAAGCTCGTGAGTGAACTTTCAGCCTATTATTTTTTTCTATTGTAGGGCAAAAAAAAGGAAAGAAACTGTCTCGACCATTTAGGACAAAAGCTCCATAGAAGTCACAAATAAGTAGGGCAAGCACTCACAACCAGTCATATTGCTGCTTTCTATTTTTAATTAAATTAGTAGCAACAATCAGTTCTGGTGTTCAGCTCTATTCTGTTGCTTTCTATCTACATCTTTTTTTCTGTGTGTCTGACGCAGTTGCTTCCAGACAATACAGTTCTCTTCCATTAAATTATATCCTGACCTGTGGCAGATTTCCCCTGGAGATAGCAAAAAAAATCTTCACGGAGTGTACAGTGGCTGCTGAAAAATCTTGTTCCAGGTCGTTGATTCCTGCCTAGAAGTGTTATGTTGGCTGCAATACAAAATGCAATAGCTTTGCTTTTCTTTTCTGTTGTATTCTGTGAAGGCTGGCTACATGCCGACCTGGTCCCTGTTGATCCGAAACTGATGTGCTGTTCTTCTTTAGTCCACCAACACAACTAATTCGAAATGGCAATCATTCCATTAATATTTCATCTTTTCATGGTCAATTATCAATGTGCCTAATTGCATCTAACAGCAAATCTCTGCTTCGTGATGTTGTGTGGTCTTGTCTCATTGTATAAAACAAAATATCTACTCATCTGTGGACAAAGAGCGGACTGAATGGACTCACCATCATGCATTATGTAGAGCTGCTAATTATATACTCTCAATAATTTACATATCCTCCAATTAACTATAATTCATGCGTCTAATAAATGGGCTGGGAATGCAAAGGACTCCAGACCTTGTGTATGTTTGTGTGCTGCCACAGTGTGTACAAAAAGAGTGTGTGTGTGTGAGCATCCTCCCTTGAGACTCGCTCTCCATGCAACAGATAGCTGTTGCATGGAGAGAGGAAGAGGGAGAACTACCGTGGGCAGTGATCGGTGGAGAGAAGGCCTTCCCACCCATCTGGAGGATCAGCACACCCCACTGACTTGTGTGTGCACAGGCCAGATTGTTAGCTAGATGGCTAGGGAAATAAACCTGGGCTCTGTTGCTCATGACTGTATACAGAGTCTATTTTCATCTAATTCATTTAAATAAGGTTTGGTGATTTGTAATTATATCAGCTGATTACAGAGGTAATCTTTTTTGAGTATTGGATTATCAGAATGAAACCAGTGACTTACTGGTGCCATTACCACCACCGTACATGAGTCTCCTGATGGCTTCTTGCAGCCCTGTGTCTCGCTCTCTTTCTGCCGTCTGCCTCATTCCTGCTCTGCTTCAATAGTCTGTTTCTCTCACTCTGCCTGCTGTAGCCCACTGTACCATAGCAAAGGCGGCCTACAGTTTGTGACCACAGCACACTGTACAGCACTGTCGAGGCCAGATGTATAAATGAGACACAAACAGCTCAGTGTCGAGCTGAGTGAACGTTGTGCGACATTATGAGTTTATGACCTTTAAATCTTGCATCTATTCCGACAGGCAGCCATTAATAAATATTTATAAATGTATATATCATGATATATGTGATTCTTATTGGAGTTCCATCCTGTACTAGCTTTGTCCATATCCTAAATATTTTCCTTTCATTTGGCATTAATAAGACAACAGGCCAGTTCTTAATGAACCTTCACGAAAGGCTCATTTTGAAACATGCTTACTGCACTGGTTCTTATTTTACCCTACTTTCTAAGTACTTCCTATCCAAATCAACCGCCAGGTGCAAAAACCCAATTATTGCCCATTAGTTTTGCCTCATTTTGCTGCTCTGCATCACTGCCTAAAGGGATCATCTGCGTTGACAGCAGCATGAAACTGACGTGTTTCTGAAATAATGCAAACTGGCTCGAGTTCACACTTTTATTTTGTGCAGTGTTCTTACAATTTCCCCGCCGTGTTTGCTCACATCTCACACCCTCAGATTGCTTTCTCCTTGTGGTTTGGAAAATTCCACACTCGATCAAGCACTGAATGAAACGAGGTTTACTGAAGGCAGCACCATGGGAAGCTTCTCTCTTTGCACACATTTTCTATACCATCTTCTCATTATGAACGCATGGAGACGTGAAGTTGGGTCTCATGTTTGTGCGCGCGCGTGCGTGTGTGTGTGTGTGTGTGTTGCATGTGTGACTGAGTGTGCACGTCTGCATTTCAGGCCAAATGTTCTGTTCCTCTGAGATGAAATTTGGGTTAAGTGAAGAGTAAACTCACTCCATAGGGTGAGTGTGTGTGTGTGTTTCACTGAATGTTCCACAGGGAGAGAGAGAGCCCCAGGCTGCATTACTCACGGCCTGTTTTGATACATGCATGCGCACACACTGTGAGCACATACATGCCCCCTTGTACATGACCTCATGGAAACGTACTGTAAAATACT
The DNA here is from genome assembly GCA_032359275.1 of Microctenopoma steveboyesi. Lineage (NCBI taxonomy): Eukaryota > Metazoa > Chordata > Actinopteri > Anabantiformes > Anabantidae > Microctenopoma > Microctenopoma steveboyesi. The sequence goes on along the minus strand of JAUMHF010000015.1, from coordinate 6,454,213 downwards.
TCTGCACATGCAATAATAAATATGTATTGGGAACAACCTTTTGTTCCATGCACTCAAAGCATGTTAGTAAGGTTATTAAATAATATCCTCTGGTCCTTCAGTAGTTCATGAGCAGGAACATAGGCAGGGGTTCTGTTTCCCTCTGATCCCCTTATAACTAAAACATATGCACTTGCAAGGTGTTTGCCACACACTGTGCAACAGGAGCACACACTGACAAAGACTATTTTTTAGAAATGTTCTCTCGCAGAACCGTTGAGGGTATCTCATCAGCTGAGGGCTACATGCCTGCATTTGACATTAAATTCCTTATTTTTTTGAAAAAGTGTTTCTAGTGTGTGCACAAAGGAATATACTTGAAGTACTCAGCATCATCAAATTACTAACGTATATCAGGACAATAGAGTAAAGATGAATGCCTTCTCATATTTTCCCCTCCCTGCCTGCAGGCTTCACAGAGTCCAGAGGGTGGAGTCAAACTTGAATTCTGGTCAACTTGCCTTAGACACCACCCTTAGATCACTGCTTTCATTTTGATCTGATGCAGTATGGTTTATGTCACATATGGACTATGCCAAACCCTGTAAGACTGCATGCTTTCATCCTCAAACCAGTTTGCGTCAATGACCATTCAAAACAAGCTGGAATCCACTGCTCAGTACAAAAGACTTCCACCTTTGGGTGTAACTAACACTGGTGTAACTGCAGTAGGTGCAGGAGGAAGATGAAACGTCTATTATCCCTCCTGTACTCATGAACGCCAGTGTGTGAAAGACATACAAAGATAAGGGAACGATGCACTGCCTTACGTGCCTTGTCTATGTCTGTGTCTTGTCTACAAGCCTAGAGCTGGGGCTCTCACTATCCAGTAGCAGCAGGTGTACAGATGACAGAGTGTCCTTGTTATTGGCTGCGGTGACGTCTCCTAGCTGTCTGCGTTCTGGGCTGTTGAGCTTTAGTCAACTCTTTGCGCTGGATTGTGGAATTTCATTTTCATCGCCTAAAGTCAAACAGATTCGGTCTATTGTTGCTGTGGAGGTGTGATTACATTCAGACAAGGTGGATAATATGTAAATGACACAGGCTGAACCACATTTGCCATCTGTGCTCCTAGCAGAAGGCAGAACTGCCTGTAGGCATTGCTTCAAAACATAATTACAACAGATCCACAAAGACATAACTGTCCCCGTGATAGTCACAGTGGACAAGATACCAGAAGGGACACACTAACGTTACCTCCAGGTAGGGCACCACTTTGCAGGTGAACTCCCCCAGCAGCCAGGACTTGGTCAGTTCATGGAAAACCACCATGGGCAGGCAGAAGAAGATGAGCACGAAATCCCACACTGCCAGGTTGGCCAGCAGTGAGTTGGAGATGCTTTTCATGTAGTAGTTCTGGCACACGATGCAGAGGATGGCGATGTTGCCCGCTATCCCCACGAGGAAAATGACCCCGGACACGCACGTGATCGCGTACGCGCCATACGTCTCACTCGTCACCGGATAAAAAGGGTTCTTGATCTCGTCCCCGAAGTCCTGCGAGCTGGGAGGGGTGATCGGCGTGGCGTCCCAGGGGTTCTCCTCCTTCTCGTTGAACTCGTTCCTCCTGGTGAAGAGGTCAAAGGGCAGGTCGGTGGAGGTGAGGGCCACCGGCTTGGGGATGGGTTCCCACGGCGACGAGTGAGATTGAGCCAGAAGCACTGAGCTTTTGTTCAGCCGGGTTCTCCCCCTCTTCCAGGCTTTCTTCTGTTCATCCTTTGTGCCTCTCTTGTCCCTGTCACCCTCCTCAGGTCCCCCTCCTCCTTCTCCCCGGCCCATTGAAGAGGCTTTACCCGCATTGTAGTGTCCACCTGCTGGCGTCCCCGTACTACTAAGACCGCCATTCAACTTTATCCTCTTGTTACGGTGGCGCGTCGGCTCCCAATGTGAGACGGCGTTGGGATCCTCCACGGGTGTCACGGTCCTATTGAAGTCGCGTTTGTTGTGTCCAATTCGCCTCGTTTCTCCCGCAATTTTCCTTTTCCAGAGATGAGTGGAGTTCAGGGTCCCTCTGGTGATTGCACGCTGCGCCTGCGGTTCCGCCGAGGACGCACCTGTGGCGCGTCCCGACGAGAGCGCGCGGTCTCTGGCTTTGTTTTGGTGGGTCTCCCCGAGTGACCCATGGAAAGTCCTGGCAAAGTAGGAGCTGCTGTTCCTTTCTCCGGTGTGTCTCAGAGATAACAGTATATGTGCATTGGCCAGTAACACAAATAACGTCCTAGGCGGCAGAATCTGCATGGTCCGGGAATTGTTTGGCGCAGTTCTAATCCTCACAAGTGCATCATCATACCTCTGTGGCAGCGCGGAGAGACTCCAACATTCAGTCAACACCCATGTTGAAAGCGGCGCAGTGAGCTCACGGTGTCAAGTAAACTGCTCCATTCATGGCACGGCCTCTGCAAACTTGGTGATTCTATCCCGAAATCCTGAATGTGCTACAGTTTGAAGGATCTCCTGCCCGAGTCACCAAAGTCTTGACATTACCGAGCAGGACTGCGATTCAGAGTCTGCATCCAGAGAGAAAGAAGCAAAGAGGGGTAGAGGAGGAATTGTTGCATACCCTCGCGCGCAACGCGACCTCATCCGGTTTCCAGCTGTGGCTCAGAGCATCCGAAACAGGCCGATTCTTCATGTGTTGGATGTGGACGCGTTAGTTCAGTGGGTTGGGTCGGTGGCAGCAGCAGCAGCAGCAGCGTCAATGCGGTGCAGTCCGGGTATAGCCCACTAGGTTGTCATGCACGGGAGTGTGGAGAGAGAGAGAGTGACAGAGAGGCAAAGAGGAGGGGCGGAAAGCGGTCGCTCCACTCCGTGTTTCTCGTCCCCTTATCCTCTGTTTCCAGTGTGTCTCTCCTCCTCCGATTTCTTCTCGGGCAGGGCCGTGCACTGCAAGAAAATGGACTCCCCTAGCGGCTAACCCCGATCTGTCACTCCTCATCCATCACGGAGCATCCAGCAGCCCCGTAGCAGACTACGGCTACAGCACCCCCGGCAGAGAAAGCAGCCACGCCCGACAAGACGCGCTAAGAAATCTATTTCCCAGGTTACAGTTTTACGCACAGGCGGCGCTGTGATATCCACGCGATTGGACAGCATTTAAGCAGATGCATCTAATCTAATCTAATCTAATCTAATCTAATCTAATCTAATCCAATCAAAGCAGAAACTAACAGGAAGAGTTAGTGTTTTTTTCATCTTTATGTGATCTACCAGGTTCAACTCAGCTGAAAATGCCTACACGTTCTTTTTTCTCCTCCAGTCATAATTTGATAGTATAGTTAAGAAAACTAATAATTTCAGTTTAAGCATTAGACTCAAGGTAATGTATGTATACTATCAAAAGGGTGTTTTATTATTTTACCAGTGCTACTAGAAATCCTGGACCCACAGAAAACAACTTGTCAACAGCTCCGACAGATATATTTATAGGCTTTGTCATTTCCCAGCCTCCCTCTTCAGCCTCAAAATCCTTCAGGTCCACCTCCCACGTAGTGCCAGGCTGCTAGCTATCACCATTTCTGCAGGTAATCTTCATCTGATTTCTGTATTGATCTCCCAGTAGGAAATCTGGACATGGATCGTGACTTATTCTATAGCTGCATGCATCAACAGCTGCGCCGTATCTCCATCAAAATATGTGGTACCAGAAAAGAGGTGCAGTCACAGAATAGGTTTGTCAAACTACATGTTACAGTTTAGTGCATTGAGACTCCTTTCACAGTGCTGTCTAAGGCTCAGCACTCTACTTTGAAAGTACACGTGTCTCACTATCTTTATACTGCAGTGTGAGATAATAGCAGATTCTCAGATCAGCTGTACTGTAATCAAACAGGTACTTTTACTGGTGCCGTGTTTTCAGACATTGTGAATGCAGCTTAGTTTGATGGATTAATAGTTGAACAGATACCATAGTGGTTGAAATAAATAACGCTCTCCAGTGTGATTAAATACGCACAAGCACTCACAACCCACAATCTAACCTTATAGCAAATACTGTATGATCACTGGAGCAGCCAATAAGCCAAGAGACTCTTAGGGCTAAATGAGATGTGTGCATTATTTCTCAAGTGCTCTAAGTACTTTAAGTGGACCATTCACACTGCTAGAGTCTAAGACCACACGGGGCACTCTAACAGAAATACAAAAGTGCACACACATGCATCTGACAATGAACACATGCATGTAACTAGCAAATATTTAGAAGCTGTACTGTGCAAACATAAACAAGTGCACAAACAAATACAGGTCCTTGAAAGATTACATATTTGCAGTCATGTTTACTTATGTGTCAATGTTGGTTTTGCAGAAAACACAAGCACCAAGGAAATACCTCAGGTATTGTGGACTGCATTTGTTTAGTGAAATAAAAGTGGTTATATAAAAAAAACATTAGAATTTTTTATGTTGATACCAAACTTAGTCTTTTGTAAAAAAAAGTCTCATCAAGCTAATTTCTCATTAAATGTTTAGCACCTGTCAGAATTTAGTTAAAATTAAATACTAAATTACACTGCGAGTCTGACCTTGAACATACCACCGTAGCCCCCAGCGGTACAATTTTAACAAGCTTGAAGGCACAGGGCAACACTTCACATGTTATTATCATGTCTATTGTGTGTATAGTCCACGGAGGCTCTGTTAGCTGGCGTGTGCGGGTGGAGATAAAGAGGAGAGGTCCTCTCGCAAATGTAGTCACACATGGAAACATTTAACAATTCAGACAGGGGGACTTCAAGGGCACACGCCATGCGTGTACACACAGGAAACACAAACAAGAAAGTAAGTGCACACGGAATAACTCACAAACACACTGAGTCTGAGTGGGATTAGTGAGGCATGCAGTCAGCTGGAAGAACACGACAGGACCATCAAGATTTCATGGATTTCAATGTGTTTTATGTGGAAAACAAATCTCGCACAAACACACATACGCCAGGAAAACACATTATTATTTTGTTAATATTTAAAAATTTTTAAATTGTTTTTCTAAATAAATCAGCACATTTTATTGGTGTCTTAACCTGTAGCTGCGAAGAGGTTAGGGTTAGGGTTAGGGTTACCCTAACCCTGTGAAGTCGTCTTCATAAACGATGTATCTATGAGTCTTAAAACAGCCTGTTATCATAGATACAGAACAATTTTTCCCAATCTCAAGCCAACTGTCTCTAATTCTGCAGCATCTCGACTAGCACCAGCCTCCTCAGCATCCACGAGCCCCAATCACACATTGAAGTGTTAATGTTCACATTTGCCAAGTGGCCAAACTGAATTTAATGGAAGAGCGCTTTACTCTGCCTGCTGACTCAAAAAGGCCGTTATGCCCTTGTACATTAATCAAATCACAGTAGTTGCAGTGGTCTAAAACCATGAGAGAAAGAAGGCACCGTAACAAAACAGAAGGATATTGCAAGAAAAAATGCGGTGGAACCTCTCGACACTACAATAAGAAACTCCATGCAAACAAAGACACATTGAACAATGCAACATAAATCTAAGCAACATAAAAATTACCCTAACAACAAACAAAAAGAAGGATGTCATGCTGCTCACAGCGTAGCACTGGGCTACTGGGTCACTGGCATCCTTTACAAATGAATAACATTATCTTTCAGTGCTGTCAGCGCATCTGCAGGAAGCTCTTGGTGATGATTTCATAGTAAATCCATGACTCAGAGGAGCTGAGTGCTGCTCACATTTATATTTCAACATCGCCATCTGGTGGTGTTTCAGATGAGACACAGGAGCATGAGCAGCACAACTGAAGTCGCTCGTGCCATTGATGGCAACTATACATTTCAGAAACGCTTTGTGTTTGTTTAGTTTATATTATCGTTACAGTAAACGAGTTGAACAGGAGGATGCTTTGTTTCTCCACTCTCACTCTGTTAGTTAAGATACTGTTTTATTTTAATCTGCTGCAGAAATCATTTTTTTGTCTTTATCTTTAGAGTCTCTCTTTGCCTATTTCTCCTTTTCCCCTACTGCTCTTTATCTATGACAAATAATCCCCAATTGATTTTCACACCATCCTGCCTTTGACCTATGTGATAGATCTCCTCTTGTCTCTCTGTCTCATCCCACGTATGATTGAGGGCATTCACCCATTAAAGATGGAACACTGATCTTAATTAGCATTCAAAGTGAAGGGGTGACATTGACCGAGTGAAGCATCTCATTCTTGAAAAAGAGAAGAAGCTTTAATGAAGTACCATGATACGACAAAGGCTGACATATCCACCCACAGCTGCTCACGCAGCAGATCTAAGCTCAGCAAAACTAGTCAGCTTACTGTGAGCGTCAGAGGAGGAAGGCAGGGGAGAGACACTGTTTTCCTTCCTCAGCAGGTTGCTGCGGGAAATCAATGGTTTGCAGAGACGTAGCATAGTTCTCAAAACCTTTTTGAAGTTCCAAAAACTGATTAGCAACGTAACGCTCCAGCAGTGGTGCGAGTCGTGACGGTGATACCAGCAGGAGGAGGATGAAGCAAAGCTGCAGCTAACTGGATTAATAAGGAGTTGTATTTTTGATATAGCTGCTGTTTCCCATCTGGGTTAAAGTGAGGAGCTATAGTTTTAGTGTTGCTGGCTGGTGTGGTAGATGAGATGACTTTAATATAAAGGTCACAGCACAACGAGGGAGAGAATAAGAAATGCATGTTTAGTGAGCTTTGTAGTAATACATCCACTGTTGATAGAATTGTTTTGTAATAATTATGGGATTGCTCTAGCTTTGTGTACAGAGTAGAGTAAAGAAGGTGCACAGTCCTGACTAATGCTTGGCAGTGTCATTAGCCCTCACTGCCTGATGTCTGAGAGAACATACATTTTACTTTGCAGACTGTGAAGAGCACACCCATCGTTGCATCGCAGTCATCTGAGTAAAGAGAAACAGATATGCAGGCTGATTTATTTTTGTGACACATACTTATTAGTTTTTCACACAGGTAAACACTAACACAGACCAAACTAATATAAAAATAGGAGAACCCGAAAAGAGGAGAATCCAATAACGCAACAATTCCCTCAATGTAGAGAAAGTCTTCTAATTATTTTCTAAGCATCTGCAAAAAAATGCGCTTGTTTACATGTCAAGGTGATTGAAGTGTTGGTTAATGAATAAATAACCAATAAAAATACCCCTTGTGGTCAAGACGTTATCATAAAGGGGATGAGCAACAGAAGAGTGGTGGTATATGTTATCAAACTATACTGCAGAGCAACAGCACCCCCTGTTGGTTAATTCAGGGCCAAGCTGTCTTCTATGATTACTTCAGATTGTCCAGATGACTCTGCTCCCACATTTCAGACTCCTGTCTGGGAATGCAATATACTAAACTGCCTCCATAATAATAATAATACTGGAACTGATCCCTGTGGGTAAAGTTTTGTTGGACAGCTGCAAGACAGTACATATTGGCGCTGGTACAGGGTTTTGGTGCTTTGTCCAAGGACACTCAACATGTAGTCGAGTGGGACTGGGAATCAAAGCGCTCACCTTCAGGTTTGAAGGCGACTGCCCACTGAGCTTTCATGCTGCTGCCTTCATGTCATCTGTTGTCTCATGCATTAAATATACTATATAATAAACATATTTGGCTGCTTTGATTGTTAGTGACTTCAATACTTTAATGCTATTCTTGTGTCAAATCCAATATTTTTTCAAAATTTCTCATTTCCTGCACCTCAGGTCACCACGACACTGCGCCGCCCACCTGATGCTTTCCTTTGTCTTTTATCCCTGTTGCTCTGTCGACTGCAGGTGACACCTGAGGAGCAGCAAGGCACAATTTTGGTTCTAATTCAATAAAGCACAGATGGTTGAGATTTCACCCAAAGCCATTTAAACACAGCAGGAAACTATTTTCTGCTCAGGTGGCGAAGGTAAACAGAAGCACAGACTGCAAAACAATTTTTGTCTCCAGCCCATTTTTCTATTCCATTTTATTTATTCATGAAAGGCTCAGGAAAGATACGTTTCTTTTTGCGCTTTTAAGGAATCGTGAAGCTTCTGTGCACTGTGTGTTTATAGATATCTACGTACGTACTATTTGGGGATTTGAAATTGCTGGTAGATTGTAGGGAGTCTGCTGCGTGATTATTATTTTATTGTACTACCTTAGCGTAGTTCCTCAGATGGTCAGCAGGTGTCACTGTACTACAGAGCTGACTTTTCTTTGTTATGGCTAATTGATTCATTTAAAGTCACTATTGTGTCTTTGTGTATCTACCTATATTATTTATTTGACTAAAAAGCAACTCACTTTGTCTGCTACCACACCAAAGTACAAACATAAATCCAGCAGAGATTTAAAAATACACAGATTATGAGAAAGTAGATACCTAGGCATAGATGTCAGAAGGTTTAGTCATGGCAACTGGACTTCTTTCATTTCATTGTGCACCTACAGAACTTCTTCAATCTGAGGTAAGTTGGTAAGTGGTCACAAATTTATTCTCCGGAATAAAGCAATTAATCTTTTTAACAAGTTCTCCACTTTAGTAAATCTGACAACAGACAGAGTGAAAGATAAGTTACATTAAATTCAAAATAGAGGCTTAAGCACAGACACAGAAAGAGAAGCTCATACATTTCACATTTCACTTGTTCATATTGTTATGTGACTCCTGCTGTGTGCTTTGTGTGCCTGTCCCGGACAGCGGAGTTCTGTTTTTTATGTGTAGTAGGTAAAGACTGCAGCTTATTACAGACCACCAAGGCGTCCTGTGGCCTTGACCTAGTGAGGAGGAGAGGGAGGAGCAGTAGAAGAAGTCTCTGACCCAGGCATGAAGGAAGATCCAGGAAAGTCCCAGAGTGCACACTGTCTACTGCCTGATAGTCTCAAAAAGCTTCCACCACACTGTGTTCATGTAGGAATGGCGTTAACGTCTAGTTAAACATACACTTTGAGTATTACTCTTTTAGCTTGGCTGGGTATACCATAAATGAAAGGCTGTACTGCTAAAATTAGCAGTAGTACATCTTTTGTGACCTCTTGATGAATCAAAGTTTTTAGTGCTCTTCGAGACAGTGGTCTCAATTCTTTTTTTTAATGCAACAAGTGTTTAAATGGGAGCTTGACCAGCTGTAAGTGGAGAGGGATGTGATAGTGCTGGATATTATGAATTTGCTATTATTAGTAATTATTCACTAGAAATCAGATCTTCCACTTCAACTGGGCCATCATGGCCAAAGTTTAAAGGAAACTATTATCTACTGGAGAAATTTTACAAGTGATATTTCTAAAATCACATGCTTTGCAACATTAGCAAGCAAAAGGCATCAACTTGGTCTGAAAGTGTGATGATAATTAAAAATAGGTCAAAGGAGTTTTTTGGCCTTGAGGCAACTTAGAGAATGAGATAAATTTGCCAAAGTGCATATGTAAATAAGAGAAGTACAGAAGGTTGAGGGGTTTTTTGTTTACGTTAAGACAGCTGGGATGTGAACTGTGGAAACAGGGCTGCAACTCATTATCAAACAGAGTTTGTACATTCAGTGTAGTAGCTATTTATTCGTATTATAGCATAGAAATGACCTCAATTCTATTTTTACAAGGTTTGACAAAGCAAACATAGGGTTTAAAAGGTCGCAAACACCTCATTTCATTGGTTTCACCGAAGTGGAAAAAATCCCCACAGGGGCAGAGAAGTACTACACGCCGCAGATTATTAAAACGTATTAGTTTGCAACTGCCAATGCTGCTCACTAAAGCTGACTGATATCATCCATACTGGTGTTCATATGCTCCCAAATATATAGAAAGCTGTATGATTTGTGTGTGTAAAAGTAGTTTGTTCTTGTAGTGCCTGTGGGTGTCAATCACACTCGTACATGCTTGATTACTTTGAGATTTATGATGCAGTCGTTGTGTTTCATCTGTTTTACAGCCTTCGTCGTTGAATGTGTGTTTGTGTAGAGAAATGAACACTACAATGCAGTTATTAAATTCTGGATGAAACAACACTATGGATGAAAGCTCAGAGATGATGTGACACAGAGAAATAAAGAGCAGAAATAGAAATGAGGTTGGATTCGAATTGGCAGCACTACAACAAACCCATCCTTTACCCCTTAACTATGGCCCGACAGATTTAAGAACGATAATCAAATGCACACAGCAATGTCTGAAGATTTAATTCGCACTGGGTGGAAAGACCCGGAATCATCTCTCCAGCCAGAGAGTATGAGGCAAAAAAAAAAATCATAATAACCCTCTAAGATTCTCCATTATTCCAGCTGAGACATCTGCTTCTGTAATGAAAGCAACAAACAAACAACATGCATTATTCAAGCAGCCAGCCGATTCTGCATTGAGCGGAAATAAGGAATAAAACTAGAGTCCGATAATTATCGCTGCAGAAAAATGATGAAGCACCACATTTGTGGCTAAACGGCCTTATTTACACTCATTTGTTAGAAGCAATTCAGGAGGTGAAGCACTTATTGTGTAGTGTGTGTGTATAGTGTGTAGCATAATGTACAGCTAGAGATAAAGTTTCTTTTGCAGATAGGAAACCACTAGAGTCCCATTTTGACAAAACCAAACATTAGGTTATAGTAAACAGAGTCTATCTCACAATCAGGGCGCTGATGGCGGATGAGAGTTAGGACGCAGGGACTAAATGTGGGCCCAGGCCACACGCATACAAACAAAACTAAGCTTAGTTGCTCTGTGAGGCTTTGTAAGGTATGATATTCTTCTTTGCTAGCATGCTAAGGCTTGCTAATTAGCACAAAAGTACAGCGTGGCTGATGGGAATGTGAGTTTGCATGTGTTGAGTTGCTGTAGGAACCAAAGTTTTGGACAGATTTAAATTCTTACACACATTCAAAGACCTACAAATACACACTCTTTGCAGAAAATAAGGAGAAGATCCCCACAGCCATGGACGCTCTTTGATTGATCTTTGCAGCAGCTTTGCATACCCACTTCTCAGCCTTGCTCGTTATCTGCAACTGAACAAGTTGACACAGAGATATAGAAAACAGGGCATTGAAAAATGGAAGAAAGGAAGTCAAAAGGGACGGAGCATGTGAACAAAGAAAAGAAGACAAGAGTGAAAGAACCCAAAAGTTGGAGAAAGGAGCCTACCAAAATTGTCAATTAAAGACAAAGAGCAATAGGGGAATGAATTATGCATCAGTGGGACTAGAGGGCAGAAGCAAACCAATCTGCATGGGGAGGAGATGCCAGACTGATACAACCTCCATTTATCTCTACATTGACCTTCAATACATCTCCCACTCCTCTGCTAAAACCAACAGTGTTACTGAGACAGACAGTGGGAGACTGAGAAAGACAGCGGGAGACTGAGAAAGACAGTGGGAGACTGAGAAAGACGGAAAATGACTACAAAAATGAACACGTGAACTAGGTAACAAAGATAAAAATAGAAAGAGGGAGATTGATATGTGAATAAAAGATACAGCACACCAAAAGAAGAGGCCGAGAAGAATGAGTAAGGGGACAAAGAGGAGGGAGAATGCTGTAAAGAGAGTTGGGATGATGGGGCTTTTAAAGATTGAGGCAGAGGAGGATGAGTGTAGAGTTTGGGAGAGGAAATAAGAAATGGGGGCACAGGAAAAAAAAAACACCTTGACTTTGACTGTAGAGGTGAGAGGAGATGATGAAGCTGATTGCTATCTCTCTCTTTGGCTTATGGGAAAGTATCACTTTCTGCACCATGACCTGAGCAGGGGGAAAACAACAAAGCATATGGACTTCTTTCAAACTCAGAGTTTTTTTCTTTTTCATTGTACTAACCCGTTAGAGTACAGCTGTTTTCCAGCTACTTTACTGTTTTTTCTTCTTGTTTCTTCTTGCTCACATCAGTATCATTTCCACTCTGCATTTTAGGTGAACCCTGACAGTCCACACTTCGTCCTGCACCAAACAATAAACAGCAACAAACTGGTGAACATGAAATAGTGACGACAGTCTTACAAGCTCAAACACAGCATACACGACATCTAAAATCAGCACAGCGATCTGACCAATCTATATACGCACAATGTCAAAAAGTGACAGGCAGTTGTTCAGATTTACAACCAGCCAGTCACCTTGTCAGCATGTCACTAGTCTGAAAACTAGCCAGTCATTCAGTCATCCACAAGTCAAATGACAGGCAAATAGCCAGCAAACCCCTCAGCTGTTCAGTCAGGCTGTCAGATTTGTCACAACAGAACCTTTCTGAGCGACAGAGTAAGAAAGCAATTTTTTGCCGGCACCAAACATGTCAACACACGGCTCTGAAGGAAGGATTGAATTTGTCAGCGTGTTTGAATGGAATGAGGGCGGAAGAGGGGAAAAAAAAGAGCCACGCAAATCACCATCTCCATTTGATATGAAACAGACAAAATGAGGACGGGACATAATGTAGGAGTCGAGGCGCGTGAACAGAAGCAATTGAAAATACATACACGCAAATGAGTGAAGAGAAACATGCACAAAGTAAAAGGCCTTTAAACGAGGAAAGACACAAAATGAAAACACATTACTAAAAGGTATGCACGAACATCAGCAGAAAGAATAAGATGTGATGGGTGAACAAAGGCCATTCAGAGGCAAAAGCGCTGCTATATTCCCAACATAGAGAGGATTATATGCTTCATTCAAATGTTAAGAGTATTTTAGGATGACAGGTGGGCACACACGTAGCCTGAAATGCATGCTTTTAAAAACACACAAAAACATGCAAGCAAACAGCTGTGGCACAAATTCAAAAGATATAATAATATCTACATAAGCCAAATTATTTATAACGGGTCCAACATGTCAGCGTCTCTCCAGATGACTTTATGCTCTTCTGGTAGTTTTAAGAAATGTAGAAATGCAGACACAACATGTAGATTTCATCGTGTTCACTCAATTCTTTTCACTGTGTTATTCTCCACCTGTCCAGGAGCTGAGGTTACTTATCAAACAGATCAGTGACACTGTTCGTGCTTTGTTTCCCCAGCAGGATGTATAAACCAGGATTTGTGTTTTTATTCGGCATCAGCACATTTTCAGCCTTGTTTCGTTACCAGCAAACACTTTCTGAGCAAAAAGCAGCCTACTCGTGCGTGATAATGTCTTGCAAAACTTCCAGCTTTTGACCGTCTCACTCTCCCTTCTTTACTGATCCATTTATCTCTTCACACCGTTTCTTTGGTTCTTCGGATTGTTATCTATGCTTTCGCTCTGTCCCTTTTTTGTTTAATCTCTTTCACTGTATCTATTGGCTTTCTCCAACTTCTCATTATCTGCCTCTTGTGCTTGCCATCTATCTCCTATTTCTTTGGCTGCCATCCTGTTTAGCTTACTCTCG
>JAUMHF010000015.1:6423982-6440049 GCA_032359275.1 Microctenopoma steveboyesi | reverse complement strand
ACTTCTCATTATCTGCCTCTTGTGCTTGCCATCTATCTCCTATTTCTTTGGCTGCCATCCTGTTTAGCTTACTCTCGTGCGCTAAAGCCTGAGGAACTCAGCACGGGGTGAAGCTGCTTCCTATCAGAGCTCAGCAACGATTTGTTAGGTTCCAGTTTACTCGGTGGAGTGTAATGTAAATGAGAATGCCTCAAACTGAGGCACACAAATTGTAGCTTCATGCCATGTTTGTGGGGACATTGTGACATGGTGACAGTCCTTGTCTCTGTTTTTTTTCTTAGAGATTGCCATCAGAAACTCAGGGTGCTCATTCTAATCAAATTCTTGTAAAGTTGCCCTGAGTTTCACTCTAGCCCCTCAAGGAGGTTGACAACTGTGGTTTTGTGTTAAAGGTCTCCACAGATATCAGATGCATTGCCATAAATAACAACATTCACATCCCAGAACTATTGATCTGAGGAAGCTCTGGTAACACTGTAACTTTTTAACTTGAACAAGTTAAAAAGCTACAGACGTTCAGTAGCTTCAGTTCAGTAGCGTTCAGAAAGCTACAGTAGCTCAGACTTGGGCCTGAGCTACCAGGCCCAAGTCTGGGCCTGGTAGCTCAATGGATTAGGCGTCAGACTGGGATGCAGAAGGTTGTGGGTTCGAACCCCGTCTGACTCCTAATCCATCCCCTACCAGGTGTGTCCCTGAGCCAGACACCCAGCGCTAGCTCCCTGTAAGTCGCTTTGGATAAAAGCGTCTGCCAAGCAAAGTAAAGTAAAGTAACAAGTGTTAGCATATCGTTCTCAACTAAAATAGCAAACACATAAGACCTTGTATAACACAAAGTGACTTTATCATCCATGTCCAATTGCGGATATAAGCTTCCACATCTGTTCAATACTTTTCCATGGCAAAATATTTACTGCTACATCAACCATATGCAAATTCTTAATTTGTCTCTTAAAAGTCATCGAACTATCCGTACTACTGATCATGGGAAGGACAGAGAAAGAGACAAGTAGAAAAGGAGAGAAAACATAAGGACTAGAGAGGAAAATGATTCTGTGAAACAAGAGAAGGACATAAGAAAGATGAGACTGAACAGATAAGAAAAAGTGAAAGACACTTGAAGGAGGAAAACTATAAAAAATAAAATAGAGAGATGACAGTGTCAAAAGAAAAGAAATAAAATACCCCCAAAAACAGTGTTAAGTAAAAGCTCGGCTTTTGTTCAAATATTCAGTAAGACAAGACACTGGGCACTTGTTAATCCCCCTTCCAGCCAACACACATAAAAGTCTGAACAACTAAATGTGCCTCTTTTAACCTTCTCTCCTCTATGAAACATCTGTTGCTGCATTGCAGAGGCAGAAGAAAAAAGGACAATTTTCGTCTCTCCAATAGAGATGTTATTTCGTTGAGATAAACAGTGAAGCAACAGAGGCGCAGAGGTGGGCAGCCTTGACAGACAGAAAAGGCCAGGGTCAGAAACCGAGGCCAAAAAACATAGTACCCAGGAAAAAGACACGTGGAGGAACGTAGAATGACATGTGAGAAATGTAAATTTAATTATGGAAACATATAATTTGACACTTATGAATGGAGGTCAGGTTACGCAGATCTTCTGCCATCTCTCCAGGAACTGAGTGCCAAACAGATTTCTGTGAAATGCACAGCTTTGCTCTATATCATGCAATTAATACTGCACACGCACAGAAGGAAGGGGAGACACAGAGGAGTAAAGATAATGGAGGTGAGAGAAATGGAGGAGTGAGCAATTTTTATCGTCCCACCAATATCGGGTTAAATTGAGCCGTTCTGAACGAGTCCTCTTCGACAGCCAAATGTCAAAATAAGCAGGACTGCTTCAGGCGCTCGAATAATTAAGGTAAAAGGGAGACGACCCAAGACGAGAACGACGACAGGAATCTGTCAGAAACAACAAATGAGACTGAGGTAATGACAGATAGACATGAAAGAGGAGGAGGTTTAGAATGAGAAACAAGACGGTGATAGAGACAAAAATGATGCGAGAACAGCCTGTAACATCTGGTGCTGGTTGTGAAACGGTTTTCTTAAAGGTCAGAGCTATGTGGGTAGCAGTAGTTCAGATCTTTGGTGCCTTAAGACACTTCAGAGTGGTTTATCACCCAACATTTAACCCTACTTGCCACAGAAACAATGAAGCAATGTCGCTGAAATTAGCATATGGCTTTTATCACACGTGACTATTTATCATTCTACGCAAAAGGCTACGCGGTGTGAGGAGGAAATTGTTGCTAGTGGTGTGACTGACTCAAATACCCCTGAGAGTGCGGCTGCAATAGGTTTGTTGTATGCAAATTGGATCAGAGTAGTTATCACACTGAATGCTCAGCCATCCTGTCTCTCTCTCTCTCTCTCTCTGCAGCTCGGCCTCTTACCTGAAAAAGGAGGCGTCATTAGTGAAATGGCACACAGCGGTCGCTCTGTATGGCATTTGTGTCCATCCTGATAATAGCTCATTGAGAAGATATGAGTGTTGATGTAGATATCATTGACTCAATTAAACAGCCTGTGCCTGTGTGTGTGTGTGTGTGTGTGTGTGTGTTCCGCAGCTGTATGACATTTAAGTACAAGTGATCATCACAGGGGCGAGTGTGGAGTGGAGCATCTCCTTCATCCAGTGTAACTGTCCATGTGCCTGCTGTTAGGCTTCCCTATACAGTACACCTCACATACACTCTGAATGCTTTCACCCGCGAAATGTGATTCAGTTGTTTTCTCCACCCGAGTGTTTTTCACGCTAATAATTCATGGGTGTAATGAGCTTACGGCAACATTTCCATTACACTGTATTTACAGAAGTGACAGAAACACAGGTGTTCATAATGGCAAATGCCGACGATGAGTGTCACCTATTTGTGTCTGCACCGTCATGAGGAGGCACGAGTGGTGCTGGGCTCAGTGTTATTGCTTGTATTAACCTCATTCCCAGCGTGGTTCTGTGCCTGCCAATGGCTATTTAGTTCTGAGTGGTAATTATGTGCTATTAAATGAATATGCCATTTTCTACACGTAGTGAACAGCCCATATTTCCATTACAGGGCTTTTTCAGCATAACATTAACTAACAAAAGATGCTGCAGTTTACAGTGCACATAGGACTTGATTTAATACAGCTGTAAATAATTACTGTATATGGCTGTTAGATATCCGTGCACCCTGTAACATGGCTTTGAGTGTTTTTGTCCATTTCTAGTTAGTTTGACTTAGCCAGCTTGTGCAAACTTCTGAATGTACCCGTGCAACCCAATTATTGCTTTTGATTGGTATGTACGGTGGCCTCTAGGGACAAAGCACATATGAGAGGAAACACTAATATCATAGGTCATAAACAGACTTTTTAGCAGGAAGCAAAATCAGATTTACAGTGAGTGCGGTAAACTCTTTTACTGCATCTACAATCATTCCCCCTGTGTGCTTCCAGTAAAGCAGCTCTTTTTGAGTTTGTTTTCCCTGTTGGTATGACTTGGTGCATTTTGTGGATCTGGGGCACATTTACCCTTGGTGGCTGTGTTTCTGTCTTGAATGTGCTTTGTCCATTGCATATGAATGCGTGCTTCTGCAAACCAGCCCTTTAGGATTTTCAGGTTTATTCAGATATAAGAGATGGATTACATTTATTTGTGATTTTAGAAAAAGTTGCTGTGCAAGCAGTGCTAAGTTACACAGACTTAAAGGCATAGTTCAGCATTTTGGGAAGTGTACTTATTCCCTTTTCCTGCCAAAGCCTGAATGAAATCACTTGATACTGCACCATCCTCATATCTGCACTAAAACATTTGTTAGCTTGGGGTTTATTGTGTCTTGATGTCATAGTGAGGTTATCAGGCAAACAGTAGTTAGCACATAATCCCCATGAAAACACTCTGTGCTGGTTGGAAAAAAAAACATTCCCAGTCTATTCATTTCCTGTTTATTGTACCAAAATGTTAAGTCTTACCACGAATGTAATTAGGCATATTAATACATTTTAGATTACATAACTACAGTAATGTAATGCATTCACATCCATGCACGACAAGTGTGCACGACATAGTCCTCTACGTTAGGCTATTGTGATTTACTCCATCAAACAGCATTTGAGTGTTTTTTCATCTACAAATTCAAAGCCCTTAAATTTCTCTCTGAAATTTGTGTGCGCGCACGTGTGTGAGTGTAAGAATGTGCCTGGGAGACAAGGATGAAAGGAAGGTGTTGCCCTATCACGTTGCGCTCCTGTGACCATATGACATTTGGAACAGGAAAGAGTATCAGTGGTTTCAGGCCATGCATTCACAAATGCACCATCACACATACACCCACATAGGTCTATTTGACAATGGTGTTTCCTCAACGATGTTGTGAAGTAATGTATTAGATAAACATTTTTTCTATTACTTAATATAAGGAGTAGTGCAAAGGATCACAACTGTACTGTAATAATATTACTGTCTTATACCATTCACTGCACTGCCTGCTCATATTGGCTACTAGCAGAAAGTTAAATGAAGGATGGAGCATGAAAAACCTACTGTATGAAGAAAAATGCTGTCACACAGAAATCTATGCACCCCCCACCCCATACTTAATTTGGAAGTTATCTCTCATTACCCTTAAAATGAAAGAGAAGGAAAGCATTTTCATACTGTTAAGCTTCAACACATTCTCTCTGTGTGGGAAAGAACTACAATATCTTTACGTTTATAATATTATTATATTTTTTTATTTAGCTTTTAGTAAATGTAAGAACCAATTTAGAATTTCATTCAAAACAGAAAGAAGTTAAATCCCTGGTCATAAATACACATGAAAAAGTGCAGAGCAGATTTAATAATTTTCCCAGTTCCTATCAGCTTTGGTCCTTTTTCCTTTCTCAGAAAAAATAATTTAAAAAGAAAGTGGGAGTAAAGCTCCTATTAAGTGGCAGAGTCAATCAGAGAGTCTGTCTCAGCCTCAGTATCTGAGCTGGTTTCTATCCCCTGACTTAATAAGGGAGGGAGGGAAATGCAATCCACTCCTACAGTAGATGAAATAAGTCAGTTGAAACCTGTTGGCAATTATCAGGCTGCCTCCATCCCTGGAGAGTGTGTGTGTGTGTGTGTGTGTGTGTGTGTGCATACTCATTAAATCCATGGTACATCCATGTATGTGTGCAAATATTCATATTAAATGATAACATACATATTATATGTAAGTGCAGACAGAACTGAGGCTGTCTTCACTTTATAATCTGAAAAAAGTAAAAGTTGAAAAGGCAAGATGAGTGAACTAGATTGATATACTGTAGGTCTGTACACAAAATAACACCTACGACTAAAACAAAATGCAATGACAGAAGGACAGGTGAAGGCAAACAGGCAAATAGATTTGATTGTTTGAGTCGAGGAGGGGACTTCTTATCTGTGTTTATATTTTTGGGGGAAAATAAAAAAGGGGATGCTTTCATTTGTATTTTCATTTTGAATATAAGGAAGCCTGTTTTAAACTGAAAAGGAGAAAACAAAACTTTTTGGAGGAGGACCAGAGTAAATGATTAACGGAATAGTAGTTTACTTAAGACTTCTGTGTCTTGAGACCTTAAAGATGACTACAGTAATAATTCTAATCCACAGGTTTTCTGTCTTTGAGTGTCTGTTCCAGCTATAACATTGTGCCCAATGGGTAGAAGATATACAGTACCTGCATATACATTATTAATATGGCAAAATGTGGGTATCTGTATGAATGTTTTTTTCCTGTGGTCCATCGGGTATAATAACTATTGATTTACTTTTTGTTTCAGACCAGCTTGGGACGTCAGGCCCTTTAGTCAGATCAATAACTTCAGCACATTACCACACTCCTGCAGGAACTGAGCAGAGAGGGAATGAACCGCTCCCCTTGCCTCCGCTTTTTGCCAAATTTCGAGGCAGAAAAATGTTTTATCAGTCAGTGCTATTAATCAAAGTGTCGAGACTGCAATTCTGTGTGTATGGTATCAGTATGTGTCTGTTTCGTGTACAAAATGGAGGACCCAGATGCAGACCAGGGCAGGACAGAGTTTGAACGTAGAAAGATTTAATAAAAAAGGGGTACACAATAAACACAACCGAACAAAGAATCACTCCAGCAGGCGGAAAAAACTACTAGACCAAAATAAACACTAAGACAGGGAGGTAGAGTAGGTGAGATCATGAGCCATCATGAGTGAAAAACCAGAGACCCGAGAGAGTCCAATGACGGCCTGTTGAGGCGTCAGGTGGACACCCAGGAGGCAGCAGACATGGACCCTGGTATGCACCGGGACGTCGGCGTTGGTGGCAGGGTTGTGTGTTGTGTAGTTTAACTTTATTGTGAGTATAAAGGGAAAACGAAGCTTAAAACACCGGGCTTGTTTCACCAAGAGCTGTACATCTTTGTCAGCTGTATCTGTGACTACAGAAGCGAGGGGCGTGAAAAGGTTGAGGCGTTTTTTATATTTTCATGCCAAACTGTCTCAGTAAACATAACCTCTTATGTTACTTTTCTCGGCAGTGTGGCAGGAGTCTGCTGTGATTAGGCTTCTTTATCAATGCGAACCAAATGCAACATGCCACATTACTCATTACTTTACGTTTAACACCTGGATTGGGTCTGACTTTTGTATGTGCTTAATCAGCATCAGACCCACACATTACTGAGTAAAAAAGAAAAGATAATAAGACATGAAGAGATTTTTTTCACCCTGAGGCCAACTGTGACAACTCATTAAATCTGATTTGTTAGAGTCAGAAGGAGGTAGGTACTGGGCTTGTGATTCTAAATTAATACAGAACTATCAACACCAGGAGGACTGGTAAAACAGCATTATCATCATGAAGTATTACTAATGAAAAGCTTATTCTCAATGACTGCTCCCAGCTCAAGGAAAACATGGAAGGTAAACTAGACAAAGGTGGTTTGACTTTGACAGGTCCCTCGTTGAACGGATTGCTGTTGTTGTTGTTGTTTATCAAACCATAACTGAAACTGCCACAGCATTTCCCTGCTCCATGTCTTCTTAACTCATCGTTACGTTATCTTAGGGATATCTCAAACAAAGGTTTTTCAATGGCGACTTGGACTTGTTTTAGTGGTAGGAGCGGCAGGTTTAGAAACTTAGGGACTCCTCAAGTTGGTACTTGGTGGTTATCTGTGGGTCGGCTTTCATGTTAATGGTAATGTGACCACCTGAGCCAGAGTGTGAAGCCGCCTGGGTGTAGCTGAAAGAGTGCCTGAGGCCACCTCCTCTCTTAACGAGGGTCGCTCAATCTTTCAATAAACTGCTTCTCTCACTCCTTCTTTAAAACAGTCAGCTTCCCGGTCCACAATTCTGACTTCATTGTCCTCCACCTTCTGTCTTTCAGATGTAGGATTTCTGTCTAGATGAGCTGTCTTTTCTGTGTTGAGCCATCTTCTGAGCGTTAATGAAGCTGCTGCTTGGTACATTCCTGACTGCATGAACCAGTTTCTGTCTCAGAGTGTTGTCTGGTTTGAACTGAACAGGGATGTCGTGTTTGTTGAAACATCGGGAATGACGCTTTCACATTGTTTGTCTCCACTGTCAGCTGTTGCAGTGCTCTTATTCAATCTTCTCCTAGAAGTAAAAAAAAACCCCAGTTAGGATATCCTAATGTTTGGAGTGACTCCTTGATGTGTTTATGTTCCTCCTCCTTTTCCTCTGGTCTTCTGTTACAGTAGTATCGATGCATTTCCAAGGGGACCGTTTCTGCTGACGGACACGCACATCCTCAAAGACCGCCTGTTCGGTTCCCTGATAAATCCTTCATGCTGTCAGTGCCTCAGGGTGCTGGGAATGAGACAGAGAGATAAATGATGGAAGGGTTCAGATTAGATGGAGAGACCGGGGAATAAAAAACAGTGAGACAACATGGAGTTGGGAGCTAGATGTGGAAGCGCATAGAAGTGTCAGTGAGATGGAGAGGTTGAATAAGAGACTCAGCAGGACAGAATGAAATTACAGAAATCCGTATTAGATGAAAAGAAGAAGAAAATCAGGATTTTATTGTATGCAGAACTGGGAAAAGAATGCGGTCAGCTCAAGTTCAGCACAAGAAATAATGCAGCAGCAAACATTCAACAAGTCTAACAGGATTGTCTCGGGAGTCCACCATGCTGGATTCCTAATGAAATACTTTAAGCTTCCACTTGAAGTTTTACAGTATACAGAAATACCCTTTCAGGTCAAAGGAAAGATACTAGGGACATCAATTAGGCAAGCGATCTGATGGTGGAAAAGTCAGAACAAGTCAAAAAGCTCTCAGAACCAGCAAGAAGAGGCTGAAATTCAAGCCTGACAGAACATCACCAAAGAAGATGCCTGCTGATGTCCGTGTCTCACAATGTTAACCCATTTATACATAATTATAAGCTTTAGTGGCATTTTCTGGTAAAACAAAGCTTCAGTGAAATTCTTAAAGACACAGCACTTTCAGAGATGCTGTATGAATGTAGCAAAGAGGAAGCAACAGGGTAAGCGTGACTCACATCTAGGAGGGGTTTCTTCTACTCGTTCTATAACGTCTTGGTGTGCAGCCCTGCTCCTGCTGCAGTCAGCTGCTGTTGCTAGCCACCACCAACAGATGGCGATGTGGTTCTTCTGTTGCCACTCGTGTCACTGACACTTAAAATCAGTAGCCCTGTGCAACACGATGAAATGTTTGAATGTACAGACAAAGACACACTTGCATCTAAAGGCAATGTTTTTTTATGCAACTGAGACTGGATTACATAACTAAAATATCCCCAACCTGCCTCCTCCTGCCACGTCGAAGATGGTAGCACTGTGTGTTTGTGCCCGTGTGTGCCTTGGAAAGATTTGTGCTTTAAAAACGTACATATCTTCTCTTTCACTCACCCACACTTCCCGTGTCAGTGTGTCTTTAACTCATTCTGTGTTTGAGGTAGACATGTTTCATATTTTTATCTGTAAACCCCAACACTCGCTCTCTCCATATTTCCTACATTCTATCATTTCCATTTTCAGCTTCTCCGGTTCTGTTTTCAGTCTCTCACACTTTCTCTGCTTTTTTTTTGTTCATTTTACTATTTTGTACCTGTTTCTGTTTTTGGACATCAATCACATATTTTTCAGCAGTATCTGCTGTGGACTGTCTCCCAACTCCTGTCTTCTCACAAGCACACCGAGCAAACACACACGACATGTCTAGTTTCTGTGCTTATTTTTATCATGTTCCATTTAATAATCTAATATAAAGAATAATATTTCGCCAATCTAATCACGAAGTGACAGCCTCACACCTCATGCCAGGCCATTGATATTGAATATGAGTTACTAAAACATCTACCTTTGTACTATACGGATGCACATTCCACTAACAACTTACTGCTTTGTATTCAGCTCTTGAGTTATACAGAAAAGACACTTGACAATATTGCTGTTTAAGGCAGACAACGAGTTTGATGACCTTTTAATCCACCAGCAGCGAGGAGATGCCACAAAACTGCACACAAACACAGCTGATTTGAGAAGAAACCCTCCTGTTCTTCCCCTCACAAGGTTTCTGCACACATCACCCAATCCGACACACCAGTGTTTCCTATGCGTGTCATTTATTTTGGCAGCCCATACAGAAAGACACTGTGGAATATCCATCTGTCACTATGCAGGTGTCACAGGTGGTCCCCGATAAAAGTGCTATGCTGTGTTGCTGATGTGCACACACACACTCACGGGAAACCAGTGGTAGAGGAACTCTCTGACCCAAAGGGGTGATGATCGTGGCAGGAAGCAGAAAACCGCTAGTGCCTTTTATTTCATCTTTCTACACTGTACCAACAATAACGGTTTCAGCAACAGTGTCATCTAACCTGCATGCTAACCCTGATGGAGCTGCCAGGTCTGATTACTGAGAATAATATTGTGATGCTGATTTACAACTCATGATTTGCACGGATCTTTCTTTGCATTTTTCCTCAACATGCGTCCACAAGTCCAATTTTTGTTGCTTGGAGCTCTCTGCTACTTAAATAGCAGAACACATGTCTCATTATCCTCATGAATGTCAGCAGAGTCTCAGACACAACTCGCCTCCCTATTCTCTTGCTCCTTCATGCAGCTTCTCATTCTACAAATTTCTTTCAGATCTCCACCATTCTTATTGTATTGCTGCCTCTTTCTGTCTGGCTTTTGCTTCCTCATTCATCCCTTGCGTTACATGTTTTCACTTCACTTGCCTCTGTATTCCTCAGTTCCCCTTTTCTCATGACTTTCCTGTTTTTGCATTTATTTAGGTCTGCCACTCTCCCTTTCTTTTCAGCACCAACTTCAAACACATTATTGAAAAAAATGGACAGAACAATTTAGTTCACCTTACAATATCCAGACAACTTGGCCTCCCTTTGTTTATTCCATTACATTCCACCAGTCTTTAAGTAAATGAGGATGGCATGAATAAAAGAATAAATGAGCATCAAAAATGAACATTTGAGTTCTCAAGGATTATTTGGGGCAAGGACTCTGTCATATAAAACATGCTACTAACAGATTCGTACAACAGATATCTTAAGCAGTCAAGTCCCACACTGAAGCACAAGCGTGTCAAGAAATAAAACAACACAGACACACATGAGAGATACCAGACATTCTCTCCAGGGACGCGGTATAACTTCCTGAGTACAGTATTCTTCGTGTAATTACCAGAGATGGCAGAGTGCAACACAGATTGTGACATGTGGAAAAAAAAGTGGAGCCTTTTATGAAGCTGAGCACTGGAGCTCAGTGAACACGATGACACGAGGTCTAAATCTTTAGGGGAATACTTGTGTCCTTGTTCACCGTACACAGAAGTCAAGCTGTTTGAACAGATGGATGTGTGTGTGTGTGTATATATATAACACACACACACACATACACACACATATATCTTTATCTTTGTGTCGCTGCATGATGAATACTGTGGAGATGTTCGCTGCCTGTGTGTGTTTCAGGTCTTACATATGTTGGCCCATAGAAAGAAGAGGAAACAACAGAAGAACTAAATGATGGTGATGGATGAGTGCGGTATGTGTAACTCAGTTTGGGCACATTTTCCTGGAAGACAAAAAGAGTTACAATATAAAAAACTTGTTTGCACAGTCATTCCCTTGTCAAATGAGTAAATCAGCCTGTGTCTGTAGCCTCTAGCAAGTGGAGTTTCACTAAGATACAACACCTTCCTCCAAATTCACATTTGCTTTCATAATAGAAAGTCTAATCTCAAGAACTATTAGCAGAAATCACAGTGGTGACACAGTGGAAGTCCTTAGAATTCAAATTATTGTAACAAATGAAAATTAACTCAATTCTGGTTTGACTGCAGTGCAATCAACACAGCTAAATACTTGCTCTAAGGCAGAATCTAAATTATGCAGCAATCTGGCTTCATGTTGTTAATAATAGATTTAACTCCTTAATTTCTTTTTGTTTAATAAAGTCTAGAGGTGACTAGGTTTCACAGCACAGCAAAAAATCTTGTCTCTTCACAAGATGGTCCTTGTTATTCTTAATGTGCCACTATTATCAGCAGTCCAGTGATGCTTAAACACAATAGGCATTCTTTATCCTTCATGTCACTGTGAGGCAGAATAAACGCCTCAAACACACCAGCTTTTACCAGATGGTGATGTAGTGGGATTCAACATCATAGAGCATTTTCTGTGTTTGACTGACAAAACAGGTTGCATCTGTGAAGCACATAGAAACACAGATTTTGTGTATTGTCATCACAAAAGAATGGAAAATCAGTATTTTACATAACCCCACTTTATCAAATCATATAGTACAGTTAATCACATTTTCATATTCTGCCCGTGTCTGAATTAATCTTCCCAACACAGTCAGGAGCTTGAAAATCCATTTTGCTTAAACCATACAGAGAGGGAGCATGTGACAAGTCAGGTAGGCGCTGCATGAATACGGACTGTGTTGTTGTTGTAAACTGCCAAACAATGGCTGTTTATTGTGGCTGGGAATGGTCAGAATAAATAATCTGTATCCTTATTAGTTGTGCTCACAGTTAACACAGGCAGCTACGAAACAAATAAACAATGAGCTACTACAAATTAGGCCTGAGTCGAGTACTGTGGAGTATCTGTAGCAATATAAGCGATGGCAGAGGAGACCGTTTTAATGGATACAGGTTAAGATTGTTGCTCACAATACATGACAAAGGTTTGTAAAACGTGATGCCTTGTTGCTTTATTTTACAGTATTGCATCAGTAATATAGCCTCAGGAAAGAGTCAGAATAATGTCTCTACAACAACACCAGATTTAGATTTTCAGACGCCTATTGTTAAAAGTACTGGACGTGCAGATCTGACTTACTGTGAACGACTTTCTTATTCATTAGGAATATTTTTCTCTGCATGATCTATTACTTCCTGTTACAACACCTACTGCAAAGGATGAATTTCTGATTAGTTCCTACAATACTTTCTTATGATTAACAAATAAAGAATGTGAAAACAGAGTATCAATCAATGCAGTTCCAATATGTTTTACAATTGAATTACATGAGAAATATGATTATGTGTGCATTATGCATCTAAGGGATGCATTTACACTATGACTTTACAGGTCTGACAATTTAGGTTTTAATCAATGTGCAGGTGTGTGTCTAGAGGGGGGTCGGTAACTATGTTTGCTCAGGCCACAGCTGATGCCTCACATCAGATAAGAAGCCGGAAGGTTTCATATGATTAGTGATGTCAAAATTATCGCGTACACTTTGATTAATTATTGTGAAACGGTTTTGTAAAAATTGACGTAGTTATTGCAGTTTTTTAATTCCTGTGATTTAAGACCTTAAACTCGTTAGCAGCTCTGAAGGGGTGTCAGCATTGCGCTATGCTGGTGTTTGGCCTGCCAGAAATTATTAGACGAAGACGAAGAAGAAGAAGAAGCAATACTACTTCGGTTAACAGATGCAAGCATGGACATGGTCTGACTTTTAGGTGAAATGTTTTACTTTAAAAAGTTGCCTGACAGCTTACTTCAGTTACTACAGAAGCAATACGTCTCTGGTGTATCACAAAACACCCAGCTAAATCCACCTCTACGGGACCTCGGCAGCGCGAATGTTAACTGTTTACTCGGTCGTTTGCACCAATTAGCATAGTAGAAGATGACAGACAGAGAAGTCATTTGCGCTGCATCTGGAGATGCAACTTACAATTTACATTCAAAAGGAACAATTGTGTCGAGGCTGCACACATTGTATGAGGAACAAAGGGCTTAGCGGCCCAGCTAGTAAGGAACGTCACTCTGACAGGTGACCTACTAAGGTTTCACAGCAAATTTTATTGATAACAACTGGACTCACATTGAAACCAATTGTTTGCACTAAAAGTGAGTAAAACTATAGAGAGACACTATGCCGAGGCGTTTGCTGAAACTTTTTCTGAGTGTTCCCAAAGAATTGAAGGACAAATTAACCACGCTTGGCACAGACATAGCACGTAACATGGCTTCATCTCAAACGTCACAAGATTGTTGGACATTTTAAGTGTAGTCCAGCAAATGCTCAGGAATTAAAGGAACAATTTGTATTTTAAACCTTCAACTTTTGTGCACCCTTTTGAAATTCAGCTGGCATAAAGATGTTACACATTGTTGTTTACATGTCTGTTATTGTTAGATTCTATAATAAATTATTATTATTAAAGCTAAATCTAATTTTAATGGCCTTTATTGTTTTTATATACTGCTTGCACTTTAACCTGAAACTGAAAATATTTAATCGCAGCCAGGCTATCAATAAAGAAATTGCGATTAATCAAAATTAATTACAGAAATCTTTGCGATTAATTAGTAAATTTTTTTTTATTGATTGACAGCCCTAAAATAAGCCCTTTTGATTATTTTGTATATGAAAAGACAACTATTGGGCAGCTTTCAAATGTTTGTTGTTGGCACGTTGCAGTCTTAAGACACACCATTGTTTTAGCACTTGAAGCACTTTGCACATGCTGAAATGACTGCTTAAGACTGCTTTAAAGAAATTATTTTGCTTATTCTATTACAATTCATACATTTTTAATCCAAATTTTAAAAACTTTTTTTTATTTTTTTATTACAAAATCACAAGATGCATCCAATTCATACATATGGGAAAGTCTCCAAGTTAGGTTACATGTCTTTGAGGTTGTGGGGGATGTTGATATTGCGACCTCCTACCACTGCCTCATCTTTTTCAAAATCTTTGCCAGTGGACACTGATCTTTCTTTGGAACAAACTTATCCCACAGAACAATGAAATTCTGCTGCTGGGCAAGTCCCTCAAGCATTATCTGCCCATGTTGCCTGTGCAAAAATACATGCGTGGTTTAGCATTATATAGTAAATAAACACACTACACACACTTCACTGGAAGCCCCAAGCACAAGATAATGCAACTCTTGGTAACCCACCTGACGCCCGGTGCAGCGTCCACAGCCATCTTACTGACAGCGATGATGAAACGCTCTGTGAAAGTCTTTCCTGTTTCCATAATTCGATCCTCTCCAATGATGTCCGCTATCTGCCCGAGGTGCTCTGCTGTGCTCGCCCTCACTGCAGCACATGGATGGCTGAGGAAGGCTAAAGACGGGTAAATGTTAGACAAATGCTGCAACATTTTAAAGCTCAGCTTCCTCAGTACTTCTTACTAAATGTTGACCTTCTTCTAATACCTCAATCCTGTGTTTAGCAGAGCACTTCTAACTCTGCCAGAGCTGCAGCCATTCACCAGAACATCCAAAGCACGATTAGTCCGCTGGTGAATGAAGATGTTGTTTGTCTGTGCCAACTTCAGCAGCAGGGCAGAGCCTGTCCTCTCGGCCTCAGGATCCATGGTCTTTCCCAGGTCAACATGCAGCTCTGCTCGATTGTCGAGATTGATTTCTGTTGGTCGGGGCGGTTGTTTTTGGAAGTTTGGGAATCAAAGTCGTCTTTGTGGCAACATCCAGAGGCTGACGTGACTGACCTCTGGAGGCCAGGACTGGTATTGCTGTAGGAGCCATAATCATTCTTTCTGGAGCAGCTGAAGGTCGAGGTGATAGATGAGGGAATTGCTGATATCGCCCAAATCTTTGCCCAAACTCGTCAGCCTTGGCTTTCTCTGTCTGGACTGTGGATCCATCAGCTACCTTGACTTAACTTACGTGCTCTCCTTGTTTGCACTGGGAAATAAGCATTTTTCCCTGTTGGTGTTGCTTTGGGAGGTGTAGGGGCGAAGGATGACAAGTCTGGGCTTTGCAGCCATGGAAGGGCCCTCAGTTCATCTGGAGTGTTTGTATCCACAGGGCTTACAGAACCATCTGGGCTCGGGCTTCTGTCTGTGGTAAAAAGTTCATTCATCTGATGCTGCGTCGCCTCAAAAAACATGTCATGTCATGTTCATCCCACACATGAGTGTTCCTTGTTGTCCAGTTGGAGTTCCTGATTTCCTTGTTTAAAGGACATCCATTTAAATCAGGCCTGATTCTCCTGTGTTGTGGAGAGAATTGAGGGCGCCACCTGGGAAGAGCTGAGGGCTGACATGAGAGGCGGGTGTCCTGTTGGACTCCCAGTCTCTTAAGCACAGCATCGGTGCTGGCTTTTTGTGAAGCACACAGCCTCTCTGCTTGTTGTATCAGAGCAGCTGTCTTAGTCCTTTCAAACTACTGAATTCTGGCCTGACTGCTGGAAGATGTTTTCCTGCTGATCTGCAGGGGCTTTGAAAGAAAAAAAAATAACCTAGTTGATTGATAATGATTTCACAGTTATATCTGGTCATTTTTTATTAGATTACACATGAAAACAAATCTTTTCTAAGGTGATTGATGAAGTTAAATACTTACGTTATTGTTTGTGTTAAAGCTCTTCTTCCCCTTCCAGAAATGCAGGGAGTTTAATGCCTTGCGTCTGTCCATGAGTATCGCAGAGATACAGATACAGTTAAAGAACAAGAATTAAAGCTGTATGTCCGGATAGTGCTAATCATCCATCCATCCATCCATCCATTATCTTCCGCTTGGTCCGGGATCGGGTCGCGGGGGCAGTAGCCTAAGTAGGGAA
>JAUMHF010000015.1:6402564-6419168 GCA_032359275.1 Microctenopoma steveboyesi | reverse complement strand
GCCAAGAAACTTTCTGGACATCCGCAGATTTTGGGGACACCCAAACTATATATGAGATAACTTATTTTATTTCCCCATAATTCACCATCACTGTCACTTAATTGTGTAGAATTAGCAGAACCCTCGAGGGAGACAGATGGAGAAATAAAGGTAAAGATCAAGACGTAGAGGAGAAAGAAAAGGGAGGCAAAAGACAAAAAGGAGGGAGAATGTAAGAGGATAAAAAGTAATAACAAGCATGGAGGGAGGTAAGTCATAAAGAATTCTACAGTTTCTAGTAATTATAAGTATTGTTTTTGATAAATGCTCATAAAATTAAAAGGTTAAAAAAAGACGACAACAGGGAGAGACAAAATCTGATACCTGTGTGATTAGAGATGAGAAAACATAAACATTATAGTGACCAAAAGTGTCATGGTCATTCTTGTCATGGCTCAATTGTTCTACTTCTAGTTCGGTACTTCTAGACCTTCGCTTATTTTACAATAGATGTAAAGCAAATGAGAATAAAACTTAAGTTTGTGAAGCAGGATGAGTGGGACGGAGTGTAAATGGGAAAAAAGGGGCTGAAGAGGACACAGAGAGCAAGAGAGATAACAAAGAAATATGAGTTGGAGAGAGAGAGAGAGGGTTCCTTTATAGTACTTTGGTATGTTCTTATTACACCAGCTGTCTCACACACACACACACACACATACACACACTGTCACATCTGAAACTGCATTGCTGCGATCCAGTAAGACAGAATAAATTACCCCGTCTCATCGCATTTCATACATGACTGCACACACAAACACACACTCGCATGCACTCAGCACTACCAGCATTCATAACTGTGCAAGTGCAATGAACACAATCACTGCAACAACAGAGATGCACAGTATATATACACACACACACACACACACAGAGCGAGAGGGGGTCTGAGAAAATAAGTAACAGGTGTTCAGAGCGGATCCAGATTCAGCACAGGCAGAGGTGCACGAGGGGGGAAATAGCTGAGTAGTGTTTTCCTTTAAATAGAAAGGAGAAAAGAACCGACGCCTCCACTGTGTGAAGCCAAGGTTGCCTTCACCACCAACTGCTCATTAACACCGTACAATGTCTGCAGAGGGAGTGATCTCAGTGGCTTAGTAAATGGTTTGAGAATGAAAGATAGAGCTTTAGGCCAGACACGAGGCAAAAAAGCAGCTAAGTTCTTAGCACTTCTTTATTAATTGAATGAAATGAATCATTTAGCAGTTGAAGAGAAGGAGACTGCAGAATTCACTTTGAAACTGGAGCTGTCAGAAATGATGACTTTGTGGCACCCCTAGTGGGCAGGAGTAGTAAAAAGCCTTGCAGCATATAATGTCAAAAAAATACTTTTAGTATGCTGGGTGGTTATTTAGTTTTATGTTAATACTTTTCCATTTTATAGTGTTGCTCAGCTACTGCTCACAAAGTGTTGTGTGCATAAGCATTACATTATTAGAAAAGCAATAAGCATCTCTTCTTTGTTTTAAGTATCTACAGTGTTGTTTTATCCCTGTAAATCACATTGTACACTAACTAACAATACAGTGGGGGTACAGAGTGAAAGAGACAGTATAGCACTGTTATAGAGGTGGTGCAGTCCAGATGGACACATCCCATTCCAGGTTTTTAGTTGAATACAGCATGGGATGATTTGTTGGGCCCGAGCCTACACAAGGCCAACACGTTGATAGCTGTGTACTCACTCTCTGTAACTGTCAGGGACCACAGCAGTTATTGTGCCAAGTGTGCTGACCTTGCGATAAGAAAAAGATTCATATTTTTTTACACGCATAACGCTTACATATAGGTTTGGAACAGTTATTTGGGACCCTAATTGTCACCCTAAACCAAAAAAAACATCTTTTATAAGATGTTTATAAGATAAGCTTATAAGACTGTGCTGCTGCTGATTAACAATAAACAAAAACGACTCGTGATTTTATCACTGTAGTAATACGATGCTCTGGTTTTTGTAATGGTTGAGTTGATATGTGTGGCAGGTGAATCCTCGTAGGCAACAAACACTTTGTATATTGCAGAAATATTTGGTGGAAATACCAACAAATGTTTGGGGTATATTTGGGGTTGTGACTCAGGAAGGTTAAGAAACACTTGTCATACTTGATGACCACCCTTTTTTCTTGATGACGATGAGTTTGGAGAAGGAGCTGTCCTGTTTACTGCTTCTGTTGAAATATACGTAAAAATAATTTAAATAAAAATCAAATGTTATTTATCCATGTAGCTCAAAGCTGCAGCCTATGTAGCCTATGCATCTAAAATCTATGTTCATTCGCCAGATCCTTTTTCACATGCTTGTGAAGATTAAAAAATTCTCAAAGGGAAAGATCAGGGTCTTCTTGTTTGTTATAGTGGTTACTGTGGGGCTATTCTTGGCAGTTATGAAATATTTGTGCACATACACCTGGTAACAGTGAATTTGGTAGTGAGACCGTGCTATTTGATGGGAAAGAGGAGCCATGGTATAGTCAAGGTAAACATTCTACGAGGGGTGGTGGAAGCAGGTGCCAGCAGAGCCATTTATCATGTATTACTTAGTCATAACTCAGATCAAGTTCCCGATCCAGCTTGTTTATGATGCCCTCCACAATTTCATCGGGCTGTGATAGAAACACCAGCCCACTGTGACAGAAAAAGGGTCCGTAACAGAGACTTGTGAGGATAAACATCTTGAAACCAACTGGCAGTTGAAGGTTGATCTAAAGAGGCAACTTGAGTTCCCAGACACAGCTGAGATCATCCTCAGGCCAGACAGGTCTTTGTGCCTAAATGAAAATAATCATTGAATCTGTTCCTGTGATGATTCAGCATGAATAGGGCTGTGCTCACGAGCTGTTTTCACATACGAACTCCAGTCCAGACATCATCCAGAGCGCACAACAGGAGTTTGTATGTATCAGACGCGTTCACACCGGTGGACTTGAGTCTTGCCGAGGGGTGGTCCCAGCATAGAGCATGCAGGAGGCATGGCATGATATGTGGGGCAACACACGCGGTTAAATGTTTTCTGTGGTTTCCACAGTCGAACATGAGTTGTTTTTGTGCTAGTGTAGAAACAGTATCTTGACAGTTGGCTTGCTGGCACTATTGTGTGCAACTGTAATAGGACCCAGTCTCATGAATAAAATGACAGACAGACTCAATGTATGTAATTTGGCAGTATAAGCATGTGTATGACTATCACCTTTTGTTTAGTTGGTCCAACACAATATTTCTGCTAGTATATAGCTGCCAAATTGTACTTTATTCCTAGAGCGCAAGAAGATGCTTAGGGTACAAGCAAATGTTCAGAAAACAAGGAGCGAGAAACTAAAACTGTACAAATACCTGTCAGCCATTATCACCTGATTGGAATGAATCATTCATTGTCTTGTGTGTGTGTGTGTCGGTAAGTGGATGCTGACAGTTAGTCATCTGCTTTTATCTAGTCTCATTATCTTCCTGTCTGTGTGTCAAGCTGATTGTGTCTCCCTGTCTTCCGCTACACTGTCCACATGTACAGGTCGTGAGCGCGATCACTGTCAGATGGTGAGACATAGCAGAAAGAGAAGATCACCACTCCAGTTGCTTTGTCGTTGAGAAGAGTTCAAAGAAGAGTAGCTGTGACTCATTTCAATCTTACTTATGTTGATACTCGCGGGAAAAGAATAAAGGGGAGAATGAGGGCAAAGAGAGAAAAAGACAAGGAAAGGCATTCCCTTAGACATTTTGATGACACAGTCTGCTGTCCCGTCAATCCCAGGGCTGTGACATTGTAGAGACACACACATTTAACACTGGATGTTTCTGCTGCCTACCTGACATTTCGACATGATTCTGCCTATCAGTGCTGACAGGGGCATCCATTCTCTCTCCTGGACCAAGCACCACACACATGGTGGGAATGAGATCCATGCAGATAGACTAATAATGATATGTTATTTAGTCATGAAAACACTATCAAATACCACCATGTGGTGCATACAATAGCTGGAGCCCTCATCCCATCTCCTACAAAAACACACCTATCTGTAAACACCAAGCCTTCATCAGTACCCAACACAACGTGGAGTGCCTCAGCCAGCCACAGGGGCCCAAAGCTGTTTTCAAAAGCCACGTTTACTGAACTCTAAAGACAGATTGGTTATCCATCTCGGGGGACTGAACCATGATGCAGCTGCTCACAATGGGACCAGAAATCAGTGAAGTGAGGGTAAGCTAGGTGAACAAAAAAAATCAATTTGTCTGAGGTGGTCTTTCTGCAGTGCGCTGCTTGAAATGACCAATCACACGGCACCGGGTCACAGTCAGTCCAAGATTGAAGCAAAACGAGGAGTTACTTTTGAACTTTAACAGACCGGTGTCCTGCAATCCATTCTCTCCTGGCTAGAATTGGGATCATAAGTGTTTAGAATAAGTTTAGTTTTTATTACTAAATGTGAGGAGAATGCACCAAAATGTTCATCCACCTATCAAACTTAAAACATATATATATATATATATATATCAACACATTCTCCTTCACAGAAGTGTCTCAGATGATTGAGATTTTTGGACATTGGCCTATCTATGGCTCTCCTTAGGTTGACTTGGCCATTAACACACACACAACTTCTCTAGACTGGCAACCAAACAACAAAACCTCTGATTTTATAAAGGTCTAAACATCTGCTGATGGTCAATTATGCAAAGGCTGATGGTTAGCAGCACGTAGCTGTAAACGATGTTGTGTGTTGTTGAGACTCACTACAATCTGGTGATGTTTGTTTTCACACACAAAAGAATTAAAAGAGAGTGGAACTAACGTTGGAGCATTACTGTGTGTTTGAACTCATCTTTATTGGGCTTTTTATGCTTCATCAGCTGAGTTAAGTCGGCATTCTGAAAGGTCATGCCTTTCAGAATGCATAACCACTTATTCAGCAAGGGCAAACATGAAGTATTAAACACTATGGCAAAACAATTTTAATAAATTAGATAAAGTAATCTAATAAAATGTTTCTTTCTAAATATAATAATAATGATCTAATATTGTGGTTGATTTATAAGGTGATAATTTATCAAAGTAAGACCACTAACTTTTGTATTATTCAATAAACACACGCACTAAATTTGACTAATAAAATAGTAGATAGATTAGACATGAAGTGTTGCTTCCTGCAGACTATATACTATATGTTATGATGATTTTAGGCAATGTAAGAATTTGTATGAATTACCTATTTTTATTTGCCAACTTACATCAAAGTAGTACGTTGACTGATTTGTGAACTTCCACTGTTGTAAACTGAATAATTCTCATGACAACACAAAGCACCGACAAGTGAGCCTGTTGTAAACATTAATACAGAAGGCAGTGAGCTTTGAGGTTGAAGACTTAATTATTGCACCATGAGACTCTGATAAGGCTGGAGAAGGCGCCTGACTTTCGAGAGAGCTGATCTAAGCTGCTGTTTGATATTTTGAGCAGCAAACACGTAACCTACAGGCACGTTAGAGTGCGGGGAAAACTCCTCTTGCTAATTTGTCATGGATAGCGTTGTTATCACAGACATTTAAAAAAGAAAAAAAAAGGCTGTTTATTAGTTATGCTCTAAAAATTAGGCTCAGTGATTCCTGTTGGCCAGAATTTGCCTTCCCTGACACACTGGCGGTAGGTATTTTAGCCAAGCATACAAGTTAAAGGTTATACACCGTTTTACTCTTTAATGCCAAAATAGTTCCACACAATTATCATTAAAATTGACACTAAAGTTTTATTAGTGTCAGGTTTTGTGGAACCTGAGGCAATTGTACAATAGGTCAGCATAGTGTACAAAATTAATGCTGATTGCTCTACGCCTACATACTGTATGTGTCAGCTGACCATAGTGTAATCGCAGCCTCTGTGATTAGAAAAGAAAGTTTTATCTCATTGCGATAGTGTCACAAATCCAATTAATCGTTTAGCCCTGTTAAAAACAACCTATTACACCCATACACACCCAGATATATCGCTAACAATACTCGATTCGTGACTGAGACGCGGAGAGCAGATTGTTAGTGTCATAGCGGCTGGCAGTGACTGATTCAGTATCTAATGGTGTTGACTTGGAGACTGGTGGTCCAGTGAGAGAGATGCTCATTGACTGGCTTAGGACAGAGATAATGAGATAACATGAGCTAATGAACAAGACAAAGAACCTGGGGGGGGGCAAACATTTTGCCACAGAAATGCAACAAGGCGGATTCACATACTGTGTGTGTGTGTGTTGTGTAAACTGCCCTAATCAGTTGAAACATGCGTTGAATTATAATGACATAGGTGGTTTCACTTGTTAGACTGCATTATACCATGAAATCCCACCACATGTTATGCAAATGACAACACTTCGCCAGGGTCCGGAGACATTTTACATGAATTGATTGCTCTGTGTAACTAACGTGATGACTGTGACGTCTCCTTATGGACACAGGGTTCTTCAAGGATCAACCAGAGAGAAAAGAGAGACTAGACTGTAGTTAATCACTGAAAAATGTTGAAGATTTTCAGAAAACCGACAGTGACAAGTGCAATGCAGCGGGAGATCCAGGAGGATTTTGTCCAGACAGAACAGGATTTGTGGTACAGCTCCATGTGTTGTACAGCACTTTTAACATTAAGTAGCACTGAGCCTGCAAAAGGCTGCACAGGAGAAGGAACCAACCGCTCATGAAATATAACTAAAAGCATTTGTGAGAGTATAGTACAGGGAGGGTCAAGCAGACTGCCACATCGATAATTCTGGCTAAAGACAACTGTGCCAGTGTGTACTCCACACATAGTGCATGTTTTATTTAGGTTTACAAGTTTACAATTGAACACAAGCAGTGTATTCATTTGAAAAGAAGCTGGTGAGAAATGTTTATGATATTGCTGACGTATGTGCATGTTAAATTCTGTCTATTTCCAAGATGATCCCGAGTTTTAAAACTAATTATGTGAACTTTAAATGTGAGAAAAAAATGTTTGATACGTAGCCAACAGCTTTCATTAGTAGTTTTTCTCCCATTTATGGGTCCTGGAGATGGAGGTGAGGGTGTGAGTTTTTAGAAAGGCTTACATTTAAACTGCAACATGACCATATATTTAAACGTACCTGTTGTTAGAAAATATTTTGAGTTTTCCGGCAGGATTATTGCAGTTTTGAAATCCTGTTTACACTCTTCTCTTTCTGAAACAGAGACTGTCAGCTTGGCAAACACAAATACACTTAGATTTACAGCGAGAGCATAGGGAATGTGCTCGCAGGAGGAAAAAAGTCCACACTTACAGTAGAGCGCTCACACCTGACAGATGCCCAGTATCCACTATGCAGAAGGACAAATATTTGTATTCTTTATGAAAATGTTGTTCTAACAAGGTTACAACATAGAGTAAATGTACAACCTAAAAATTCCACAGTGTAAATACACAGATGAGATGATGTGAGTCAGCAGGAATCCCCCACTGTGATACAGTTTTTTTTCCTGAAAACAGTTCGTGTTCATGCAGATGTGCGTGTCTGCAGGAGGGGGGAGCGGATGTGTTTTGCGCGTGCACAGGTAGTAATTTACCCCGAGAAGGACAAGCTGTGTTAATGTCTTCATGCACAAGCGCTCCACATCCAGCTGAGACTGTGAAACAGAGCAGATGTGTGGTGCTTTATACTCAGTCATTCAGCCATCAGAGGTTTCTATCTGGAAGACTGGAGATGTACAATGCTGTGTGTGCATGCCCGTGTGTGACAGAGCATCTGTGATTTTCATAATGTGTCTCAAAACAGAAATCTCAAAGTCGCAATCTGAGAGCGAGGCACTTGGCATGAGATGTGGTGAGAAAATGCAAGCAGAGTTTAGAGAGTAGAAATAGCCTCAGTATGTCAGTTATCATGTATAATATAGAGGATGCATCATTAATAATGCTTCGGGCAGACTGCTAGCTCAGATAATGGGAAGAACAGTTAGGGAGAGTTCATTGGGTGTGTGTGTGTGTGTCGGAACCTTAACATTTTATCGTGTGCTAAAGAGACGTGTTAGGCAGACAGAATGTGACCTTATCTCACACACACACACACACACACACAGACAATGGCTATGTCATCTCACTGCATATCATCAATACATTTTCCATTATTTTGTGTTATTTTGAAATATTGAGCCACTAAGAATACATTCAGTCATGAGTTCAGTGAGGAATTATGAGTTGGTAAATGTCTTCCTCCTGTGTGGGAATGAAAAAAAAAAAAAAGAAAGAAATGTTTTCAGCATGGTTGATTTTTCAACCTCACTCTGAAGCATAATGAATGCTTAAATTAAACTGTTTTTGCTGTTTGCTGCTATGGATAGCTGGAACTGTCTGAATGCCAGATCTGACAGCGGTTCTCCAGATTAGCAACTGTAGGAGTTTGACGGCTCCTGAACTCCTACAGAGATACGAGCACAAGCGGATGAATATGTTCTAAAAAATGAAATATCCCAGTAATTATTAACTTGGCAGCAGCATTAGTGCTGCAGTGTGAATAGACCCTCATTAACCTCCACTGGACTGCATATTACATTCCAACTCCAACTGCTTTTCACTCGAGTGCAGTTACAACAGTGTGGCCGCGGTCCTGTGGTATATCAACAGCAGAAGAATGGCCTCTGAAAAATGCATGAGTGGCTGTCCTTTTTCCTATTTGGTAGCTGGAAAGCTATCAGCCTTTCACCAGCTTGCGCAGTGATCTGTGAAGCAGATTTTAACTCGATTAGAATGTTTGGACTTTGAAGTCTGCAAAAAAAAACTTAACAAATGGCAAAATAGAACAGAGGAGTGAAGAAGAGAGAGACTGTAACAGCTGCATCATCTCATGTCCTCTGTGAGGCAGCTGGCATTAGAGTTTCTGAAGAGGGAGAGATTTGTAAAACATGGACATTACAACAATGGCTGCAGCATAATCTGCCCAATCCCATTACTGGCTAGAACCATCCACAGAGACAGACACACGCACACATAGATAAAAGGAGCAAATCTGTCAGCGTGTGTGTCTGAGAAACATGTGGGAGGGAAAAAAAAGGACGGGAAGAAGGAACACATGCGGAGCAGTGGAGTGTTAGGGAGGGGAGGTGAGTGCTTGTATTCGACTGTGAATACTGTGACAACATTGCAAGGTGTCAGATTCTCAGGGCTGCATAAAACACTGAAGGAGACCAGGTAGTTCGATAAAGAAAGTAATCTAAAGAAGCAGTCTTTGGGCTGCATGAAGCAAGTTACTGTCAGCAAGTTTAAGAAACAGAATTGGCATAAAACACTGTTGTGCTTATTATAAGAAATTGTACCTTCTCCGGTCTTATCTTGATACAGAAAATCTAATTTTGGACTGAGTCAATCTAGGATCACCCATAAACGTATTTAATGTTTACGTGCAGTTTAGCAGAGGTTGTAGATATCTACTCTTAAACACTGGGGATCTAATGATTTTCAATACATTTTCTTTTCCTTTGTTGAGATTCAGGGGGAAACAACTCAGAGAATGAGTCTAAAAGCCGCGTGTAGACCTATTGCAGCAAGCTGATGCAATACAATGCTGAGACTATAACTTTAATTCCTGACTTTATGTTTAAAGAACATCCGCAGAGAAAGTTTTTGGTGAAGTAATTCCACAGGCAGTGAAACTCAGTGGGTCATTTAACCACATATGTTAATTATGCAGCTACAATATTCTCTGCTGAGCTTACTCTTCATCCGTGCAACAATATGGAACGGGTTCTTTATAGGAACACGGATCGTGGTTTGTGATCAAACTCACCCCACCAATATGATTAATTATTATATATTTATTATTTATCAAATCAATGTGTGGGTAAGTGCTGAGGATGAGATTTATTCCTTTATAATTTACAGCAACGACATGATTCTCTTGTTTAATAATAATTACAGATTCCATAATGACCAGAATCTGACCTGGCAACAATGACTTCCAGTTCATTTTTTTAGGTCAGCACATGAAATAATGAAACCACTACTCCGTTGC
This sequence comes from Microctenopoma steveboyesi, assembly GCA_032359275.1. Classification (NCBI taxonomy): domain Eukaryota; kingdom Metazoa; phylum Chordata; class Actinopteri; order Anabantiformes; family Anabantidae; genus Microctenopoma; species Microctenopoma steveboyesi. The sequence continues at coordinate 6,409,137 of JAUMHF010000015.1, read as the reverse complement.
ATATGAAGCAGTTTCCTTCGGTTTATCTAAGTTGAAACGACACAGTGCTACTAGAGTCTCCCAGAGCCAGGTGTCACATTTAATTGACAGAGCTTCTGTAGCCAGCTCTGTCTGGGAAATAAAAGTTCACCTCTCCCTCCCGTCTGACTCATTATGAACTTAATGACTTAGTCCTACTGCCAGTCGTGCATTCTCTAAAAGGACATTATTTAATTAACAGATGTGCGTTATTTTTCAATGTCGTCCCACGCTAGAGCTCCGAGCACTGAACTTGACTTGAATTCGATTTTGAATCATAACAGGTTTTGTCCAAATTCTCCAACAGTGCATTTTTCCTCACCTCGTTATTAGACTGTCCTTCAATTGTCACGCTTTCCCTGAAATGTGCCTCCAAATCAATGTGATCTGAACCAGTAAAAGGGAAACAAATCAATCTTTGCCTTAAGATTTGTCATTTGTGCAGAAAATACAATCCAGCAATTAATCACATGACAGAGAAATTATAAGACTGCAAAATAATCCAACGTGGTTTTGTTAGGCTGCTGTGCCCTGATGTAGCTTACAGTGTCCTTGTGTCAATATGACTTTAGGCCAGTAAACTCTCTGCATTTCACGTTTATTTCTCACTGTAGCTTTTAATATTCTATACAGATGATTTCTGCAATGCATTAATTAAGGACACTACACTTGTTGAGCATGTTCCAAAGTCATATATCTCAAATCTTACATATTACATGATGAGTGATTCCACTGACGCCATCATGATTTTGATATTTATGGGATTTGAGTGAAATTCTGCGAACTGTTTGGTTGACAGATTGACATTCATAACCTGCCTCTTCAGGAGGAAATCTAATGACTTTATTATCCCCTGACCTTTCGCTTAGCACCATCAAGTTGAAGCTGAAATGTATCCAATATCGTGGATGATCACTAATTATAATGTACCTGCAGAAATATTCCTGTGAGCCTCAGCAGCATCTAGCAGAAAGCTAGGGCGACATCTGCTAAACCCTCAGCATGTCAGACATTAACCCTGAGCATGCTAGCAGAGCTGCTAGAATGAGGATGGTGCTACAAATGTCATCACAACTCCATATGTTCTTTATAGCAGCATGCAGAAAGCATAGCTTGTCGCTGGTGTTTGCATTTGACTTTGAAATCATCTGATGCACATGTTACTTTATGAAGATTCCTCACACATGCTTTTCATGGCTAATGTCAGTCATGACGCTTCTCCTCTCTGTCTAATTGTATTCTGTGAAAAGTTATGGTTTTTACCCCGGAGAAGTCCCCAGTCTCCAATAAAATCCCTGACCAAGCAAGACCTAATTACACCGGAGTTGCTGCTCTGCTCCCTCTGGAGACACTGCAGCAAAGCAACCCTGCTGTGTATCCTGTGTGTGCTTGTGTGTGTGAGAGAAGAAAGTTCACAGTGTGCAGCATGTGTGCTGGAGTCTTAACAGCCAACCATAGAGTGTGTGTGTGTGTGTGTTTACATATTGTCAGCTTTTGTGGCGAACATGGCGAACTTCCTTTTTTTAGTAAGAAAGTGTGAGTCAGCAGTATCATTAAAGTGCACATCTCCTCCTCTGTTTCCTGTCTGAATTATCTTCCCATTATCTTGGCTGTATTCAGTGCAACCTGGTCCCACTGTGATTAATGATGTCTAGGTCAGATTAAATAAGCCCCAAACACAGACATCCTAACTTCTGCTTCTGCTGACCTCTCTATTGAAACATGTTGCCCTGCTCAGTCTCTTGCACCTCCGTTTACATTTCTCTATTTTTCCGCTCTTGTCTGTCTTGTTTATCTCCCTCCTCTCCCAATCTTTCTCTTTGTCCACATTTGTCTCTTTTTCATTTTTCCCTTTATCTCGCTCTGTTTGTTCCTGCTCCTCCATCCTCCTTTCTACTTCCCCTCCCTTCTCTAATTGACCAAGATCTGAAGAAAAATCCATTACAGCATAACAAACTTTCTCTTCATATGAACAGCTTAGATGAAAATGTCAAACCCGGTGTTGTATATAACTCGCCTCCTACGTGCTATTAAAGGCTGACTCATATTTGTCCGACCAGGAGTTCAGATATTTACGATGTTTTGCCAATCTTCAAAAAACATTAAGCATATTAATGACCTTTTGCATTTTGCAAAGCTTTTGCAGTTGTTATGGCTTTAACCTGTAGGTACAACATGGAGGCAGAAACACTATAAAATATTACCGTTATTATTTTGAGTGTAACATATGATTTCCCTTAACAGTTATTTTACAATGGCCATATTATGCTTCATTTGTGGTTAATAAATTATTCTTGGGCAGTGATCTAGGACTGCGGGGGAGCTGAGAATTGGTTTGGAAACCTCTGGGCTAAACTATAAAAGAGGGAAACATCAAAATCTGCTACGATAGTTCAAATGAATAAATGCATAACCTCCTAAGTGATTAACTTAAAAACAGTGACATGATGCTGTCTGAAAGTGTAAATGGTTCATTTAGTTAAGAGCTCCAGAAGACGAATAGTCGACCTTGAAAGATCATTTTGTCAGACTACATTTGTACAGTTTTTTAAAGCTTAAAATTAACTGCAGATTTTCTATAGGACTTTCCAAGAGTAACGGGAAAAGTGTGCACTACTGACACATCGATTGGACATACACAAGGTCTTTTTTTAATTCTCTACACAAATATTTCTGGGACTTTTTGCTGCCTTGACTCTACATTCAGATTCTTTGTTGTGAGGACCAGCAAAAATATCATCACCACATGCTGCACTGCAAAGTGTCAGCCCTCACAGAGATAAACAGGCTCACATACACATAAGATGATAACCATTTACACCCAGTGTGGAACCATTTCAGCACTTGGTAATAGTTTTATTACAGCTTTGTGTATGAGTGTGTCCTGCATGCCACATCACATCAATGAACCACCCACACTGCAGGCAGATCGAGCTTGGAGTATGAGACCATGCTTCGCTTTCAGCACATTTATAATTCAACATACTGTCACAGCGCTACCCATCTCTCCCTCTCTCCATTTCCCAATCCCATCCTCTCTTATCTCTTCTTCTCTCCCTGCTATCTTTCTCACAGCTTCTGTCTTTCCAACAACCATACCCCTCACCCTAATGCCCTTTCTTTTTCACCTATCCAACTTGTCCCTTTGCCTTATTTACTCCCACTCCCCCTCCCTTACTTTAATATTATATCCTGGAGCAAGAGATGGCATTAACAGTTCTTATACTTCGGCAGCAACATGCAATATGTTGGCACATGACAACATTGTGTCCCTTCTGCTAGCAGTGGGTAGTGAGAGCAGGCGAGCATCAATGCTGGTCACGAGCAGCCAACCGTGACAAACAGCCGTCCACCACATGGTAGGTGCTCACTAACTAATTCCCACTGCCCTCGCTGACATGACTCCTTTACTTGCCTAACATTACAACACTACTTTTTGGCCAGCTCGTGCATCCCTCTTTCGTGACCTGTACTGTACAGTAACTGTGAGCGTCACCAGATTTACATAACTTATTGATTAGCCTGAAGAAATATACAGTCTTTTCAAGACACGTTTACTGTTCCCATGCTTTATTTTCTCATGCAGGCTACCTCCCACTCGCACTTTCTGGCTATCTTCTTTTCAGCCTCGGTGTATCAAATTTCTTTCATTGTTCTTGTCATTCTCTTATTGTTTTATCTGCCTTCAATATTTATGTGTTATTCCATTTTTAATCCTCACTGTCTCTCTTTGTTGGGTGCTTGCATTGCTATTTCCCTTTCTTGTCTTTCCTAGTCTTTCATTCTTCTCTACAATATTCTGTCACTCTCTCCCTCACCCTCTTGCTCTCTCTCGCTGTTTCATATTCCTCCACTTTCTTATTGTCAGTGTATGTCTGCCCAATTTTGATGGATGGTGAAGGAGTTTTAAATTCAATAACAGCTTGATGTTCCTCAGCAAACACACGAAGGAAGCTACAAAATGTCTCTTTACAGGACTAAAGATAAATAACTATTAAGAAGAAATAATAACTTTGAAAACATTAAGAAATGTCTGACATTAGTATTAGTATAGTATAGACTGATCACAATATTATATGACACATAATATACTAGTAATCAGTCCGAAGAATTAAATCAAATGACAAAGACAGTCACAGCAAAACGTAGTTAACTAAATGTGTGGGAATAAAACTGTAATATTTAATATGCTCGTACATGTTAATGTTTAAGCACATCCAACACACATCTGTATGTTTGGGATACATGACACTGCTAAAGTGTAGTGGCAGTGACAGTATATACATTTTTATTCATCACGGTACTTGTAGCTGAGAGGAGAATGATCCTGGACAATTCATCCCACCCACTCCACAGTGTGTTGGCTGGACAGAGGAGCACGTTCAGCCAGAGACTGATAAATGTCAAGTGCTTCACAGAGCACCACAGGAAATCCTTTTTGCCTGTAGCTATCAAACTGTACAACGTCTCCCTCTCTGTAAAGGTTTCCTCTCCGGGCTGATACTGATATTGATCTATTTAATTCATCTTCTTCTGTGTATTTTTTTTGTTTTCTGGTTTGAGTATCAAATATTTGTGTTGGTGATGAGCTCTCTTTGGTTCTGGTTCTCATTTTGTACTGAAAGCAGCTGTGGAAAGGCAAAACAATTTCCTTTTAGGATGAATAAAGTTTTTGAATCTTGAATACTAAACCATAAGAGGGAGCAACTTAGATGGAGGATATTATCCTCAATCTTTTTAACAAAACACAGAGGGTGATGCTGCTTCTGATAAAGAAAATATTTTTTAGTGATCCAGTCGGATCCTAGAACGTAACCCAGCAACGACGAGGGTGATTTACGTCAAGTCCCCCCCAAACTCCCAACAATATAGCACAGCTGGTGCACTTCTGTGAGAAATAATAAATGTTGTGTAGCCTAATCTGGAGCTACCAGAAGTACTTGTTCAAACTTATTGCTGCCGAAGGAGTTTCAAACAGTCATTAAATCAGGGTTCCCTTCCGTTTTCCACCTGCACATTGAATGTTTAATAGTTATGATAGTTTGGTGGTATTATAAGTGCATTGTCTCTACCAGAGACTTAAAGTACAGATGACATTTCATGACCAGTTAATGCAGAAACGAGGCAGTGTAATTGTAAATGGGCCACATGGGCGACCTGCCCAAAGAGTAACGTAAGAGCATATCTTCATTATGTTATCAGAAAATGTAGTTCGGTCTCAATTAAGTTACGTCCAAAACGTTTTTGCTCTTGCAAATTAGTGTGTGTATATAAATGTAATTTCAAGGAGAAACGGTGGGGTGGGGAGACAGAACCTCTGTGAGTCTTTTACACTAGGATGTCACATAAAACTTGTGAATTAAATGACTCATTATGTCACGCAGCCATGTGAGTCTCAAGATGTTGCTGAAAATACAGTTAATCAGAGCTATGTCTGATTTTTGGTGTTTCTCAGTCACAATGGACAAAGCTGAAATTGAAAGCACTGCTCTGTTGTGCTTAGTTTGCAGGAGAGTCAAATGTAAGCTGTTCGTGATTTGGCTGAACTATGGCTGTCTCCCAGTATGCTGCCATCACCTGCAAGACTGTAATTTCTTTTTTTCCATACACTGCACTCCGTTTCTATTTCCTCTCATCATATCAGGTCCAGCGCTGCTTTTAGCTGTCTCTCCTTGAGAGAGCAGTTAAAGATCCACAGATGGACAGTTGTAAATTGCAATTGTGGGAACAGACCTGCTACCTAAATACCATACCTCTAGCAGTGACCTGCAGCAGTATCCTCCTCTTGGAACCATATTTACCCACAAACCTCAAAAAATTAGATTTTACAGCAAGTGGGTCTGCTGTCTCACAAAATGACTAACAAGGTACCAATTATGTGCTGAGATGATCCTGCCATAACCATATTAAATTGTGCCACTAAATTGGATTTGATAGCAGCATTTTATCGCATCATCATTGTTTTTACATTATTTTAAATTCACAGTAGATAAAAAGCTCATCAGCTGAAGTTATATATTTGTTACATGTATAAAAGTCCCTATATTCATGTCAATGTCTATTCTTAGTCTGTATAATTGTAGATATCCCATTTAACATTTTATCAAGCTGATGTGAAGTGTCACCATACTAAAGGAACTGCACTGTTCCCGCCTGCTGCAGTGTGTCTCAAAGTCATTTATCACAGAGGTGAGCATGTAAATGAGTTAGAGTATGGAATATTAACAATCCATGGCTAATTATTTTTTACTCCAGCTGGTGGAGGTGAAATAAGCCATAAATCTGACCTGTGTGAGACTAAGAGAGAGACGTAGTTACTGTTTGATGCATATATGCACACGTGGCAGACACTGACTCCTAATTCTCTCTTAATAACCATCAGTGATCAGGAGCCAGAAGGACACAAATGACATTTGCGCATACACACACACAGTGCCTTTAGCTCTGGGAATTCACATTCAGTCATCTCCCTCTAAGCTCCACAAGAGCCGTACACTACAGAGGGAGCGTTACAAAGAGGACATGAGAGAGACAGAGATGGTTACAGATTGGCAG
>JAUMHF010000015.1:6329830-6396343 GCA_032359275.1 Microctenopoma steveboyesi | reverse complement strand
GAGAGAGAGAGGGGAGTGGTCAAGGTGAGGGAGGAACAAAGGACACATGAGGGCTGGAGAAGACATGACACTGACAAAGGAGAGAAGTTCATGAATAAAAACAATGTTTATACGTAGCTTCACTTTAGATGTGCTGTTGATAGTAAGCGTATTTGTCTGTCAAACCACCGGGGGACTTGATGTGGCCCCGTTTCTATTGTTGGGTAACATTATTACAGATTCACTGTATACATTTACCCCTTTTCCTCTAATCTCTGCTGGACCTGCACTGAATTTGAAGTAGAGATGCTGTGATACTGCTGGTTCCATTTCTGAATACGAAACACAATGCCTTTGTGATGCAGGCAGTGACTGACCACTTTGTTCTTTTGTTAGCAAGCAGTTTATCTGTCACCTGCATTTCCACAGTAAATAGTCTTTATAGCACTTCAAACAGGAAAAATACTGTTGACTTGTTTCACAAATAAAATACCTTGGCCAGTGTTTTTACTCTAAACCTTGAAAATTGCAAACCTTGAATTGTTTGGCCTTCGTGTGTTTGTGCTCCTCTAAGATATTCAGGCACCACAAAGGAAGAAAACTTAACTATAATACCATTACCTTCTTTTTCAAGTATCTACAGTGTGTGTTTATTTTCTGGCTTTCTGAGAGTTCAGGGACTAAAGATTTAACTTGTTTTCACATAAGTTCTGTAGATATCTGCCTTCTCTAACTGGCCAGCCCGCTGACCTCTGCTTTGAATTAAATAATTTTGGCTGCTCACCACGACAACTTGTTCTCTATTTTCACTCAGAAGAAGTCGAACTGCCCTTGCATACACTCTTCACTCATGCTCCCAGTGCAGAAACCTCATCTTCGCAAGTTGCTCGAGAAAACCGTGTGTGTGTTTGCACTACTTAAAATGTCTTGAGTATGTCGACATCTGTCCGTGTGTGTTTGCGCACACCAACATTATAAATACACGGATCATTCAGGGAGTAATATCTCTTCAATTTTCCACAGCAAGCACAGGCTCAAATCAGTTCTGACACTGTGACATTGATTTGAAACCGAGAGATCGGTCTAAATGTAGGTGTACTATTTATTCTGCATATCATAGCCTGCCTATAGTCAAATAGAAGGAACTGCATTAAATGGAAAGTGTGCAGACATCACACAAAGTGAGTTTGAAAGCACGCTTCACTTGCTTGACCTAAAGTACTGTCTACAAATATGTCCTTTATGTCACTACAAAGTGTATGAGTATGGACTGTTATATTTATAATACTGATGCATCAGTACGTGAGCAAAATTCCCTTGTTAACTGTTTTTTTGTGTCTTTTCTTTACACTTTTTTTCTTGTTTTTATCTCTCTCCCACTATAAATTGTCTCACGCTCTTAGCCCATCCCTCACATAACGTCTACTGCAAATTGTTTCAGTTAAATTTGTGTAGGTGAGCGTTTGTGTGCTGAGATTATGTCCCTAGTTCTGAGTTGAACACTGCAGCACTAAAGCAGGCATGCCCAAGGCTACACTTATCCCAGCTTCCTGGCCACTCTGATACAATGCATCATGCTTTTTACCCCTAAACAGGGAGTATGCTTTTTTTTATGTTCTTTTACATGTTTTTAACAATTTCCCTCAGCTCTCTCCTGCTAGCGGCACAGCTTTAGACCATAAACGAGGATAGATTATAGGTTTCCCAAAAAGAGGTTAAATCAGAGGTTACATTGAAAGAATTACAGAAAATAAGTGAAAGCGAAACCATGTGAGGTAAAAGGCCAGGTTCAGCTTTTTCGGTAGGGTGACTTGATAGCAAATTATTGCACATTTAGCATTCAGCAGCTGTGTTTGCTGGAGGAACAAACTAATTGGTTATGGACGGTCAATAAGCCTTGTCTGACATTTTCCTCACTCCAAACTCCTCATATACCCTCAACTAAAAGCGAACTCTGTTGTATGTGGCAGAATGTGATTATCTGTCTCTCACTCACCTCATATTTCTTATTGCTATTACTTTACCCAGCCAGTTTCATCTAGGGTTGAGGCACAGTGCATTTATTTGTACATACCTTAGTATGTGGTATGTGTAATCATGACTCACCCTTACAGGCAACTCAGTTGACCACTTATAATAGTAGCAGATGCAATGATCAATTCATTAGGAGTTCTTTGAGAACCATCAATCTTTCTGTATGTATCCTCTGGAGACCCTGACTAAACTGTATGCATCACACTAAAAGGAAGAGCGATTGTGTGAAGTTGGTTGACTGATGGCCCTGTGGCAAAATGCTTTCACGTGTGAAGAGTAAATTACAACAGCTCGCTAAATAATTTACAATGCTATTCACATCCAACCAAAAACCTTACATTGTTTCTAAAAGAGGCACCATAAATGTTCAAGAAAAGGGCACGCTGGGATTCTTTCTGCCTTAAATATATATGTATGTGGTCTGTGCTATTCCTTGACCCCCTTTAGATTCCTCATATCCGCAACAACTCTGCCATCTGTCTCTGTCTTTTACTTTTGCACACGCACCTAAACACAGGGAAAGGAAGGAGGAGAGATATAGAGCCCCAACACCAACTTAATGAAAATGGACAAACCACTATCGGCATGAGCAAGATAGAGAATAGTGTGGTGGTGATCTACAAGGGCAATTCTCCATTTGGAGGAGCACATTAAACATGCTTCTAAAGAGCGGGTGATAAAATGTGAGGCCTGGGGATTGGAGACATGAATCCTTCTTGACAGTCTTTTCTCTGGCCTGCTTTACCCCGAAATTACTGGGTTTGGAGCCAGTCAGAGAGGACTTGTAATTACCATCAAGATAGGGATGAAAATTTGATAGTAACATGATCAGACAAAATAAAGTGAGAAATAAAATTAAACATTTAAACAGAAAATTGTAGAAATACCATTTCATTTGTAAATTTAGAAGTTTTGCCATGAATCATATTCCCTGTAAAATGTCGTCCCAATAGTTTAGGATATTAACTCGGTCAAGAAGTACATTTTTTTTGTCTTCCTGTTGTGGATGTTTACCCAAAGCTTACACGCGTCATGTGCTTCATCTTCACTATTTACTTTAGTGAAGATCTCTCTTCATTTGTTGACTTTGGCATATTCTGCTCTCATGGAGGATTTTGTTGACCTGACCAACTATTAAAGGGGTTTTTGTTCGACAGGGAAATATTTCTTTTGTTGTTCTTTCTGAGCCTTTTTATGTACCTGAGCTCTCCAGTGTGCTCTTTCCTTCTGAAAATGTGCCAGAGATGTACCAACTAGTCAAGCGGATCCTTAAATTGGGAGTCATTTACAAAAATTCCTACATAATTCATAAAGTATTGTAATGATATACAACTAAAATACACATCACAAAGAACAAAATCTTACAATTGTAGATTGTGTGGACAGCAGAATCCGACCAGTGTACAGCTCTGGTCTGTGTTTCAGCCAGCTTGAGTTTTATTTTCAGTTCGGGTTATGCTTCTTGTTTGTGTCAATCTCATTTGCAAAGTGACGTCGTTGTTTTTTTTAAAACTGAGCATTAAAACAAGTTCAAATTCAATCAAGTTAAAATTCATAGTTTAACAATCTGCAAACAAAATTCCTATTGTGTTATTATTATTATAAGATTTCTTTTTTAAAAGCAATCATGGTATTCACTGCCACAATACGTTCTCCTCTGCAGCACTTAACGAAAGCCTCGAATCGAATCAAACAATTTGAATCAAACAATGGGTATAAACCTTAATCCAAAGAAAACAAAATTACTTGGTATTTGTATTTTTCCCGCAAAGATTAATCAGGTATGAATTCATCCAGATCAGCAGGAATACCAAAGCGTGTCCTCCCCCAAAACCCAGTAGTAGTTTGCACATTCAAAATACCTAAACAATACCTTTATTTTTCACTTTATCCTTTTCTAAAACATTTTCCTATGTGATAACATTGGAAAGTTTTCTGTTCCTCTCAGCGCTGGCTTCTGTTCTTTTTCATTCAGTTCTGTTCTATTTTTCTAGCCTTCTTTGCTGCATTCATCAAAACCACGCGGGCTTTGAAGAGATGAAGGCTATGTATGGACACAAAGCCTTTTCAAAGTAGACCTCATTCTTGGTAATAAATAACTAATCTAACCAGAGTCAATGAATAATAACTTTTCTGCCATGATGTTAAGGCAGCGTTACCACTTTGCATTTGTGCAGGCAATTTGTTCGAGTTTAAAGGTTGTTCTAAAATATTATACTATGCAGTACATTAGCATACAAAAACTGTGTTTTCACATATGCATTCATTTATAATAAGTACTTTTTATGCTCTAGGAAACTCAGTAAAAATACACATTTCCATTTAAAATTTTTATTGCTCTAAGCGCCAAGCTTTTTAATAACAGCAGTATATATTATAGTGTTACACAGTGTATCTGAGCCAAACACTCTTTAAGAATGGCCCTAAGAACCTGAATGCATATGTAGGTAGCTTGGGTTCGAAGGGTTACCTGCCTCTCTCTCTCTGATATATACTGTATAATCATATCTTTCATTTTGTGTTTACAGTGCTCTGTGTAGCAAACTCTCAATCAGACTTCGGAAACGTTCACTCTGCTTTGTGTCTACTTGCAACAATTGACCCTTATGTGATGATATAATCGCCAAAGATTTAATTATTTATCTCTAACACGAGATACACAATATATGACCCAAAACAATGGCCTGGAAAAATATTTCACATTCTATTATGGATGGTACCTGTATATAACACCTCTCTCCCTCAGTTGTCACTTCATCAAAAGTGTAATCAAGTCAATCAAATCAAAGATATTTTAGCTTGTTTCCCGAAATGAAGCTCAGTTTAAAACATTCAATTTATTCCCTTACGTCGCGATTACAATCGATTGAATAGAGACTCAAAAATGTTTTTTCAGCTAGCTAGTAACTCCCAGCCAACCGGGAAACTTTATGCACTGTATTAAGCCAGACCTGCCCATCTAGTTTACATTTGTGACTTTAGTTAAGTCTACAACTCAGTGTCACACACTCTAAGTGCTCCTGGATTTGGCAGCAGTAACCCAATCAAAGAAACAAGGTTTTCTGTTTACATGACAGTTAAGAAATAAGCTTACTTGAGAAAGCAGACTAAACTAGTTACTTGAGTGTGTGTAAACAAACTTTTTTGGTGTAGAGAGTTTCTCACCTCCTGTGTACAGGACTAGTTCTCCTCAGGCATGGAAGTAATCTTACAACAGTTTAAGCTGTGTTTCATGTCATTACAAAAGAAAACACTTTAGAGGTTATTGACTATTGAAATAATGCAGAATTTATGCAATACATAAATTTTGATGACTTAATCAAAGAAAAAGTCAACATAAAAAAATCTATGCCAAATTTTGTTCCATGGTGCCATTAATATGGTCTGAGTGTGAGTATAACCGCATGTAATCCAGGTGCTGGAGATGCTGCAGAGGGGCATGTAGCCTCTCTCTGGCACAGTACACTGAGTTTTTATTTGACAGAAATTAAGACTGTCACACTCGCGCCAACACTAATCACTGCTCCACCTGCCGGATCAGTACAGCATTGTAGCAGGCTTCCAAGAAGGGCGTTAAGGCAGCTCCACTTCCATCATGTTTGAGCCTAGACTAAACAGTTGGCTTGGCGCGTAGCTGACATGCTACCCACACACATGCACACACACGTGGAGATAGACAGACACTTAGAGTAACATCCCACATATTATAACCTCTGACTCTATAACGACTACAAAAGAAACTGATTTACGGTGCCATTGCATTGTCAGCCTCCACAATAAGCCTGATGAGATTGAGACCACACAAACACACACCTCCCCCCACACACACGGTACACAGCCCTGGACAATAGCTTTGATGAGTTGTGAAAAATGCTAATTGACCTCCAGGTAGAGTAGGTGGTGCTACTGGCACGTGTTGTGAAATGGAGTCACTGGCAGCACTGTGTTGTGGAGTGGATGAGAAGACGCGAGGAAAAAGGAAAGCAGGCAGAAAATAGTGAAAAGGAGAGAGAAGATATTCTGTGCGTGGGAGTGGAAGAGTCCAAGACAGAGGTCAGAGAGCACATGCATAGAAAAGAAAGAGGAGATGCATGAGCGTGTGTGTGTGTGTGTGTGTGTGTGTGTGTGAGGCTGTCTGACACACACAAGTTACATGAGAGTGAGTGAGACACGGCAGATACAAATAAAAAAAGCAAGAGACAGCAAGTGACATAGAGACAAGAGGAACGAAAAAAGGCTACACGATGGCTTTTGTTACTCGTGCTGTGGACAGATGGTGGTGAATTATGCATTAAGGCTTTTACACTGGTCGTGTACTTTTGCACCGGAGTAGAAAATGAACCCGCATGTGGAACAAAATGTTTAGCTCAGTTTTCACATCTTAACCCCTGGCACTTTTTTTAAACATTAATGCAACATGACAGAAACTTGGAAACAGTTTTTTTTTTATAATTTTATCTGCTATAAAAATGATTTTTATTTTTCTGCCTGCTTGGCATTGTGTTACTGTAAGAAGGAAATTTAAAGTCTTGTCGTGTTTAGTCGTGTTTGTTAAAAGGGTTACTTCTTACATAAATAGTAATTATGCTATGCACAAGTAGTGGTGTAATCATTATTTCTAAAATGCAATGTCATTTTAATTTATTCTTATGTTGGTTAAAAAACGTTCAACATCATATTTGGCAGTACATAATGTAGTTGGTTAAAGAAATTATGCATTTTCACAGAGGCATGTACTCAACTTAATGCCATCTACTTTCCAGCTGGTGTCATTTCCCATTTAAAGATATCCAAGTCTGTCAATTAGTGTCACATTGTTTTTATTATTTCACTGTAAATTCTCCAAACCAGGCCCAGGCAGGCGACTGTCTTGCTGCAATATTATTCAGGTCTTTATTCAGAGCTTTATCCAACTCTTCCAACTCGCTGAACCCAGAAAAAAAACAGCCATCAGTGTACTGCAAAAAGTGGAAACCGTAGTGCAAGCCGTTTGGAAGAAATACGGATGGAGGGAGGAATGAAAAGAGCAGGGATGACATTTGCTTCACACCCAAGTGAGTGTGTAGTCATGTAGTCGATTCTGTTCGCACCCCTCACAGTGATGGACTTGGAGCAGCCCACCCTGTCTGCTGCCAGTCATATTGGCCTCCCTGGCATGATGGCCCGTCAGAGGTCCTGCCAACACACTGGTCCTCAGGCCAAGGGGACACATGCTAGTAAGGGAATTTGGCAGTAATGGAGTATAAAGAGACAGACAGAGAAATAACAGGAAGAGAGACAGAAAGAAGAATGAGAAGAATACAGAATAGTGGGGGCAACAGAGGGGGGCGTCAATGCAAAAAAAGACCCAGAAGAAAAATGCATGATTTGTAAAAGAGACCGCCTAAGATGCTGCTAGTATAATTAAAATTAAATGATTTGAAGTCATTCTGTCTCTTTCCAGCTCACAACTCTCTCCAACTCTTGTCTGTAAACAACACTGTTAATGAGACACAATCTCTCACTCTGTCTCGCACACACACGGGCACCAACAGACACAAACATGCACCTTCTCCCACACAAACTCAAACTCACAGATGGTACGCACAGCTTCACAGTCACTCACACAGTATACAGTACACAAATGTAATGAGAGTTTGGTGTTTACACTGAGAGGACTGATGGCTGTTATTAAGTCAGAATGCAGGATACGTTTATATGTTGCTCTGTTGCAAATGAGATTATGACATATATACGTGTCAAAGGCAGAAAATTCACATACTGGTGAACAGATACCGTGTAATTCATGCATGTGAGAAAAAACCATAAAAATAAAATACACAAGTCCTTTGAAATTTTGAAATAAAAAAAAAATCTGATTTGTATTTTTTTGTTTTGCAGCATCTTTTGTTTAAGAATGTGGATTTAGTTTGATTTGAAAACAGCTAAGGAAACATACTTTTTGCATTGTAAGGTCTGCCAACTATCTTTGTATTATACATGATATAATTATTTTCTTTCCTTGCCCTGCACTGTATAACAACATGCTAATTGCAGATAAAATGCATCTGTAGTTATATGCTGAAAATAAAGAAAATGATTTTTTATTTCAGCCACCTAAAACAATGTTATATCTATTACCTGAAAGTCATAACTAGTCCTGACCAGCTTGTAAACTAGTATCATACCCATGGTAAATTGTAGATACATGAAAAAAATAACTGCTTCTTAATTTATTCCTTTTCCCATTTTCATATGCATGATTTCAGTACCCTTGATATGAGTTCCCCTCCCTATACGATCTAGATCTAAAAAATGTGTTTAAATATAGCACCCTCACAAATGGAGAAATGGAAGATTTAAAAAAACAGAAATTTAATAAATACATTTGGTTTGTGGCCACTTCAGCAAAATTTTCAATTTACATACCAAATACTTTCGGCACAGACGAGGCGGATGAAGCTCACCGCTGGATCACATTTGACTAGGCTTTAAACACTCCTCCCAGGTTGCTTAGCTCCCCTTAATTACATTTGGTATCTGCAGTAATGTAGAGATAGTGCAAACTGAACTATCTAAGGTAAGAGACCGTTATTGCCAGATCAGCCAAAATGGCTCAGTACAGTTAATGCCAGTAGATCTGCAGAACCTGCCCAAAATTAAATTTAGATTTAAATAATCGAAAGATGTGAAAAGTGGATTCATATTTCTCAAAAGTGCAAAGTAAAACAAAATGTTAATGTAAAATGAGTATAACGATAAAATAATGACCTCACTGGTGCAATATTTAAGGTTATCATCATTCGAATATATAACAGTTTTCATGTTAATACATTATAATTTCACAGTACCACCACTTCTCATCTCATTTCTTTCATTTGCAAGATTATTTGAAGGAAAACTAGTTTGACAAAATCAGGGAAACACAAAAGTAGAAGTGGAACAGTGCAAAGAGAAATAGGTGAGAAAGGCGGGAGGAGGACAGAAAAGGAGTAAATCACAGAAGTACAGATTTGATAGAAAAAAAACACAAGAACCAGAATGGAGGTGGAAATTGAAGAAACACTACCTTCCTACTTTGCCTCTGCCAGGTCGTGACACAGAGAGAAAGATGGAGCACTGCCAGTGCCAAAATACAGCCAGCAGGTAATGAGAGGAGTGTGGATGTCTCCTCCCCATCGTCCTCCTCCCACCCTGCCATCGTGTCTGCCAAGGCTGGGTGGTAAAAGCCTTTTTATCTCCTTGTAAGTCATTATTAAGTCTCACTCACTAATATACCTCCACTTACTACTTCCTGTTCCATTGCCGACTAGAGGGAGAAAATGAGGAAGGCATAGAAAAGGGGTGAAAGTACATGGCCTGAGAGCCGAACGACAAGAAAAGATACAGATACAGGGAGTATGTGTGTGTGTTCATGTGTGTGTGTGTGTGTGTGTGGTGGAGTTGATGCCTGCTTGAGCGTGCGCATTTTACACCTTGCGCATGACTGGTACTGAATCCATTTAGAGGGGAGAGTGGTTCTCACACTGACAGACAACTCTTTCCATATAGTTAAGAATCACAAGCAAACGGTCCAAGTGGGAAACTGCTGTTATAACTCTGCGATGCTGGGGAGAGACGGAGGCAGCAGAAAGCCGCCGGAATTTCACACACGATCACACATCACTGACTCAAACTTCTCATTCCCTCTGCTCTCCACACTGCAGCACATAAACATATGGATTTTACTACATACATATAGTGCAGGGTACAACTCGCATGCACTGCAGGCACATAAATAAGTTGCATAAATTTTGAGTCTTGTCTGTTTACTTTACTCTGCCGACCTTGAATGAAACAGGTTTCATCGCATTCACGGGGAGTCTTCCATTCCAGTGCACCTCCGCAAAACAAATGTTCTTCGGTCTGAGAGACGAGGCTTATGCATCGCCACACAATTTCACATCAGCAAAACAGGCTTGATGCTCTCAAGCTGAAGAGTCTGCACAGGACAGAGGAACAGGTAAAAAGTAAAATGTACCATTTCCACATCAACACACTTCTGTCAAAACGAAGAAGCAAAGTAATTTCAACAGTGTCAGTTAAACCATGTGAGCTATAAACGCATAACACCACCATAACCATTTTTTGCATTGTTTAGTCTATTGGAAACACTTCTAGTCTTTGCTTGTATAAACAACTATGTCATCAGTGTTTATTTATTTATTAGTGAGCTTGAACTTCTCTGGGCTTGTAGTTTCAAATATGCCCCCACAGACTGTGTTGACATTTTGTAAGAGGGATTTGGAACACAATTCACCAGAATCACATTGCAGTCAAAAGAAATGAGGAAGAGAAAATCTGTGTTGCTTAACATCCCTGGTGACAGAGTAAATATCCTCTTTTGTCTGTTTTGCAATACATGAAATGTACTTTTACAAATTGTTAAAGCTGCAAAACTATTATATGCATGAAAGTTTGTGAACCTTTGTCTCTATTTCTCCATAAATATGTAAAAATGGAACCAGATATTTGTGCAGGTCCTAAAACTATACAAAACCCAAATAAACAAATAAAATGATGTTCAGGACTTTGAGCCATTCAAAAAATTGCATCCTTGGTTGACTACTCATAAGAAGAAATACAATCTACATGACTCATCGATTGGCTGAGTCCAAACGCTTCAGAAATTAGTTTGTAACCGTATTGCACCCAGAAAAAATCAGCAACTGTTCTGCAGACATCAAAAGTCTTAATTTGTTTATGGAAAACCTGTGTTGTCATGGTTGTCAGATCCTACATCCTCTACAGCAGGAGCAACAAGGCACCGGCCTAATGTCCGATAAGTCTGCATTGATTCAAACAGGAAAAGAACCACACCTTAATCAATCTCTGCCTATTGTGTATTCAGCCGTGGGTCACACCACCAGTTTTTTGTGCTGTGCAATGCTATGTGTCCTCTTCAAACTAAAATTTCATCCAACAAATTCAATCTCAACACTTTGTTGAAATAAGGCAATAAAATATTGTGCTAACGTAACTAATCCCAAAGACACCAAGGAGCTAAGCCGGACTAATAACAGTATCAACGGTGCATAAAGACAAATGAAAACATGGTGAAGTATTACACTATACCATATTATTGAATAAATCCAGAAATAAGGGAAAGGGTAAATCACGCTCGACATTTTGGTTTATTGTCTTTTTAACCTCTCTGTGAGGAATAGCAGTGACCGCCGTGCAAAAAATAATTTTCTTCCTTAAGCTGCAATTAGGTGCTGAAGGTGTTCATACAATATCTTGTATGAATATAAGGCAGATGAAAACAAAGCAAATGCTTCACTGCATGAGTAAAACAGAAAAAAATGGAGCAATCTGCCTCAGTGGAATACCATTATTTTGGAATTAGTGGAAGCTGTGTTCCTCAGGTTACTACAGTCTATAATAATGTCACAAGTTGTCATAAGCAGGAGGAAATATGCACAACCATTAAAACTAATTGACAGGAAGGATAACAAGTACTGGGGAGCATCGGTCTCTCTGTCACATGGACCATTTACACAAAGGAAAACCTATTTTGGTCTGCAGATTTCTCTCTTCTTTTCTTACAGTATGTATTTTACTCGTTGTTTCTCTGTTACCTCTATATGTAGATCAGTTCAGACTCCCAGTTGAGCATTACTCCCAAATTGAACATACTCCTCTTTTCCCTCTAGCACTACCTTTCTCTATCTACCATCATTTTGCATAGATCCCAAAGTTCACTGAAAAAACAAGTCTCACACAGCGAGCTGAAATTCACTTAGTACAGTTCAAATTCAGCAACGTGAAGGTTGCTGGAGTTTAATTAATTTCCATGGATGGAAGGAGAAGCAAAGTGATGTAAAAGTCAGAAATGTCACGCAGTACAAATATTAAAATCTAAAAGATGAGGTGAAAATGACAAAAAAATCTGGCTTGCAGTCATTTACCAGTCATTTCTTAATAATAACCTTTTCCTTGCGGGTTCAAAAGGAGGCTAGAGCCTAGCCCTGCATGCACTGACTGAAAAACAACTACGTTGGTATATGTTTGTACAGCTAATTTTCAAAAATTAGGTGATTTGGACTTTCAGTTTCTATGGAATGTGGTAGGACATCACCCAATAAACCTCGAGCAGACAAAGAGTAACATAGAGCGAGTTAGCAGTTGAGGACTGAGCTTTCCTTTATGAGGCAGAGTTATAAATTAGAGGCAGCCAGAAACAAAAATGCTGTTACATTATGTTTAATGCTCCTGAATGTGAGCGGAGTTGCTAATTAATTAGGCAGCGTCTATGAACATTTAAGAAGAAGAAGAAGAAAGAATCCGCTTTATTGTCATTGACACATTTTACAACAAAATTTGTTCTCTGCATTTGACCCATCACCCCTTGGGGGGAGCAGTAAGCAGCCACAGGCGGCGCTCGGGGAGCTAGCGCTGGGTGTCTCGCTCAGGGACACACCTGGTATGGGGGGATGGGCTGGGTGCCTTAGATGGGAATCGATCCTGGGGCTCCTGCTTCCCAGCCCTCTGCCTTAACCACTCTGCTACCAGTTATCACCTCATAGTTTTACCAAGCAGATGATTGAAGTCATATTTGTATTGTGGATGTTTATTTTATTGATAAATCTGTGAGAACGCCTGCATTATATTCTGTGGTGCGTGTGAGCTTTATGTACTTTTATGTTGCATGGTCATGATGAAAGTGAACACTCCTGGTATTTCCATGAGGCTGGTAGACATTGTTTACTGTGCTTAAAGGACATCTGAGACAGTGCAGAGCTGCTTGACTGCACTCGGGGTGAAGGAGAGAGGGCGAAATGTGTTTAAAGTAAATGACTGAAAACACAGACAGTGTGTTTTCATGTTAATAAATATATGGTATTTTAGTATGTACAGAACCCTTATTGCAATTCGTCCTCCAGGAGATTTTAGAAATTAGACACTTTGTTTGCCCTGGAACCAGTGGCTATGCAGCGCAAAGTGCAGCCCTGTTGTGGATCCTATACCACCAGATGGAGGGCTCCAATGAGATTTAAAAATAAGTAAAGTGGATGCATGAACTTCAAAGATGACTTTTGTTCCTGTTTCTTGGACAAAGAGTTCTAAAAACCCCTCCTTATTCTGCTTACTATATATAGCTCCACTTCTTACAGCTCCACTCCTTTCAGCTTTCTATTGGGTTTGTATTTTTTGAGTAAAGAGCAGTGTTTCTGTCACTAGGGAGTGTCAGCATGTCTTTTCACTTCATATGCATTAGATTTTCTACAATTTCTGGCCGTTATCAGATCCAAACTCAATACACTGCTGAGGGAAATTGAGTGCCAAGGCCAGTAGAGAAAGAAAAGTTTTCCACGACTCTTTAAATGCATTATAGTATTCTACTCGGGTCTTGATGGAGCATGCCTGGTAGCATGAGGCCACAGAAAGGAGGGGGGGGGCTTAGCAAACCACTGTGCCACTACAGTACAGGAACAGTTCACTTTAACAACATTTTAAAGTAACCTGCTTACTTGTTAAAACTGTGCAATGAAGACAGCCTCAGCCTGATGTGTAGAGACTGGGTTTCCAGAAGGATTCATATAGGCCCTTCAGTGCGACCGTGCTGTATTTAGCGATGAAGCTTATGAATGGCAGTTCATGAATCAGTGTGTTCAACAAAAAATGTTCCAGTCGCAGATGACCTTGATAGTTGCTGAGCACATTCTTGCTTCATGCTGATCAATAAAATCTGTGCACTTTACCTTTAAGAATATTTGATTCTGCTGTCAGGAGGTTCTAGACACTATTAAACATAACAGTTAAATCAGCTAAACAATTAGCTTAGCTTAGCAACTAAGAGAAACCACACATATGCACCTCTCTTATTACTAATCTAAACTAGCATAAGGAAGATTGGTACCTTCAAATGTGGCATATCTGAGTATTGATCACATGTATATTATTTTGGACTGTTTTCCAAGATGTGTAACTACTGGAATTGCATTCTTTACACTGCAAATCTTTACCGCAGCAGAAGGCCCCAGCAAACATAACTGGCTTATATTATGTCAGTTTGAATTAGCTTCACCATCCATAAAGAGAAAACTGCAACGTACAGCATCGCTACATGTTTAATATGCTGTATGTTAACCTGCCAATATTGGCACAGAAACACTGCGGCTCTTATTACATGCCCAATACCCAGTCGCGATGAAAAATGGTTTCAATCTGTATTTCTTGGCTGCAGCATATCCCAAGGAACAGGAAGAGCAGAGACTAAAGTAATGTGACAGGTGATAAAAGAGAGCTGTGCTAATCAACTGCTGGTGGAAGATTACTTTATACTTGCTAGAAATGTCATCTCACTTCTTGCTTTATTTTTCCCCAATGTTGTCAGTGTGTAATTTTAGTCTTAGTTTGCTGGTACTGGACGGCTTTAACGGCAAGACAAGCATCAGCAACTCTACTGAACTAAATATCTACAACAACAAAAAACTCAAGTTTTAATGCAGTATGACTAGCTTCACCAAAACTCTTAAGCTTGACATGTCTCATTTTGTGTTTTTATTAAACCTAATTTCAATGTCTGGTGCCCAGAAAAAAATGAGATTTTGTTTTCATGGCTAAAACCAACCACAAGCAGCAGCAGCAGTAACATGGATTTAACAGAGTTACGTGAAAGCTGATCTAACAGAGCACTACCTGATCCAGACACTGACAACCTACAGTAGCCTACTGAGTGTTGCCCTTTGAAGCGATTTCACCTCTGCCAGAGCCGTCTGTTATCCACAAAGCTGACAGTGTGTCTTAGTTGTACTGATTCTTGCTTCTTTTTTCAGCTTTTCATTTCTTACATTGAAATGAGTAACAAAGGCAATATTTAAATTTTCATCCTGCTATGTTGTTTGCATACTATCCCACGTCGTTCTCTTTCTGAGATTTTACCTCCTCCGTTATTGTGTTGTCTGTTCACTCCCTGCACTACCACTCCTTGTTTTTCATTATCACACTGTCATTTTACCCATTCTCATCCGTTCTATCTTTCTCTGCCTTTGAAGAGTGATTAGTTGACAGATGCGTGTAGAAAATAGCTTCTGACAGCACGGGCATTCTTCTCATCTGTCATCCTGACTGCGTGAGTATTGGTGTTGGTGGAGGGGGAGAGACTTGGCGACGAAGTGAGAGAGATAGACAGAGAAGTCACGTGAGAACCAAAGGATTAAAGTGAGACTGTCGGGGGAAACAATTACTTTGAAGCAAAGGCTTTTCTGTTGTGTGGTTAACTGTTAACTGTTTGTAATTAAGAATTATCTATGCATTTAGCCGTTCTTCACGCTGTTAATCATTTAGCATCTGAGTCAGCAGCTGTACAGAACTGATTTAGGGCACACAAACTTGTTTTCTATTCTTCATTCCTTCTTGTAATGAAACAAAAGTAACCTCTTTGAGGGATTCCCTTGTTTTTAAGCTGACAAAGTTAGCAACTCGCTGGTGATTACCGTGACACCTTAAGCTGCTAAGGAAACAGATATTGAAATATGTTGCTTATGCGCTTTGTTCGCAATTGCATTTTTACAATATATGAAAAATTATACTGTACAATGCTTCACCAAAATTGCCAAACATATATATTTAAAAGAATATTTTAGGTAGTAAAAGTTTGTTTGATGTTTCCTCTTCTTGCAGTCACCATTTTTTCTGTAATATATATATATATATATATATATATATATATATATAGAAACAGAACAGGTTAGATTAGTTTTTGGTATAGCCAAAGTAGTTTCTTTTTGGGGGGCTGTAAATTGGTGATATCAGGATAATGGGTGTGATAGTTTCTCAAACAGCTGAGATGCCAAAAACATGAAGTGGCTCAGATGCACAAACTGAACTGGACAGGAACCTGTATTCAAAGATAACAGTGAGAAGACAGAGTACAAAGCGCAGCCCATGAAAGTCATCCGCACGTGTGTGTTAGAAGCACGAGAACCAATCAACGTGGAGATTTTCCTTCTGTAAACATTGCTTCACTGGGTCAGAGCGTCACAAGGTGGTTTTATGTTAATCCATTACCCTTACACACACACAGGATACTGTTTCACACGTACAACATACACGTAAAGTATGTTTAGCAGATAATTGCTGTGCTTCCCATTCTGCTTAGTGTGACCTATGTTCATAATGACTCTTCTCTCTGAGTTGTAATGAGCAAAATAATAGTCATGTGTTAAGTACTCCTCTGCTGGTTGGCAGAATCCTGTAATGACTTACAGGGCCTTTGGGACTTCCAGACCTAATTTTGAAACCTCTGTGCCAGCCATGCCTCATGTTGTGAGAAGTTAACAGTCCAGGGAGTGAAGGTCCACTGGTTTAGACAGGCTCTCATTATTCTGCAAAGGGCCAGAGGAACTGAGGGGATGAACTGCATCTTCTCTGTGCTGGATAGGAGGGTGAACTATTCTTCCACAGGCCTATAATCAAAATCCATTTAGTACTCCCACTAAATCAGACTGTGTAGTTTGATGCTATGAAAGGAGAAACAACTAGGTTTGTTCCAGCATGCATGAATTTTCATGAGAACACGTGAGTAGTGATGTCTACCTATGAAGTAAAAACACACTTTGATTCCCAGAATACAAACTCCAAAACTCATCTGCTTAAAATCCTTTAAAGTTAATCGTAGAGACTTCCCATTCCATACAATATCGACCACAAAGCACAACAAACGTTACCCTTGCTAACCTTAATTCCTCTTCTCTGTAGAGTTAAATTCAACAGTTTCTGACACATCTCTCTTGTTATCAAATTAGTAATTAAAGGGGCACTCCAGGAATGTGATAATGCACTACTATAAACATGTGGTGCACAAAGCAGCAGAGTAAAGAAATCATGACCTAAATCCAAAGTTGAGGTGAAGCACAGGTGAAGTACAACTCTTTAGGTTGCTGCCGTTCATTCTGCCATCTAAATGCTCTCCATGTCCTCACTCAAGAAAGGGAGAATCTCTGCACTGCTGCCAGGTGGCTTAAAAAGTCTGGGTCACCGAAGCCTTTGACAGCAACTCTCCACATCAAGATGTGTTTTGAAGCATATTTCAACAAAAAATTAGAAAGAGGTTACATCTGAGCAACTTTAAGTAAATAGATAAGCCTCAATGCAGAGCTGAGATAACTCTTATGGCATCAGGGGTTATACTGTCAGACTTAAGAACGCTTCCCCAGAGCTACAGAAGACCCTCTGTGGGTTTCACAGACTGAGTAATGTAACTTGTGATGAATAAACTGAGCTTCATATGTAGAACAAGCGATGTGCCCCTGTCTAAACTGTACCTTCACCAATTAAATGTGTGACCTTTCCTGTGTGATACGGCACCTCTGTTCTTTTTTTTTTTCCGATGGTTCACAGTGTACTTGATAAAAGGGAAGGCGACATTCTTTGGCAGAGCTATGTGAGTCACACAAACGTCAGTGCTTTGAATGACTTTCTTAAAAAAATGTGTTGTCAGGTGTTGAGTTGTGTTTGCTTTCTTTATTTATACTGTCCCTCTTTCATAGCAGACTTTAAGCGTTGATCAATGGGTTATATAATGTGAAGGTTATTGGTTCTTAATAACAGTATTATGTTAGTTTTAATTAAATTGCATGGAATGCACCATAACTCAAATGGAGACTCTGAAGCCTCATTACTTTATTTAGTATGTTCATTCATTAATAGGCAGTATTGAATTTATGTTCATTACTGCAGGCTAATGAGAGAGCCTGCTGTGTGTGTGTGTGTGTGTGTGTGTACATGTGCAGAAACCTTTCTGTGTGTGCAGCAGGTGTTTGTGTGCACAATTGTCTAAATCTTAATGTGCATTTTTTAATATGCACAAATGTCTGTCTGAATTCCTATTGTGCATGTTAATGAACACACATGCTGCATCGTGTGAAGTCTAGATATGTGTGTTTAGGCATATGCTTTGTATGTGTGTATGTGTAATTTGCAGCACAAATAGTTTCCTTGGAGATGCTGTGCAAATCCTGGATACATTATTTATTCCAATCATCATTAAAGTCCTGCTAATGGTGAACAATGAAAATTCACCTGGGTAGTATAAATTGTCTATGTGATGGTGTTCTCCGATTCTGTAAATGTAAATGATTTAAAATATGTACTGAGCTGAATGTGCTCAGTAATTTTCATGCAAAAACATCCAACAGTACTTAGCCCAAACAGTTGTGAGCATATCAACAAACTGAACTCTAATTACTGGTAAAGCATTACTTATTAATAATGTTTTTTGACACATGAAGTGACACATCGATTAATACAGCTGGCCTATGTAATTGTGGGGTGAATGGTTACATTTCTCATCATCAAAATTACACTGTTGTCAGTTGTTAGCAGTTTATACTAGTGCGCAAAGCGCATTGGAATTGACAAGTAATTTGCTAACATGAGTGACACATACTCTGACAGCGGGATATATTCCAGCTTTGATATAAGTCAGCTGTGCAACCTCTAAGCGATGCAAAGAATTTCACCTCGTCTTATCTTACCTTACCTTAAATGGGTTTATGACAAATGGTCAGCAAACTAAACTTGCTTGCTCTGCTTGCAGAGGAAGATCATTGTACATACCAGTATTTTGAAACCAAACTTTGTACTCCTGGCACAACTTGTGCCACCTAAATAGCTGTTGCAAAGACAGAAATATACACTCACCACCTATTTGCTGCTTCAACCCATCTGCCCTTTTCTTCCTGACTCAGGAGTTTTAGCATTTGGAACATATGGAGTGACTAATAGCAACAGAGTATATGTTTTTTAAATGGGCACCAGTCAAGCGCTCTGTGGGGATGAGTGGTCCGGGAGGTGCACCCATCACATTAGCACATCTCCCCTCTACCATTTGTTACCAACGGCAGGACCCTATGTCAGTGAATTGCATCTAATACACCTGAGTTATGCTCTCATTTAAATAGCAGATGCTAAAGAGGTTTTCAGTCTATTAAGTTCATTGATGATTAAAGTGTCTCTGCTCAAATGGTGTTTAACACCTGTGGCTGCCGTTTGTTTACACAGTAGTCACTTCAATTCCAAAACAAAAGCATAATTATGTACAAAAAAGAAAGCGGACAAAAGACTAAACAAGAGGCAAAGAATATTCGAATCATTCTTTTGATGGCAAAATACATCTAGGTGCAGCTATGGCTGGCGGCTGCTCGTCGGGCAGACAAAAAATTCTACATCCGCTGTAGCAGATTATAGCACTTACTTTGTTGATGCATTAAAGGGCGTTGAATACAAAACAACGCTAATGTCTTGACACAGCTGTCGGTGATGACAGCGTGATAAAATATGAAATTGTTGGCATGGAAATGTGCTGGAAACGGAGTATAACTTACATTCTGAATTATTAGTTTAATCCTCCTACCTACCGTACCGTTTTCTAATCCCTCTTAAGCCAGTCAAAGTCTCTTGGGTGTTATACGTGGCTGTAATGTGTAGTTAATTATTGGCAAATGGTCATTCATGAAATTAAGTGAATTTTATTAACTTGTGGTGTTGTAACTTTTTATCTAGTCGAACTTTTGGTCCAGTACATTAGGTTCTCATACAGTCCCTGTAAATTCACTTCCCTTATCATCAGGTCCAGATGTAGACTGCTTTATGTTTTCTCCTAAGTAGCAAATGCTATCACGCTGAACCGGTTTAGGAAAATGATAAGCATATGTTATATCAGACCTTTGCACAATTGTCTCTGTGGGCATGTTAATGCAGCATACTGACCTTAGAATGTAGCTCAAAGCTGATCTGTACAGTCCTGCACAGGCTGATAATCAAATGTTCCAGTAAATATGACATCCTACATTTAAAATACATGCACAACATGATACACATTACAAGGTAATGGGGTCACATTTTCAGAGTTTTGGTATCGTGCTTGGTATCAAAGTATACATTTTTGTGACATCCCTATATACCACTATGCAAGAAAACACACAGTACATAAGTGAATGCTGCACGGCATGAATTACTCTAGAAAAGATGGCTAATCTATTGTAAAATCTGCAGTGAACATGATGTGTGACCGGTCAGTTTGTTTGTGTTCCCAGAGGGAGGTGAATTGTGTGTTTATCCCCAAGGGAGGCTATACTGTGTTTCCAAGAGATGGAGAGACAGAAAAGTAGACTGTGGAGCTCTGCCAGAAGTGATGGGAAAGAGAGAATGGAAGTCAATGTAGTATAAGAGAACAAGGGAGTCAGAAAGAGAAACCATAACTATAAAAAAGGAATAATAACAGTGACAGAAAATACATTGAGCTGAAGTATGTTCCAATAATCCTTTGCTTCCCTCGTCTTTGTCCTTGTAACCAATATAGATTAAATGCATCAATAAAGGATACTGGCTTTTACCTGAATTCACATCAATGTTGAATGTCCCTAATATTCACTGTATGTTTTGTACGGCCCCAGGAGAACAGACAATGCTGGCAATCTGACAGAGAAAACTAATCAGTGGGTAAAGTAGAACACAAGAGAATATGTGACATGTGAGGATACAATAGGATGTTTGTATGTTGTTAGTCCAAATACCTTCTAACCCCTGAATTCCTACAAAGCAGTGGGCACAGTTACACTAATGCATACACTTTATTACGACGTCTTAATAATTTATTTGCCTGCACTTGAAAAGTTTCAAGTAAATGTCTACATTGTTTTAGTCCTCTCAAAAAAGATTAGAAAGTGGGTCTCTGCCTGTCTAATGTAGTGAATTTTAGGTGGCAGCTGCCGCACAGGACACAGACACTATGTGTCCTACACATCACCTGGACCTTACTCCATGTAAAGACAGCAGATAGAAGCAGTGAGATTAGTGTGTGAGCCAGTAAACTTGCTATAAAGTGTTTTTCATTGACAAGGTCTTCCCATTTAGGAATTAATTACACGGTAAAACCACCGGACTCAATTTACTGCTTATGTTTATGGGGTTTTGAACTCTGATTAGATTTATTCATGGGGTGACCACATTTTAGATTCAACAAAAGCATTCGGTAGCTGAAAGAAGCATTTAGAGCTTCGTTTGAAATAAATAACATCTATAAAAATATCAACAAAATCATATGATAAACAATTCAAGTGGAATAAATATAGATTTTCACTTCTTTGGGTATGTCTCCAGATTTAAATCTTGATTTAAACACACTGGATTGATGTGAGAAATTGCATTTTAATGTCTGGTAGAAATAAAAATGCTGAATAAAAAGTTTTTCATGTTTTTTTTTTCCTTTGGTGTAAAAATACAGTCAAAACTAAAATAAAGTATTTATTTTGCCCACTAGTTGATGGTGCTGTAGCTCTCGAGACTGGTCTTGGTTTTATGAGGTCTCGGTCTTGTCTTAGTCTCTACTCTACTCTTGGTCCCGGTCTTGTCTTGGTCTCAGACATAGCAATCACGATAGGAGGGGGAAAAAAAGAGAAAACAGCGCATCCTCATAGAACACAATCATTATGTCTCATGCAACCAGTCAGATGCCTCTATTTTAAAAACGTCACATTGGAACCATTTCTTAATGGACACTGCGTGTGACAGATCAAACACATCACACACATTGTATCATAGCAAAGTCAGCAAAGAAATGTCCGAAAATGTCTTAGAAGTCGTCAGTAAGTAACTTTGGCTTTAAAGAGCACAATAAGTATATTAGCAAAACATCCCAGAAGTAGCATTCTGCTGCCGATTTTGTGACGACGAGTCGGCAGAGACTGACAAAGACTGCAGAGAGAACGTCTAGTGATGCAGATGCCGCATCTGGAGAGAAAGCACCATAAAAGGTTAACTAACTACAAGATTGTTAACTAGCTCTGCATTTCTTGTCATCAAACTATGAGGAAAAACCCCTAAAGACAAAGAGTATCGTGTATTTAAGAGTGTCAGGGAACATTTGCAAATGCATGGCTGCTGATATGATACGATTTTCATTTTTCTATCCACTGATTGTAGTAAATGGGACTGTGGAGGATGAAAAAAGTGAATTCTTAAATAAAATTCTGTGACTTGGTCCCAATAAGTACACACCGCCTCCAGTTAATCCTTTCTTTTGCTTTCTTCTCTTCTTCTCTTGTTCTTCTCGTTCACCCAGTCTAACAGTTCCACTATATGACTGGAGGAATGAATAGCTGAGAGAGCAGAAATCCTCTAAAGACCTAAGATGTCAGCCAGATGGAACCAAGATAGAGTAAACCTTTGTTCCTCACAACAGGCTCCACTTTATCAGGTCGTGGAGCTAGGATTGTTCCCCTAGACCATTAGGCATTGGAAAACTGGTAGGACAACGACAAAGGCCTCACTCTGAACAAGAGGTTTGGTGCCTACAGTATGTGTCTGATAAACATTTTTTAATAATCTTTATAATCTATTTGAATAGTGTTCAATAATATGCAGTTACACATGCTTTCTAATAATTGCATTTAATGATGTAAAAGAAACACACCTTCTCGACCTCCAGCGAAGAGACATGTGATGTATACAGAAGCTTAAGGTTGATGTTGGTTTGCAGTTATTGTCTGGTGGCTGTTTAGTTTTGCCAGAAATCGGAGGCTTGTTAAACGCGGGGTGGGGACAGAGTGTTTCACAGCAGCCTAAAAGTTAGGCAGCATTGTTTTGCTGAGTTTTCTTTGGCCAGTGGTTGAATAGGACAGGTTGTTTCTGTGCCATCTATTACGGGGGATGTACTGTACGCTTGTTGACATTTAATAAATCAAGCATTTAGTATTTAGCTAGGTAAAACAATTACTTGAATAATATTGGCAAAATGACTTAACACATCATTAAACCTAGAATTACAGTGATCGTGCTAATGAACGCCCTTGTTAGAATTAGCACAATGCCGTACACGCTATAAATTACATATTAAGTTATTCCTATCTGGAATAACTTAATCATGATCTATACTTGTTCTTAGGCTTCACTGTCTGGCACAAGTGGAAACGAATACTATGAGATAAGATAAGAGAGATGGTGAGAGACACAAACAGTGGAGTGGTTGCTACTGAAGGGTCCATAAAGCTCGTTGATCATGACCTTCTTAAATTATCTTGCTTAAAATAAATCTATTGGTTTTTTTTTATTTTTACTATTAAAAATTCTAAAGTTATTTCTTTGAAGTGACAAAAAACAGATTCCATGATCAGAGGAAGAATAATTGCTTGCTTCCATCTTCAGAAATCCTTATTAAGAGCCTCTGTGATATTAATTGATGCAATTGTGGACCATTAAATTTCTAGGTTAGCACTGTCAGTCAGTGTGTAAATGGTGTTCTCACATCCCTGGGAAACAAAACTCCATCAATGGAATTTTAGAAAATCACCTTTGTTGTATATTATGCAGAGTTTCTGTTGGTAGGATGAAAGCTCAATCACTCAGTAAATTTATAGACCTAATGAACTCTGTCAGACAACTTGATTAAAGTGATTAATACGACTTTTGTTTACCCGAACAACAATGACTCACAGCCAAAGCCTGCTACTAGAAAACGTTGCATGTAGGGAATTCATATAAATGACTGGAATAGGCTTGGCTTTAACACCGCTGGGGTTAGAGGCATTGTAATAGTAAAGCTGCTGCCAAAATGTATTAAAATTGTTGTAGAAAGATTGTATGGATCAATATTAACAGTAAATGTTACACTCCTTTTTGACACATGACTTCTGAATGTTAATTCTTAAACCTAACATCCCACAGCTCCTTTTGCGGTTTCATTTTTATCATTGATATTCTATTTGCTCAGTTTTTGTTGCTCTTTCTTTTACGGCAGTGTTTGCGATTTCATTGTGTTGTTTGGAATATTTATTTAATTTTTATATTTATATATGCAAAAAAGTATTCACAGGTGCAACTATAGTAGAGTAGATACCGTAACCATGATGGCAGAAACCAACTTCAGGTGCCCGCTTGTGATCTGATCATCCTACCTCTCTGAAGGGCAGCCACTTTAGGTCAAACTCAAAACGCTTCTTTCTCCTCAGTATGTGCGTTATCAATTCACTAGGAATTTGCTTAACCTTGATTCAACGGGAGATTTTTTTTTTTTCTTTTAGAAACCAAAGGTAAAGGAAAATGAGGCAAGAGTAAAGTAATATCCTCTTTTCTTTCTACAACTAACCTTCAGGCACTGCTGAATGTATAATGTATATTAAGTAAATATATTCCATAAAGATTTTTGTTGAGCAACTTTTTTGGTTAGTGGAAAAGATGAAAATTAATTTTCAGTATTACTGTAGCTGGCATGAAAATGTGGAGTTCATTGGTATATCTGTGTTTTTGTGAATCTATGGAAGGAACAAACCTTACCTTTGATATAGATTTGGTGTTTTTATATGAAGCCGTTTGAAGTGGTGTCTTGATGCATGTCAATATTCATTACAAACTTCCATTCATTAATATTCATCCCTGCTTTAGGTTGCTCCAGTGGTAACTAAGGTCCACCTATTTCAGGCACGACACTGGACTTTCTGGAGTTTCTGTAAATGGAAGAGATGTATTATATTAATCATATCATGTCCTACATAAGACACTGGGCAAGTTTTATTTGTGTATATTGGAGATACAGCATGCTTGTGTAGTCTCTCAATCTCTGAATTCAGAATTAAGCCAATCTAACTATAGGACAGACTCATGCAACAGCTGTGGGTTTATCAGTGTGTGTGTGTGTGTGTGTTTTGCCCTTTGTAAAAGCAGTGCCGGACAAAAAAAGGACAATAAAGAGAATTAAAACGGGTGAGTCATAGACAAACTGAAAAAATATGAGAAAGAACCCAACAAGTTTGTCAAAGCTAGGCTAAGTCTTGTTATAGTGAAGACTACACCAAATTACTGCAAAAGATAAGCTGTCAGCTCAACAGAATCCTGCTGCCCTTGGGCCCTACTGTGGCTTAACGGAAACGCAGCATAATTTGCCTATTAATGAAAAGGTCACCGACTGTAATATTATGCAGGAAGGCTGTCCGCTACAGTGGTAATTTGTGCAAACATATCAGACTTAATCAGGAGAAAGAGCCTGCAGAGCAGCAACAAAAGAGAAAGAAGTAGGCAGAATTCCCAGTGGAGCGACAGAATTTCCCTAATGGATGATTTAGATTGACTAACCCTATACGCAGCCCACCTGGACACTGCCACTCAATTCCTAAACTGTACTGTTTACATTATCCAAAATCAGTAGGATCAATCAGTATAATAAAACCCCCACCCTACATCGCAATAATGTACAAATGGTAGGATCAGTCACGGTTCACCCCCCCCACACACACTTACACACACTTCATGTAGCAGCTAAAGAAGTAGATAAGAGTTAGCCAATGGTGCATTTCCCTCCCTGATCATTTCCTTCATGCCTGGTTGAACATGAGTTATTTACCCCGTCATGTCTACCTGTCCCTATAAAATCAATGGGCCGTCGACTCCTAAATGTATGGATGTAGCCATGATAGAAACCTGCCGCTCTGCATCCGTACTACAGGGCCTTCGAATGAGTGTCTACAGCATTACGACTCATACATAAAAACTATAGTACGGTTGGCGTAACAACTCACAGCCTGACAATTCTTCAGTGACAGGTACATAGGAAAGGTAAATACCCTAATGCATGTAAATCTTTTCCTGTAGGTTTTTGCCAATGGACACTTTAATAGACGAGACATTTAATTTATACCATTACGGTCTCACCACAGAGCTAGGTCTCGGGGTCTATCTGACCCAATCTCAGCAAAACTGAACATTATGTGCTTCACAACGGCTGTATTTCTAACACAGCTATTGCAGTGAATTGCATTATATCTTTAAAGGTATTTGCTGTGAACGCTTAGCTCAACCAAATGACAGGCAGAGGAAACGAAATATGATTTTGTGTTCTGCCACATGCGTTACATCCCAGAGCATCCCAGCTCTTTAGAGTCTCGGTACACACAGCTTATCGTGTAATGTATGCATTTAGTATGAGTATGTGTATCCACATGTCCAAGTGTGTCTATACTTAAAATGTATGATTGTGGCAGTGTCATTCTGTAGATATGATCTCTGGGGGCTTTATTCAACGCTGTCTCCCTCTCTGTCTCTCTATCTGTGATCACAATAAGCCTGTGTTTTGTCTCAGCTCGTGTTCCGGATAATAGCAAACGAGAAATCCCTGTGACAGACTCCCTGTTTGCCCCTCAGAACGGATTCAATGAATTAATAATGAAAATCTGACACAAAACAAAGGGCGAGAACGTGGGGGAGTGGACCTCACCTA
Source organism: Microctenopoma steveboyesi (assembly GCA_032359275.1). Lineage (NCBI taxonomy): Eukaryota > Metazoa > Chordata > Actinopteri > Anabantiformes > Anabantidae > Microctenopoma > Microctenopoma steveboyesi. Next base: position 6,370,095 of record JAUMHF010000015.1, on the reverse strand, counting down.
GGATAATGAGAAACCCTCCTGTCTCAATAAACATGCCTATTTGTCTGTTGTGTGTATGCATCTTTGTGTGTAAGAGACCCTTGTTCACTGATAGACTCCCACATGGATTATACTATGAGTACAAGTGCATAAAGTGCATATATGCAATTTGGATTCTCTTTGTTGTGATTCTCCGCGTGATCTCCATAAAGCTTTTATCTGCTTTGACCAAATAAGAACACGCCGAGGCATGACCCGAGAGCTCAAATTAATTGCAACTCGAATCATGACAGAACACCACTTCTGTTTTACCAATCTCATTTTTCTCACCTTTTCTGTCATGAAACAGGTTATTGTTTGGATATGTCAGTAATGAACACCTGGGCCCTTCATTTCCAGCATAGATTGGGGACCATTTGCTGCAAGGATTCAATTAGGCACTATCTGCAGTTGACACGCCAGTATTGGCTGGAGCAGAGCTGAACTCAAGGGAATTATGTAAAATCAAGTATGACTGTGGCCAGATTGAGGCTGCCATGACCTGCACGGAAATAAGACAGGTAAGTAAAGCAGGAAAAATGCTTTACAGGTTCCTTGGCAATAGAGAGAATCCAGAAGTGGACTGAGCATGACTAGCATTGCTTATTGGCTTAATGCTGAGTTAACCTGGATGCTGTATGTAACAATGTTCAATGCTTGCTCCTCTAGATCTAATGGATAAAAAGCTTTATGGTATAGCGTTGCCCACTGGCTCGCTGATATCTGAGATGTTTCATGCGAAGCATGCAGTGAGCACATCACAGCTCCCACAGGTTTGGCAGATTGGTCCAAGCTGGAAGATCAGACAGCCATATGTTGCTCTTTCTCCGTCTCTCTCTTCCAACACTGAGCAAACTATCCAGTGATGAGTGTGGTCTTTCTTAACGAGGACATCAAAGAAAACTGAGGGTCTTCATCAGACTGAATACTATCTATATACAAACGCACAGCTGACCAAGACAAAGCAGGTTAGCAAATGGCCTGTATTTCGGAACCATTTGCAACTGAAAGCATTAGAGTAGAGCTCATATCGATAGTAGAACCTGACCTGTGACCTGGAGGGTGAATATAATTACTGATACACCATCATTTTGAACTGCTGATAAAGCAAGAATAATCAATTGCTCAGTTTTGCATTGCAGCAGGTAAAGTTGCCGTCTGGATGTACTGCACGTAGATGACGGTGTTGGTGAGAACACATATGTTCTTAATGTTGAGTAAGTCAATTAAATTCTCTGGTTTTTTTGCATAAATTGGTCAATAAATGTGAGCTGATCTCATCATGAAAGTCACAAATATCAATAGACACAATATTAGTTTCTGATAAAACTAGGAAAAATCCAATTACACAATTGAAAGTATTTTAAACACTTCTTTAGGAAGTGATTTAGCCACAGGGAGCAGCTGTGTTATATCACTTAGCATCATAGGAGCTTCATATTATGAACGATAAAGTATTGTTTTTCCCAAACAATTCTACTTATTTAAACTGTCTACGATACATTTTTCCAGCAGTGATCGGAATAACTGGACAGTTTCATTCACACCGATCAAACACATTTGGCTGAATACTGTATAATGCAATATTTCAGAATGGAATAAACCATTAAGCAGAGCTTGACCTTGACCTACACTGTCAACAATCAACATCAATTAATTTACCGCCTCCTGTCTGCTTTTTAATGTGTCACTGGGTGTTGTGGTAGTGATGCTGGTATGTGCCCAGATTTCAGCAGTTATCTAGAGGCAAAAATAACAATAATAATAATTATTCTTTACACCAAATCATATTTTCCCTACACATTCAAGCTTCTTTTCCTGTATTGACAGTCATGGAAAAACACCATTGGGAATTGTTACATTATTGTGTGTGATAGTAAATGACAAATGAAAAGATGGGTTGATGTTGAAAACCTCACATGTACACAGATGGCCTTTTTGTATCTGTGGGCTATTTCAGTGACTGCAACTATAAACAAATTTTGTGCCATCTGCTTAGTGATGGATTCGAGTCCATCTGTCTAATCAAGCGTCTCTACAAGCTTGTTACTGGTTTACTGTGGGAAATGATAATTATTCAGCAGTGCATTAGTTTGTAATATGTAAATTCAAATATATTCTTTAAACATTTTGTTTGAGTTAGTTTTTGACATAAGTTATTTGAAACATTACCTTACGGTACAGTATTACCCTAACATATTGATTTAATGTTAACCACTTTGCTGTCATATTAGAAGCAGGGAAAGGTTATAAAGTAGTTCAGCTTTCAGAATCAGCACCTGTTGGCTGCCAGTTGTATTTCTCTTTTTGTTTGAAGTCGCATTAGGACCATCCATCCATTCACTTTCTTAACCACTTGGTCGCGCTACACCCTGGCCAGGTCACCAGTCTATTGCAGGGCTGACATATAAAGACAAACTAACAACCATGCACACTCACTGTCATACCTATGCGCTATTTCAGAGTCACCAATTAACCATGCATGTCTGTGGATGGTGGGAGGAAGCCAGAGTACCTGGAGAGAACCCCCACAGACACAGTGATGTCAGCTCAGTTATCTTGGATCCTTTCACAATAGCTGTGTCTCAAACTAGGTTCATGGGGCCAGGATTCATTTAGATGCTTCCCAGGCACTGAGGTTGAATAAACCAAAAGAGTTGCATTGTGGAAGTTGTAGGATCCCACTTGACTCAGTTTAGAGAATAAAAGTCACAGTATTGGTGCTTTACAATGGATTAATCCAAGGTACGCACTCTTTTTGCACTTCCCTTACATTCTGTGACTCTCTCTTCAGGTTCACTAGAAGTCTTGAGACTCTTGAGGTGATCCATAACTGCTGGCAGAGCAAGGCACTCAAAATCCTTGTGTATATGCTTCAGTAATTCAGTTTGAGGTCTTGAGTTGTTCTGTTGGCTGTAGTCATATGTTATTTTTAATTGATCTTTTTAGCTGAGTTTGCCCCTGAGTACTTCACTCTTTGCTTGCACCACAAATCATCCAACCACTACGTGCACAACACCATCATGCACACACATACGCACACACACAGGTGGCTGACTAACAAGAGAATCTGACATGTACGAGCAGGACTTGCTGACCACTGGGAGTTTCTAACTGATGTTAGGAGAAATCACTTAACCGTCATTTAACCCTTTGCCTTGCGGCTCCAGACTGCATACCACAAACTGGACTGTCAAAAGGCAGAGAGAAACAGAATGTGTCTGAGCAGACCTATGCATATGAGTCTTCAGGTATTTGCATATGTCTACATGTACCTCAAGTACATTTGTACTGTAGGTGGACAGTAAAATGCGTGCGTGTGTGTGTGTGTGTGTTTAGAGCAGCAGTTTGTCTGTAATAAGCTCTGTTGCAAAGGGTAAAGACCAGCCTAAAGCAGTGAAAATCTCACTCATTGATCTCACTGATCTTTTGTCTGGTGTGTTGGCCTTTGCACTTGCTGAGTCATCAAATAGGCTCTTTTTGGCTGTCAAGACAAAAAATATGTTTATGTTAGTGAAAATACTTCTTATAGTAAAAGTCTCTCTGTATGCAGTCCCCTCAATCTCACATCAGATATTTCAGTAGTTAAGTTACATAAATGTGTTTCTGCCTCTGTTGGTGTGTATGGCTGGTATTGTGTTCATCAGTTTATGCTAGTCAGACAATGTATTCATTAAAAAGATCAACATTCATAGCAGTGTTCAGGGCAGGTTCCAAACACAGGAGGGTAAAACTAAGGACTGCAAGTGAGAGTCAGTTAATTTGAAGTGTAAAGAAAGAAGGGTGTACAAAGAGGATGGAAAACAGAGGGATCAGAGAACATATGGACATATTGAAAACAATAGTCAAGAGACAGAAGTGCAAAATGAAAGGAAACAGAAATTCATTAAAATATGCTAAGAAAAAACAAAATACTTTTTAGGCAAAGCAACCTGCTAGTGGAAATTACAGGTGCGCTGGGAGTCTGAAACTACTTTCCTTACTACTTCACAGAATCAGAGCACACAGAGTGAGTGCAGAGCCTAAAGTCTGCCCTTAATAAGATTTTGATATGCCTGTCTGCTTGTTGCTAGAGCTTAGTGATGCACCAAACTACACTCACTGGGTACTTTATTAGGTACACATGTCCGATCTAATACAATACAATACAGCGGCTCTGTCATGAAATCCACAGTTTCCAGGTTTTTGCTTGATATCTCAGTTGCTCAATTGACCGATTGGGTCACTGTCGACGTCTGTCTGAATTGTCATTGTCCGATGGGAAATTATTGCAACTGAGTAAAGGATTGGGTATGTGGAGAAAAAAAAGAAAGAAGGAGGAAAGACAAGAACAGCAAGATGATGAGTAATGAGCATTAGAGAGTGATTGTGAAAGGAAGTGAAACAACAAGGACAGCTGGGGAGTAAAAGAGTTTGTAAGAAAGAGAAAAAATTCAATAAAGGAGACAGATTTAGTAAATTGGTAAAGACAGATGCCCTCAGGGCTATCTGTGTACCTTCAGGCAAGGTTACAGGGGGGCAAAGCCTGCTTTAGTTTAGCATGCAGGAGCTCAACCCCTCCCTAATTTACCCTCTTTACCTAAGTTTTATAGTTAAGTAAAACTAGCAACAGTGCAATATAAAACTCTCCATTACACGTTAAGGTTCAGTAGTACTTAGAACATTAAGAACTGTAGCATAAATACAATTTATATTAAAAAAAATGCTCCCATGACTGTTTTGTTATAATATATTATACATTATAATGGTAAGAAATTACGCTTAATGTCGTATGAATCCTAAATTTCGCTGTTTCATTTTTATTCTTCTGAATTCTGTGTTTTATATATAAATATTTATAAAATGTCTAATTATGGTGTGGAAGGAAAAAACTGTTATTCAATAAAAACAGAACATTTACTGCTTTGCTAGTACATTTCAACATTTACCTGTAAACAACAAAGAACAGAATGAAGAAATGATCTTCCTTCTGTAAAATTAAAGTGCTTCGTATTTAAATTCAACATAAAAAACTGTTTTAAATAAGAAACATTGGGAACACCTGGAATACAACAGCGGTTGCCTACATACCAATATCAGCGCATTAAACACGAATTCTACAATTTCGTCTGTGTTTTCCGCATCATGAGCTCTACATAAGGAGAATTTAACTATTAGCATAGCATTTTTAATAGTTTTGTTTACGGCTGTGTAGATTAATCTAAAACTAAATATATTATAAGCTCCTACCTTTTGCATGTACAATTAAAAATGACTAGTAATTACAGCTGTCTATTTTGTATTAAAAGTACAATAATACCCTATGAACTGTGATGGAGTAGTATAAAGTAGCACGAAATATTCTATTAATAATACTCTAGTAAAGCAGTAATTACAAACATGTACTCATCGGTCCACAATTTGTTCAACAACTGAAAACATACTAATGTTAAAGAACTTAACCTCAAAGATGTTCTGCCACCACCAGAAAAGAGAGAGAAGCAGAGTAACTGCCCTGACTTTTAGGAAAAGAGATACTTCAAAGACTAAGAGGCCATGGGACCTGACGCTGAGAAGGCCTTGGGGCATAAACACATTTTGGCATCAAGAAAACAGCAAGAAATGAGAATCCCCATAACTGTGTTGTCTAAAGAATTTGTGTCAAGGCTGCAGGACACTGATAAATATTCACTACAATATAGTGCACAAAATATTTTGGTAAAGAAAAAGAAGATTCGTGCTACAGTTTATTTAAGGTTATTGAGATAATGCACATCTCCGTGGCCATGTAGGAAAAAGGAGCCATAGTAAGAATGTACAGCAATTTCAGCATTTTCAGGGTTTCTTGTCAAAATGTTAATAAAAAGATTTCGGGACACTGTAATGCACAATGATTCTGATATTTGATATTTCAGCAGTGGCAGATTTGTACAACTGAAAAATGTTATTGTTAACGTGACTATTAAAAATGTATCCTGCAAGGTCCCACAACATATTTAACCTGAAACATCCAGTCAACACACAGCAGAGATAAACAACTCATTAAATTGTAAGAGCACTGGAATCAGCTACACACACACACAGACTGAGGAAACAATCCTAAAGAGCCCCAGTTTGCCTCTTCTTGACTCAGCATTTCTTCCCTAACAAAAAGGCAGAGAGACAGTCAGAACAAAAGCTTGTTATTGATTAAATGTCTGCCGAATCAAATGCATAGTGCAGACAGAGAAAGCCAATTTGCAGAGCAAACAAAGATTTTCCTTTTATGCTGTCTTAAAAATTACACTGACTTGTAAAAAACATCTGATTGGAACAAAGATTTTAATACTAATGCTACAGTACGATCCTGCATGTGTTGCTTTATACGCATGAAGAGGTGTTGGTGATATTATGCTTTGTGTCAGGGTGTGGTAAATTGCCTAGTTATACTAATAGGTTAGTAGATACTGACTGACTATTGCTGATTTGTACTGGACCTTAGGGAAAAAAACAGCAAAATAATCTACAGTATCTACCATTTACAGTTCAGCACCTCACACAGACATCGAGGATGATAACATGACATAACATTCAGTCACGGAAAAGTCACTTGTCAGATACACAAGCATTAATTTAGAAGATTAACTACTGTGGTAGCCTTACTGTTACAAGTTAGCAAGACAAATATTGATTCATTCAGTAAATCAGATAATAACTCAACTAGTCATGTACACAAGCAGTCGCTCAATCACTCAGCTGCACAGCAGGCCTGATGACAGCCATCCAGTCTTTCAGCCGCAAAGTATTCAACACCATTAACCTGACCGGTCAGCCAGGCTCCCGGTCAGGCAGTCAGAAAATATTTGGCAGGCTGGGCCAATCCCTCACCCACTATGTCAGCCACCAAATCAGCTCTTCCACCAACATTACTGCTCAATTACAAAGACAAACAGGCCATAGACATTCATTTAGGACGAGAAAAGGTGAAGGAAACATATGAGGATAAACAGAGAGAGAAAATAAAAGCTCCAGACAATACAGCTCAGCATTCAGCAGCAGATGGTAGTATTCACTGGATTCATTCAGGCTATAATAAATATAGATGTGCATGTGTGTGAATGTGCAGGTGTGTGAAGGCATGTGGTGCACTAATGCAAAATCACTTTCATTACAAATATCGTTTTGCCAGTTCAGATTATTTGAAAAAATACAAAAAAAGGTAACAGAGTGATAAATATACTATTATTTTATTTACACATGACTCAATTAACAGTAATAAGTGGTTATTAAATAGTGACAATAGATGACACAGAAGGACCTTTGATGGCCATCGTTCTAATAGAAGTGATGCGGCCAAAAGTGTTGTCTCATTGAAACACAGTTTGTTTGCACATAAACCCCCGCGCTCTTGAGAACACACAGATGTAGAGATATAAAACCAGTGGAACCTTTATTTGCTGCTTCATGGTAAGAGATGAAACCTTTTAGATGGTGTCTAAAATCTCGGGAAAATGTTGGTGAGCTAACAAGCTAAGAAGCTACGTCAGGGGTTCGATCTCTCACTAGAAGCTTGTTTCCTGCTACCAAGCTGAAAACAAGTTGCTGCCTCTACTGAGTGAACCAGACTACTCGCTCAGATTCTTGTCTTCCAGCTGCTGTAGCACCCTATGAGCTGAGCAGAGCTGCCAGTTAAAACCACTTCAACCTGGGATCCTCAGCTCAGTGGACACACTGCTGCTGACCTGTCTGACCTGCACAGATCTCACCTTCACGATGCAAGATCTTGTCTGGAATCCTAACAGTGCACGGTGACTGTGGAGTGAACATTTCCTTTGTTTGTTGATTAGTCAAACTGAGACACTCAAACCAGATCAGCTCTTACCACTCACTTTTTTTGGCTTTAGGCTACTAAGTTTTATTTAGAAAGTTTCCTGGTCAAAGAACACTGTAGACAAAATGTCTTTGGATACGCTACAACTATCTTGTAGACATTTTGTGTTCCAGCTAAATTTTCCAAAGCAAACCAAAGTTAAACTAATGTATATTTTTCTCAAACCTCGCAGACATCCACTTGATCCACATGAGAGTTTTTTGTTATTTTAACTTAATGCATCCAGCACATGGCAGAGATGATGAACCTGGAAGCTCTAAAAATCACTATATCCTATTACCCATTTTTTAGGTCTTGCTTTCATTTCTTAAATGCCACAGAAAAATAGATTTAGTGTTGAAGATGAGTATTGTGTAAAAGTCAAAGTCGCAAACGTGGGAGTGGCGGTTTGTAAGAGAGAGAATTAATAAAAGCAAATAGATAATGGGATTGAGGTTTTCTTTTATTCAGTCTCATGTTTTTATTATTTCTACAGTCTTCATGTCTCGTCAGGGTCTATGTGTCCACTTTTCCCACTGGGATGATTCCAAAGGCCTTTTATTCTGCAATCACACCATACGCTTATCTAGGAGGTGCAGACGCTCACATGCACATTACACACAAACACACAATACTATCTTTCTCATGTTGCATTTTGCCTCTGCACACATTCACATAAATGCATAGCAATGAAAACACAGTTCCCACGCATACGGATGCAAACAGCAGCTTATAGGCTTACACATACACAACAGTCAAACGTACACAAACAAATGAAATAGTCCTGGTTATTTAGAATATCCTTAGGAATATCTGACATATCTAACAGATAAAGTGTCTAGACACACACCTGTCAATCACGTTTTATTGTCGTGTTGTGGTGCAAGCAATGAAGAAGAAATACGATGTATGAACTTGTGTGGGCATTCATTATCATAAATGATGATAGATATCACTGATGCAAATTAAAAGCTTTGTTCTTAATGAATGTCTTGCTAGAAAACAGCAACCCCGAAACATGAAGGGTTTTCTGCATAAATTAAAAATACATTTTTAGAAAGAAAAAAAAAACATAACACTGGATAACAGTAGCTATTAGGAAACTTTTTCATCAATTTCAATTTTCTGTGTCATGTTGAATTTTTAAAAGAATAGTTTGACACAGAGAAAATGCCAAAGAAACTTTCTCAGTAAGAACAATTTTATTTTGTTACCAAAAGTTTGATACAAGGATTTCTACCACTTACATGTCTGTATGGCAAATAAGAATCTAGAGCAGCAGCCAATTAGCTCAGCTTGGCAGTCTGAAAACAGGGCGACATAGTCTGGCTATGTCGAATAGTAACAGCATCTGTCTACCAAGCAGAGAGTTGCCAGATAACTCATCAAACCCAGGACCTAGACCTGCACAAAACACTGTGAAAAAGATGTTATTACATCTATTCAGAACAATTTAAACAAACAAGTTGTAATGTGTTACTAATTGTGCCGACTACGTCCTGTTGTCTTTATGCTAAGCTAAACTGCCTAGCTAGGTGTGATAGCATACATACTGTACATACTCAATAGCGATATCAATCTTGTCACTGTTCTATTATAAACTATCTGAAAACAACAATCAAGCAACAAATGGAAAGAAATATAAAGGTCAAAGCTGCAGTGTTTGCATTCAGCTTGTGAAAAACCTAAATGAATGTATTGAATGGGCTTGATGAGTACTTTCACGACAAGCACAATATCTGTTTGAGTGCTTTAAAATGTGAAGTAGAAGCTGGTTAATTTGAGCCTTTTTTGGAACATCATTATTACACACTTGACCCGAGGTATGGGAAAGTGTGTGTGTGTGTATGAGATGGTTACCATGAGACAGTATTTGTTTGTAGAATGAACAAATACAGAGGAAAAAAGTGAAAGCAAAGTCTTTTGGAACGCTAGACGCACTTGCAAATTTAACCACTGATGATGACATATTAAGTTTTTAAAAATACCTTTTTTCATTCATCTTGGTGTTTTAATCACTGACAATTTCCGTCCCATCTTCTCTAATATTTGATTGAACTTTTACTGCCTTTACAGGTTCCCCTAATCATCGGTCTGTTAAAATATAATCTCACCTCCTAATAGTATACAGCTGTAGACTTGGGATCATGAGTTGACCTAATTATATTCTCGCCGACCTCCAAACTGCAGCTGATAAAACGATCTATCATTGCTCCAGCTGTAAGTCAAATATGGGGATTTACTTGAATTAAGAGAATATATTAGCTTTTGTAGCATGGTTACACTTTCATACACATCAAGCATCAATTTGTCTTTTACTCTAAAAGAATACTGTTTATTCATTCTCAAGTGGGAGCTGTTGATTTGCATGTTTAACTTTCTCTCTCCTTCTTCTTCTTAGCCTATCATGTCATATCAAATCAGACTGGTAACAGCAAAGAAGTGAGTATTCTATTTACCTAATTAGTGATGCCAGTAGCCCACTTACATATTAATAGAAATCATATGCTAATTATTATTTTGAGCCAGTTAATTAAAAATTTGAGTGTTACAAGTAGCAAGTGGATAAACAAGTGCTTATTTATTGTGCCTAACTGAAGCTCAGAACTTGCTCACGGGTCAGAAATATTCCATCCTCATTAGACAAAGATCAAGCAAACTTTACTGTAGCTACGCTGGTCACATAACAGGCAGGGAGAACTAGTTTTACCCTGTGGGGATTAATCACATATTTAGTGGGAAATAAGTTTTTCATTTTCTTAGTAGAGAACAAAATATTGCACATATTCACAGTAATGTCACACATTTATGCGTTGTATTGTGTTTGAGTAACTTTCTATTGTTATTCTAAACTGTTACTGTGTATTTTAACACTTTTAGATTTTGTAGTCGTTCATTTTCAATCTAGTCTTCTTTGAGGCAGTGCCTATAGAAAACAGACTAAGGAGGTGAATAGCACTAACTTTTGTAATTACTTAATAATCTAGAGTGGGCCTCTTAAAAATGCAATAAATTTACCTAAAAAATACACAATACAGATTAATCAATCCAGTCACCAGAGAGGAAAGTCAATATCGGACTGTCAGCCACAGCAATGGTAACATTTAGGTCTGTTCAGAGTTGGTACATACAGCCGTGGAAAAATGCAGTGCACATGGATTTTATTTTTATGGTTGTTATTAATTTGTTTTATTTGTAGTCTTACTTGATCGAGTGGATGAATTTATGCCATGTAATAGTTTCAGCTCATTATAACAGAAACATTCCCTATTTATGAGTATAACTGGGGCTGTATTATTCCTCTGCGAGAGGGCCCCCAATAAAGTGGAACCTAGGGGCCCATGACTACCTTAATCCACCTCTGGGTACATACACTACTTTCATTGTCACTGGAAATAAAGGATTATATGAAAATACTAAAACTAACGAGGGTGGTGAGCAGCGGCAGCTTGTCAAAAGTACAAAACTTAACAGAAAAGTTTACAGACAGCTTGGAAGATGTAGTACAGTGAATGCATAAATATGAAATACTGAGGCCAGTGCATTTCTTTTATTTTAATGTGAATGTAGTAATTATCATTGTTACCTTTAACTGTAGCATAAGGGTCAAAGTGCAGAATTTAGGGGCCGAGATACAATCAAGCTCATATTGTTCGAAGCATGTTTTGATCTGCTCAGGAGAATATGTAGCTGTAACATTCATATGTAAACACATCAAATCTAGTTTATTGTTGGGCTTTTTAAATTATACAAAAATTGTCAGAGCGTTTTGATGACATGCACAGCATCCATTTTATGTTTGCATATATTACTTCCAAAAAACCAGTACGCCTGTGTTTACTGAGGGAAAGCAAGTGTAGGTGGGACTGCATATGTGCATAGGTGTGCACACCTGTGTGTCTGTATCTTTATGCTTCTGTATGTATGAATTACTGATGTGCCTAACAGCAATATTAATGGCTACACTGAGCCCCTAAAAACCAAAGGCCACACAGGGAAAAATAAAAGCCTTCAGAGAACAATCATTATGAATCCAGCAATGAAAACAGCAGTGTGTGCCAGTCCTCGGTTCAGTTCTCTACATTATTCATTTGCTGACAGCGAAAACAAATATTAACATATCAAATATTAACATAAATTCCCACAAGACATTCATACCACTCCGGAGCTAAAAAGGGCAATTTAACGCCACATTTGAAACTCAAGTTAAAGAAATGTATTTTGTCAGTACAGGATAGGTTGTAACATAATGTATCTTGTTGAATCTGCCTGTAGAAGTTCACCTTGAATTAGATTTATATTCAGACATACTTCTGCAGTTTACCACTTCTTCGTGTTCTTATTAATACTGAAAGCTAGAAAACAGAAGAAGAGTCAAGTCAATGGAAAAGACGTATATGATGATGATTTTATTACTGAGAATATTTTCTGCTTCATTTGAAATTCTCGAAATAACATATTAGAAGTGTTAAAGACAATAATCTTTTATTTCACTTGTATCATTGTATGTCTGTATGGCATTATTCTGAAAGTCTTGCAGTTTGTTCTAATGTCATTTTGTGAAGTCACACTGTATATGTGCATATTTGATCTATGATGGAGTCATTGCTTATTTAGAGTTAATTGTATAGTCTGTACTGATCTTTTATTTTTTTATTTGTATCATTTGTCCCTTGAAATCTGGCTTTTTCTTCCACACCCACAAAGGTTTGCTGCTTAAAGTTTTAAACTCTCTTTAATGCTGCCAACAGCGTCTTTTGGAAGTCTTTGTGGATTCGTTTGCTTTTCCAGATAATGAAACAATAATAAAACAATAATTCTCCTAGCTTGTTGAGACAGTTCATTTAGCTTTCCCATGTTTTCTACTCAGCTAAAGGAAACTCTTTGTAGAGTTTGATATCATTATAGAGCTGAACCATAAGGCTGAAATATTTTGATTACAACCATACCTTTCACAACATATTTTAAGTGAGCATTGAGATCAAACCCTACAAATCCCTTTTGTGTCATTTCCAGACACTGAGGCAGCAGCTAGCTGAGACGAGGGTGAGGTCTCTTGACTCTTATTATATTTTGATACAATCTCTAATTCGGTAAGACATAATTTGTAACAAGCTGTAGTACAAAAACAATCTGTGAAGGAAATAATGAAATACTGTTTTCTTTCATAATATCTCTCCCTAGCTTCATTAGGTCTTTTTCTTTGTCTGTCTGTGTCTTTTGTTTCTTCAGTAATTATCAGGAGACATGAGTACTAATTAGAAGATGACCCTTTTACTCGGTTATTCAAAAAGGAGTCCTTCATTTGGACAGAAATTTTTTCTATCTACAACTTTTTTCCATCTTTTTATCTGTGCCACTCACTGGATTATCCAGATCTGCACGGACATGAACCTTATAGTCGGTGAAATACCGTATCTGATTTTTTGTCGCCCTGGTAGTAGCATGGCTGTATGGATGGCACAGATGGAAATATCTTACCCTTGACTCAACTATTTGATGGGTTGCTATGTAATTTGATATTAAGGTTAAAACATTATAAAGGCTGTTGGTTGGACAGTCATACCATTTGGTGCATTCGAGCTCTGCTTAAGGTTCCAAGTGTCATAAGAGATGCCGGGTGTTACAAATCACAGAAGCACTTATTTGGAAGTGTGTGTACAGAAACTAATCCCCTTTGTGTAAGGATAAACAGATAGCACAGGCAAAACTAACAGGTGCAAACTTGTAAAAGATTTATGGCAAGCATACTCGAGACAAAATGTTTGCTGTCAAATTTGAATTATGAAAATGACATAGAAGGAAGCAACACAAAGTGACACCTGTGTTTGGTGGGAGAGCTGACACGGCAACGTTTATGACAGAGACTTTAATCCCAGGGTTAAATATAATCCAGCTAAACCACCTCTGCATATGAAATGCATTTTATAGTGATGCCAGGTGTGGAGGAAACCTGTTGAGTGTTCCTGTCAATCTGTCTCCACTCCTGCCAGTTCCTAGTCGTCTGTTACCGTGTCTTTTCTCTCAGTCTGTCTACCTATGTCTATCACCCACTAATTCGCAGGCTCCCGTTTTCCCATCTGCCGCTGTACCTCGGCTACAGAGCTCAAATCATCATCAGATTTAATTGTCTCCTGCCCTTTTGGACTTATCCATGCTCCCAAACTGGCAGAGTGTCACTAGGATTTTAGAGATCTTTTACCCTTTTAAAACATTCATTCACAGGGGGAACTTTTAAGCCAGTCTGTGACATCCCAGCGACATCTGCAATATGGCTGAGCCTAATACACAATTTAATCCCTTTATTATGAAAGGAGAAGACGGACACTGAGTGGCAAAGTTTAAAGAAAGGAAGTGGAAGCAAGAAAGGGAGGGCTGAACCTCACAGATTAATATGTGGTATCATCCTTGATTGTCTAATGTTTTGAATCCAATGAGAGAAAATGGGCAACACAAACTTTGGGCAAGAGGAAGAGGAAGAGCCAGTTCAGGCAGATTTTATATCTAAAAAAATAACAGATAAAGTTTAATAATCTGGAATGTTTTTAGTACATCACTTTTCCTTTTAATTATACTTTTTAATTGTTGAAAAACTGAGAATACCAGTTGTTGCAGCTATACATTATACAAGTGATATTTTTCTTATTCTTGCTGGATAAAAAACTACAGCTGCTCCACAGTTTGTGCTCGAGTCTTCTTCACATTATGTGATATACATTTTCAACAGGAGACAGATGTGGACTGCAGACAGACTAATTAAACACATGCACTGTGTGTCTGTGAAGCCATGGTATTGTAGCACATGCAAAATGATGGCTGGAATTGTACTAGTGAAACATCACATAACTTTTCTGGAAAAGATGTTGCCATGACGGCCACACATGTCACAGTAAAATCCCTATCGCCCATGTGGCTTTATTAAGTATAAGCATTTCTCATGTATGAGGGTTCGAGGGTCAGTGGAATTTATGACTTCAATTCACTTGGAAAAGTTCTTTTTGATTGACTTTTTCTAAGTTTGGCACTAATTAGTGAACCAACCTACCAGATTGAGCCTTTAATTAATGCACCATTAATATTGTAATATTAATTCATTTTCTAAGCGTAATTATTGTCTCTGCACCAATTCTTATTGTGTTTGCAGGGATCAAACCCTTAATTTACTTATATTTACAAAATACATTTACATCAGTCAGTGGAAATGTTCCCTCTGTCACATAAATAGAGGAAACGAAAGATTCAAATTGACAAATTATAGATTTTTGTGTTTATTGCACTGAAAGTCTAATTCTGTTCTAATTCTAATGTTTCACATTAGAAGGTTTCTTTTACAGCTGTAGCTCAGTTTCCCTGGTCCATGCAGAAAAATGAAATCCATTGTTTCCTTAATAGTTAGATTCTATTTAAGCTTTTGTTTGACTTATCATGGGTTTGTAAAGTGACATGTACTGACAGGTAAATCATTGTGACTTTTATGACCTGTCGTCGAATGCGAGAAAATCAAAACACATTTTATTCATGTGACTGAAGGCAAGTCATACTCCATTTCACTGCATTTGAAAGCATTAATTATCCTCTTTAAGAGTAACAAAGAACTCTCGAGAAATTGTTGTTTATGGACATCATTCACAGTCAAGTCTTTAACTTGACCTCATCTGTCAGTGACACATTATGTAAGACATAATGATAGACACATAAACAGAGAATAAAAACAAGGCATCCTGCCATCATATTTAACACCGTTTTTTTTTTCATATACCTGATTTTGCTCCACAAATTGTGTCCTAACACACACCAGCCCCCTTTTTATGTTCCTTAATATTAGGGGAAAGCTGCCACATTTAAATGCCGACGTTCCCACTTGTTACCATGGTAACCCAATAGCTCATGGATAACAGCATAACGAGCTTGAAAGGCTGCACGATCAGCAGACATATCCAATGCATTATGTAGGTTAACTGTTGCATTCACACATGTCTTTTTGACTTGTCACAAAATCAAGTGCAATCTGTTTTTACCACAAGCAAACTCCATTAGAGTTCAGTTGCTGATTTTAAAAGTCCAGAACATGGGTCAAATCTGTGTGACAGAGAGAGTTGGGGAAGAAGAGAGAGCACACGGGGAACATTATTGTTTGTGAAGTAAGAAGAACAGAAATGAAGAAATGAAAGAAAGAAGGAGAGGAAGCAATAAGCAGATCATAATAAGTAACAAAGAGAAACCACTGTGCAGCAGACAGAGGCTGAGAACAGAGAGATAATTGCAGGGAAAAGGATCTTGCAGTCTAAAGCAAATTTAATTGATGCTAAGCAGGCATGCTGGGTCTCCAGGAGTCTGACCTGCATCCATTCAATAGGGATTAATTAGCCAACATATAAATACTGCATATATACAGAATTAAAAATATCATAGCAGTAGCAGAGGAAACTAAAAACAAAGGGAGGACAAAACAGTTGAAGAGAATCATAAAAGGAAGGATACATGAGAAGGAAACAGTCAACACTCATGCTGTAATACCCAACACGTCCTTAGTGTAGTGTGGAGATAGTTCATACCTGTGCAACTTGAACCATGCATCCCCATATCACTCATAATGACGACAACAAGGTGGAAAGAGGGGAGAGGCAGAGAGGAAGAGTTAAGGTGAAGAAAGAATAAAGAAATGAGATTCAGCATGAGAGAGAATAAGACGGTGGCAAGATGTATGACAGAAATTAAGACAGAAACACAATAGTGGACAAATGTGAACAAGCGAGAGAGGACGGAGGAGGAGTGTTGAGAGGAGAACACGGTGGCGGTGTACAGATTTCTCCTCCATTACATTCTGAAAAGAGAGAAACAAGGGATGTAAGGCCGAGATAAGAGGAAGTTGATTAAAGAGGCACAGCCAAAGAAAAGTGGCCCTGTATTTAGCATTCCCCTGGCACCGTGGAGGCTTATTTTCATGCCCCAGTTTATCAAAATGAGAGGGAGACCGAGGGTAATGGCAGAGGAGACACAGACAGTAAGTACCCAGAGATAGTCATGTTATATGATTGAGACAGAACGAGGGAACAAATGCAAAGTAGACTGGGGGAGAGATGGAGAGAGAACGAGAGAGCACTTCATCTAATTATCAAACCCTCAACATGATTTCTCTGCCACACACCACACTTCAAGGGACAAAGTGTAAAATCACATTGTTACAGACAGATGTTGACAATTACATAAGAAAAGAGCCTAAAATAGCTTGTTTTGCTTTGGTGGCGTGACATTTGTGATGACTCTATTGAGCATTTAGAATGTGTTTTTCTAAGAAGGTTCATCAGGGGGAAAAAACAGCAGCGTGTTCTGGTTTAGAGGAGACTTGGAGGCGGATAGAAGGTTCAAACATTGATTTTCCGTTAGCAGCTGAGCCCACCTAATTGTTTATTAGTCTGAAGACTCTTAAGACACCTAAAAAACGACAACGAGGGCGACAGGAAACACAACATGTTTTAGATTTTTAAATGTAGCCAACAAAACGCGATTTTGCCATTTTCATGCGTTGTTAATTGTGAATTATATTAATGGGGGGTGGAGGTGGAGCAGCGGTTCCAACATGTTACCACACACACACACACACACACACACACACACACACGGACCATGAAACACTTAGTAACTTTAGCTCCAGTGTCAGAGATCGCTTTTCCTTCTGTTCTGCTTCATCCTCCTCTCTCGTTGAAATCTCCCTCATGTCCTCGTGTCAGCCTTTCTCTCCCACTTCCACTTCTCTCTCCACCTCTCCATTCCTTGCACTGCAGCAGCTCCTCTCCCTCCTCCTCCCCTCTGTGCAGCCTGTAGGTGGCATAGAGGCATGTAAATTGGCACAGAGTGCAGCAGAGTGATCTGAATACCCGTTTCTGCTCTACAGCCATCATGAAAGTCTCCGCTGTCATATCTCCTTCGTTCCACCACACTCCTCAGCTTTCACTCTTTTTTTTTCCTTCCATCAGCCCTGCTCATCCTTCTCTCCTCACTCCAATTACCTATTTTCACTCTCCCCTCTTTCAATCTCTTGTCACCCTCATATTTTCTCTCCCCGCTCACGCATACACTTCCAGTCTTTGGCCCCTTTATCGCTACTTTCTAATCCGACATTCACTCTCAAGTTTCTCATTCACCCCTTTCCCTATGCTGCGCCATATTTTTCCTTCCTCCCACTCTCCATTCCTGTCTTCTCCTCCTGTATTCATCCCAGTCGTCTGATTGTTCCGTTGCCTCCCAGGCGGTGTGTAAATTCAGCACTGTACCATTTGTACACGTGGACATGAAAAGGGGGAGAAAGAGTGGAAACAGGAGATGAGTGTGGATGAGGAGCAGGAGAGATAAGAAGGGACACAAAATACCAGTGAGAGGGAAGATGACATTTGTCTAGTGTGTTCAGATTCCTTGACAACAACCAGACTACAAGTGCTTATGAACAAAAAAGAGAAATAAACTATATCAGATTTTAATTATGCAACTTTGAATTCAAAACAAATTCTTACTGCTGATGTTTAAAATAAATTAAGTTGGATTAATCTTGATTTGGTTGTCTGTTGTTGACACGTCTTTGTAGTGTCTATAAAAAGCTGGTTAACCTCAGGATGCCACTGCTGAAGCAGACGTGTTTTTTTATTGGAAACACTTGAAAAGAAGGGAACCACCAGGTGACACAGCACGCGGCCTTCTCACACAGTTTTCTCTTGTACGTTCCCTCCTGCTTTGATCTACATCTTTTTCTTGTTACTTTGTTACCCACATCTCTCACTCTCACCTTGCCTTCTTCCTCCAAACTTTATTTTCTCGTCGTTTCCTTGCTACCTTTCCTCCTCCCCCCCCTACTGATGGTGTTGCCTTCATGTTTCCTTGCCTCTCTCTTTTCTTCATGTGATTTCATCTCCCATCTCTCCATCCCTCCACCTCCTCTGTGCTCGCTACCCTTCTCTTTTCTGCCCGCATGCCTGCCCGTTCACTCGTTTTCTCTCCTGCCACCTAATGGGGTGCTGTTGCTATGGTAACGCAGGGCGAACATGCTTGCGTTCCAGTACAAGAAAGACGATAGCCGTTAAAGTGTCTCTCTTGTTCTCTTTCTCACTCTCAGTTTCTCTTCTGCTCATCCTCTCTCTGTCAAATTCAAACGTGTTTTACGTGAATGGCTGAAAGCCACAGTTGCAAAAGAAAATGGATGACGCAACAAAAAGGAAAGTGGCTCATCTGATGATAAGTAGTTTAGTATAGTAAGTATTGTTTTAGTATTATTACATGCATTAAATGCATGCATTATATTACACTTGATGATCAAACAGTTGTCTCTATGAGTTGATTTGCAGATATGCAATCTGCAGGTATTTAGTTTCAATGTTTAGTCCCAGCAGAATTTCTTTTCAGATTAATTCAGAATTTGTCTTTATGCTCTCCTCTCCTCTGTCTATAATTGTTTCTGCAGTAACTACATGTTGGCTCTATATTTCTGTTGATAATTGGTTAAGACTGTGATTAACAGTAACTTTTAATCCTATTTTTCCCACTGTTTACAAGTGACATGCATTTTTTGGGAGTTTACTGGCTGTGGGTGGCAGAGACGGATTTAGCTGGTGTTTGTCAGCCAGCTACAGGATCAGCTCATTTCTGGCTTCTTTGTACGAGTCGAGGTCACTTTGGAAAAAGTGTCACTCTTTTTTTCTGAAAAGCATGTAGAACATATTACTCCAGTTAAAACGATAAACTGCAGCCTACTACTTAAAATCTGCATACTACTTTGATTCCATAACTACCAGCCCTTTTTTATGCTGTATCAGTACATATCTTTCTGCTCTGCAGGCCACGTTTCAGAATTTCTGTGCAATCTAAAGATGCTCTGGTTAACTGGTTTTACTATTTTTACACTTCCAATAATTTTTAACAAGATAATTAGTGTTCTCGCACCTTTCTCAATAGCTTTTGCTCATATCTTGAAACATTAAAACTTAAAACCTTTAGCTCAGGTTTTGAAAGTAAATCTTCATGATTCATTAGGTTTATATATATAAGTCCAACAAACACAGGCCATTGTTGACACTGGTCATGAGACAACTTGGAGGAAATAATCTACTTATTTATATCAAGCTGCCTTATAATAGCAAGGCTAAATGTGCAATCTTTAAAGGTACAGGATACAACGTCATACACATTATTTAAAAAAGCTGCCATGGTGAACTGATGTACTTGTTTGTGATTTAGAGGGAATATAATTAATAGGATAAATTAATTTCATGAAAGCCAATTTAAGACTTCACAGAAAACACATTTTTAATCAGATTTTCGCATCAGCTGAAAGGGTGTTTTGCTGCCTATGCTGTGAAACAATTTTTGTCTGACAGTCTTGAAAAAAAGATGACAAAAAAAGAGATTTTCTGTCACCTTTCTATCTGACACCTCTGTTACTTGCTGATGGAGAGCTGGTTTTCCCTGAGGCTTTTATGCCACAAAATGCGCTGGCGTCAACCCCCCATCATCAGCAAGAATCCAGTAAAGGCACAGTCCAGTAGTATGGGTTAAACAAATTGGTAAAAAGGTAGGTGGATGTAGATACGCGCTATGATTGCAACAGGAAAGCCGAGCAGTAAATGTTACTGGTGTTTGCTGCAATGCAGAGAAACTGAAAAAGGAGAAAGGATGAGGAGTAATGGAAAGAGGAGCAGAATGGTGAACGACCAAATGGGGGAATGAAAACACTCAAAGACAAATGAGAGGAGACTTCTATAATTGCTCCTGCTCGGGACTCACATTGTTCAACTGGGGGGGGGGGTGCCTAGGGGTTTTTATCATGCACTTTTATGACAGTGTAGGACCAAAACACTACCTAGAAATAAATTCTATCATCGTGTCTCGTATGCATTCCAAGTTCAATTTAAGATAACGGAGGTTTGTGGTGATTGATTTATGAATAAATGACTTCCTGAAGACACAGGTTGTGATTCTAACTTTTCTCACCATTAAATACATTTGCAGAACCTTTTTTTTTTCTTCTTCTTCGTGTAAACACCAAATGCACGTTTTATTTGCGCGAAGTGAGAAAAGAAATCAAATAAGTGCAAATTAAAGAAAAAACACTTCCCTCTCCTGCTGTTTGCTTATTTTATTTTATTGACTCGCTAAGTTGTTTCTAGTGTCACTGATTCAAACACACACACACACACACACACACACACACACACACACACACACACACAGTTTGTGGAGACTACCTCCACTCTTAACCACTTAGTACTCTTTTGCTAAAATGTTCTTATCTCACTGATCCAGCAGCACCTTCACCCACAAATTCAAACACAGACTCACACCAGCTGCTTGATTCAGGTGCTCACATTAACACACTTCCATGCTGTCAGCAGTTTCTCAGTCATGGCCAAACAATGCAATGACTTCAGCTCCATGTAGACCCCCAACAAGACAGCAAATATGCTGCAGGTACACACACAAAGCACTTGTAGCACCCACAAACCTCTGCTCACTCCATCTCTGCACCCCCAACACACAGCAGTAAAGGAGGTAGATCAGACTGGAGCTTGTAATTCCATTAGATGAAAGGTTGTTGTCATGTTAACTTACATTTCTATACCAAACTTTTAAAACATAACTACAAACAGACAGAACAGCAGCGAAGCAGGAACGGTGTTCAGACATTCAGCCACTAAAAAATATTTCACAATGAGGTATAAAAATATCAAAGGGAGAAGTCCAGACAAATGCTTTTCAAATGAACTGGGTTGTGAAATCAAATCAGCCCGAGTTCAGATGTATATTTAAAATTAAAGTTTAAATTTGTTAAAATTAGTTTGGGTTTAGCAAAGATTTTACAAACACAATATCCCCCATCTTCCCGACCTGAAATAACTAAAGCTCACCAAAATGAAAAGTAAGCACAGTTCAGGACCACTGTGCCTTTTCAATATCCTGTTGGCACTACAATGGCCCTGGTGGAAAAGTGCTGGAGAAAGAAACAATCAAGAGCTAAGTGTCTTGATAGGAGCAATTTTTGAAAGCAAATTACACAGAATCCAGGAGAGATCATACGATTCATTTGGGAAGTGAGATGTTTCTGTTCCATTGGAAACTGCAGCGCTCTGACAAGTTGATTTTTCCAAAATGTACAGAAAGGTCAGCTGTCCTGTCTCATAACATATTAAACACAACATTAACAGTTTGCTACACACACACACCTAAAAAAACAGCTTGCTTGCTTGTTTACACCTGTTAAACAGTGATCGCTAGACAGCCTGATGCATTCTATATCTCAGGGAAACAACCACAGACAAAGCAGTATCATAAAAATAATAACATACATTATATATACCATACATAGTGCAGAAAGAGGGAAGAAGAAAAGAAAAGGAACAGAAAATAGCACTGACAAGCAAGCTGCCAGAGGTGGTTGTTTAGAGTTTTGATGATGAAGCTCTGAAGTTTATGCTGGTAAAATATTTTCTATAGTGACTAGTATGAATCATTCAAGGTGATTTTTGTCACGCTTTTATCTCCGAATGCATATACAAACACATACATATTAATATTTGTGAGGGAGGTTGTTCGGGGGGAGAAAGTTTTATTGAGCGGCGTCAAGTTTTCAACATATTTCCCAACTCAAATTCTCATCTGTCATCGTCTGACGTTCCATCAAGCTTCCTCTCTTACATTTATAGTCACAGTGATCAGCTATCATTCACTATAACAGAAGGCCGTAACGTCAGCAGTGGAAATGGCTTTGCTAGAGGGCTTATGGAAAATGGAACACTACTAATACTTTGTTCAGTTTAGGTGTGTGTCACAACAACCTGTCGAGATCAATGTAAAGACTCGAGCTCCAATTGTAGCCACAGCCACGGGGGCGCGCCTGTAGCCACAAATGGCTGTGACAACTTGCCCGTAGCTACCAGAGCGCCTTTGTAGCTATGGGTGGCTGTGACAGTGCCCATTTTACATCAGTTATTACTATTACTAGTGATCTGACTCTGAAAAGTACCAAGCTTTACATTACTTTACTCAACTCTTTTATCCAAAGCGACTTACAGGGAGCTAGAGCTGGGTGTCTGGCTCAAGGACACTCCCGGTAGAGGATGGACTAGGAGTCAAATTTCAAAGTGCAAAGTTCACCAAAGGCATTATTTAAAAATCAAATATGAAAACAGTTTTTTTACCACATTAAAATGCTAAAACAATATTTATCAGTGAGACATTGCTCTGTCGCTAAACGTTTAACGTAAAGGAATCCGTCTGTAGTCTCCGGGCGGTGGGCGCTGTCAGAGCCACTCATAGCTACAAGGGCGCTCTGGTAGCTACGGGGGAGCTGTGACAGCCATTTGTGGCAACGGGCGTGCCTATCTGGCTGTGGCTAAAATTGGAGATTGTCCCTACTGACAAAAAGAGAGGGATAAGTAAAGACAGAGGCAAGTAAAGAGGAGCTGGGGGCTTAGAAACACCAGAGGGGAAGGTGGAACTCTTTTTAAAGTGCACATTGATTGGAAGGGCGAGCAGCTGTGGGTGTGCGTGTTGCTGCACAAGAGGTCGATATGCGCTTTCTATGTGTACTGTATCTATTCTATCGTTTCTGACTCGAGTGTGTCTCTGCTATAGCTTGTGTGAGTGTTTGTATGCATGTGGAGAGGGGTTAATGTGGTGAAGCTGTAACTGTCTGCCTGTGAAACCATATGGAGCTGTGTGTGCTCTCCTGCCTTCCTGTCTGATAGTTTGTGTCTGTGTGCATATACAGTATGTGCGTGTGTGTGTGTGTGTGTTTTGCAGAAAGGCAGACGTGGTCTGGATGATGGGAGCGCAGAGGGCTCTGGTCTATTGGTATTCTGGCACCCTGTCTGGCAGACAGAGGGAGAGTCTCTGATTGTGTGACACTGGAGGAGGAGGAGGGGAAATAAAAGTAGAGAAGAGAGGAGCAATTCTTGGTTTGAGGGGGGCTGAGAGAGAACTGGACAGACGCAGGGAGAAGAGAGAGAAGAGAGCAGCGGAGAGACACATTGTAAATTGAGAACAAAAGGCATAGAGGGAGGTGACGGCAGGAACAGACAGAATCAAAAATATTTCTCAGAAGGGAGCCCTGCTGGAGAACCAGTCTGAAAAGAGAGGGAGAAAAGAGAGGAGATAAAAGCAGGAAGAAAGTCAGTGTAACACCTCATTCATTAATGTCACCCCCAAGTTATAGTCGCAGTAGCTGCTCACTCCTCAAGCATGGAAGCAACTAGTTTTATTGGCATATGAAAGGAGCACACACTGACCATGTGAGAGGAAATAAGAGCTGTTAAGCTTAGAAACACAAGTCTCCTCCAAAAGTACTGGGATGGCAAAACCACTTGGTTTGTATCTACTGCACAATACGAGATGGTGTTTTTGATTCTAGTCACACAGATACATTAATCAAAAGCAGAATTACTGGGGCGAAGATTAATTGTATGTCTTTCGAATGTTGCTGACTTGTGAGAATAACTCTAAAAATGTTGTGACCATAGTTATAACGCACACACAGACTAGGACACATGGTCTTTTCTCATTATCGCGTCTTCCCCCTCAGGCACATCTGTCAAATATTTACAGCCCTGTTAATCAGTTACTATGGTCAGGCAGTGGGGAAAGCGTCTACAACATGAGGAGACAGAGCTGGAATGTTATTCACATCAGACCTCATATGGCCCTGACGGCCTGCAGAAAATAGCTACACATAGATATTAGAATACGCGCACACACTGCAAACACATATGGATGTGTGCATTCAAGCATATTAACACATTATGCACAACTTCTCATATGCGTCTCCATCCGAATGAAAGAAGTAGAGGCTAAGAACTGTCACAGACAGCTAAAGGTGGCAGATAATTAGCATGATCTCTTTCTTTATGCTTCCTTACTCTCACAATATTCTTCCTCTTCTCCATCTGTCTGTCTCTGTCTCATTACCATATCCCCATTTCCTCCCTTCCGTGTTCCATGCACTCTCTCCTCACCATCCCTCTAATGAACCCAAAGACACAGAGAAACACGGAGAAGAAGAAAGTGAGTGGGAGTAGAAGCAGACATGTAAAAACATTGCAAGACCCACTTTAAACAATCTCTTAAGAATCAGAAAAAGAGATATAGCAGGTAGAAGAATTCATATTCGGAGAGGATTACGCGATATCCCTGTCACATCCCCAGTAACAGATCATCCAACAGAGATTCAAACATGACAGCTATGCAGAATGAAATATTACTTTTGCGTTTATAATACCTCAGTAAAATAGAACAGGAGCAGAGTGTCAGGACTTTTCATCTTCCCTAACTCTAAACTCCCTGCACCGAGAGACTGACAAAGAAAATATTGAGGGGGCATACAGCACTGGAAGGTCTTATTTCTGTAATAACTGCAAAAAATGTTACTCTAACAACAAATAAAAGCATGTCGAGCATATAGTTTTAATCCTCCAATTTAGTGTCCTTTTTATTTTGACCAGCTTATAGAGGCCCAAAGTCTACGACCAGAACTTTGCATTGGTTTAGGTTTTTTAAAATCTCTAATAACAAAAAACACTATTTCTCAAATATTCTAGATATAACTCCTCCGATTCTTTCAAAGATGCACTTGGGACCAGTACCAGTACGACGTCTGTATGCCAACATGTGCAGAGTGGATCCAAACAGACCTGAGCATAGATAATCAGGTGTAGGAGAGAATATAAACTGTGACCTGCAACCCAACGGATTGTTATTTGACCACAAAGTCCAGATAATTTCAGGAAACCCTTCAAAATGTGAACCCTGCTATTAATATAATATTTTAGCATTTAATTCAAAAATATATATTAATAATTACCCAGAAAGTTTAGGAAAGTTCTTTTTAGCAGTCTGTGTAATATATTTTTTAAACCTTCATGTACTACTTTCCTCCAAAGCCACTGAAGTTGTGTGCATTTAAAGTGACAAAAAGCCCATTTCTTAGTGTTTTATGTGTGAAGCAGTGAGCAGATTTCACTTGAGGTTCCTGGCCTGAGGGGCAGTTCTCTAAAAGGGCAGACAGAGTGATCTGCATCACAATTCAGGTCTAGACACTCTTGAAGCAAGATACACATACTCATGCAACAACTCGTGCAACAGTGCTTATGCTTAGTCAGTATAGGGCTTGAAATGCTCTTATCCAACCACCCACAAACATTGGTGTAACTGTTATTATGGCAGAAAAGAACATTATTTCTACCTTCAAACAGAAACCCCACACTGATTCTGCCTCAGTATGAAGGGTGAAGTGTGTGAAGGTAAGTATGTCACAAATCTATTGCTCTTTAAACATTCGTATCTATTTGAAGTCGCCAAGTAGCCTAGCATGCTTGTCCTTGGGCGGTGGAAGGAAGCGTCATACTATAATATATTTAGTTCAATTCAGCGTACTTATATAATGTCAGATCACAACAAACATGAAGCTAGCCCACACTCTATTGAGTGTATGGATCATGGTGACGACTAGGATCAACCCCACTGCATATGCTGCTAAGGTCGATAATGATTTCACACCCACCAGCAAATACCCATCAAGATCTCCTTCTGGAGGCACATTTGCAACATTTGTGTGTGATCACTCTACAGCACCCTGCACATTATTCCAGGTTCCTTGGTTGTAATGAACTAAGACGAGAGCCCTGGCTACACTGCTTCACCTGTGGCTTATTGATGCTGCGTTAAAGCAGCCAGAATCCTACCTCACAGAACATGGTTAGCTTTTCCATACATCAAGCTATTTGTTTGAGAAGACTAACATTGGCAGAACAAATGCAAAGGTTTTCTAACACATCTCTACTGGTATCTAGTGATGCAGATCATTTGAGTTGTATTTACTTATGTTTCGAGATGTGTTGTTTTTGCTAAATTGGAGGTGAAAGTAAGTTTGCTTAGGCCGCCCCGGAGAAGAAAAACACATCCTGGTATGTTGCAAAACAGTGTAATTGTGTTGGTTAAAATGCATAAGACTTTATAAGTGTGTGCAGTTTAATGTTTTTTATGAGCGAGTGTTCAATTCACAGATACGCCCAGGCCACACAAACCTCCCTGTTTATAAATCACTTATTTACCAGATTTTCCCACCAGGTTTTGTGGGAAATTGCTTCCTGGGTTTTGTGTTATGTTTGTTCTACAGCTAAGGGTGAATAACTAGGCATATGAAGCATGGGAGAATATCACGTAGGTATTTGTATGTTTTTACTTTGTCAAAACATGGTAATGCATGTACATAAAGTCACAATGTAAACTCTTTAGACCCCATTTTCTGCACATTTTACTGCAATGTAAATATATTTTTAAAATATCAACACTCAACAGAGCATAAAAGAATTAGAAAATTCTTTAAACCCCTTATTCCAAACTTTATTTAGGTCCCTTTGGCAATAATTAGTGAGCCTGGGCATTTTTTAGAAGTTAAGTATGTTTCACTTAGTCATTATAGCATGAAATGACAATGCATTGTGGGAATGCATTTTTAAAATAAATGTACAATGCAATAAAATGTGCAAAATCTGAAAAGGTCTGAATACTGTGTTGTGACTGTATTTTAACACAAACAGGAGTATGCCCATAAATACAGTAACCTACATAAAAAGCATCTAGACACGTCTCTTTCAGTTCAGGTGGTAGTCCTGTCTCCCTTGCATGTTTGTGTTAGATATGGGGAAACAAATCCTTTAAATGGATCCTAGATACAATAGTACCTTTTTTAACTGCAGTAGGTAGCTGAAAATAGTTAGGTTAAGCTGAAAACCTCAAAAACTGCACCAAGCCACTGATAATGCAATAAAGAGCATCAAAAATGCATTGGGCTCAGCGGGAAAGACCAACGAGATCTCAGTGCCAATAAAGTGGAGTCACACAGTCGCTGTCTTGCTCTCTTTGCAGAACCCTGGTAATACGTTACCTTTAGAGGAGCAATAAATGAGAGCTGTATCGCAAATCACAAAGATCCCATAGTCTGTGTTATTTAGTTATTTATGTCTCATAGAGGAATGGCTCTTCATTCCTTCCGAGCAGCACTTATTAGTGTCATATATGGAAGATTTCTCCCCTCAGGTTGTCATGCCAATGTGGGAGTGCAGTATGAGTTTTTAAATATATTTGACTGGAAGGGAAACAAAACTCTGTAGAGTATGTGAAGGGCAGTGTGTGTGTGTGTGTGTGTGTGTGTTTGTATTCACACCAAGTCCGTTGGTCTCTGCATATTTCTGTGCACAGCATCGCTGTGTGTTAAATTATAATGTGAGTCACACATAGCGTGATTCTTGTATGCACTTAGGAGGAGACGCAGTAAGCGTGACCTTCTGTCCACAAACTTACATTTACCTTATAGTGTTGCGTATATGGCTCGTGGCATGCGTGAACGTGTCTTTTCGACATACATGTCGAAGGCCTTTCTCTGCCTGGGCATCTGTGCAAAGTGAGACGGAGAAATGGAGGGTTAGCAGAGGAGGATGCCCAGACATGAAAGCCTGCCGTAATGGAGATAATAGACTCTGGATCGACGAGTGGAGGCCAGTAAATTAATGGGCCCTCCTTGACACAAAGTCCATTTGTTAGTTTTGAAGCATTGTGACAGTTAATTACTGAGGGTTGGCTTCAGTGGACCACTCCACTTACACCGCCTCACAGAAGAAAAACATTTCCTGGTGTCCTGGGAGACAGAGAGGACAGCCTCAGATGCTGTGGTTTAAGTGTGCTGGTGTCCATACCAATGTGTGTAGGTCTGTTTGCAGGTTGCGTGTTTTTATAGCTGTGTAAAATATAGGTGTATCCAGGCAACAGAGATCTCACTGTCACACAGAGAACGGAGGGAATTGGTGCTGATGATTCCTGTGCTGTGAGAAAAGTTTTTGCCCCCTTTTAGTTTTGGTTATAGCTTTGATTTGTGTTTTACAAACCTGCCTGGCCCGGTGTGTCATTAGGTGTTATGTTTTTGGTTGGCTTGTGCCATGAGGACTAACATTGGCCCAGGTGATGGCAATAATCAGCCAATCACAGAGAGTGTACAGTAGGGCGGGCCTTCAATGAACAGAGGTGCAGAAAGTAAACAGCGACAGTAACAGAAAAACAGGAGCGACAAGACAAGAGAGAAAAGCGGCGACAGCGTGAAACAACGTGTACTAAGCTGTTAAAAGGTGACACTTAAATCAAGGTGTTTATCTTCACCCTTCCTGTATGAGGCTTGAATGCTGCATCTCTTCTGCTCTGACATCTGCTCTCAGTGGGAAAAAGTGGGTGTGAAAGCACCACAATGTAACTACGCACAGTATAATCTGAGAAGTGTTAGGCTGCAGAAAATAAGTGATCTCAAAGCCAACTACGACCAGGCGACAATGACTTTAACACTACCACAGAAAATAAGTCTGTTTGAGTGCAAGAGCTCAACCCCTTTATGAGAGTAAAGAAAAAGGAGAAAATAAAACAAATCCCTGTTTCTGCATTAACAGAAAACAGATATAAAAGAGTGAGATGTTAGATCAGCTGGATGAAGGCATGTATACGTGTGTAGATGAGTCACTGACAGTGCTCAGCTGTTTTATGACTTGTTTGATTATTTATTATTGCTTGTACCCTAGAGAGTTGATTACCTTTGTTTTAGAAGGTGACGTGTCCCGTTACATCTTTCCTAAAACGAACACAGCACTTCATAAAAAGTCAAATCGTACTAACAACAAAACGTGGTGGAAGTGTGATGGGGCTGCTTTGCTGCTTGAGGACCTGGACGGGTAGTCATAACTGATCGAACCATGAATTCTGTGCTCTAAAATGTTTGGCCATGAGTTTGTGATCTCATGTGCATTTGGGTTATGCAGCTGGACATTGATCCAAAACACACCGAGTCCAACACTGAGTGAATAAAAACAATTCTGCAGATGAAAATACCACCACAGAGAAAGACAACTGCCAATTATTGTAAACACCTGATTGCAGTTCTAAGATATAAGTTATAAAGTTTAGGGGGCAAATAGTCTTTTCTGTAATAAGTAACAGAAATGTAAAGCTACGTTTTGATTTACTCGGATTATTTAGGTGTAATTTAAACATTAGTTTAATGATCTGAATCAATAGGTGAGACAATATGCAACATCACAGACAGTGGGGAAATTACTTTTCACAGCGCTGTATGTTAAGTGGTAAAAAAAAAAAGCTCCCAGTTAATATTTTAATGCTTGAAGAAAAATCAGGCAGCATTATGTATTATTATACAGGAACATTCCTCCAGGAAATTCTAACTTGAAACTACCATTTATTGCTGAGACGCGTTTTTTTGCTCCACTTTACTTTGTCCAACACTCTGGACGTCACAGGTGTGCTGAGACGGATGCCGAGTGACACATTCTCCCATCACAAATCCCAGAATGTTCCATTCGTTGCAGACTCCGCATTCTGCCACTGCTGAGCCTTAAACACAACCGTAGCTCCGTTTGTGGTGCTCAATGCCTCATTATCGGTAGAAGCGGTAACGCGCTGGTGTCCCCGGGTGTGAGCCTCAGTCTCTCCCTCTCAGCAGATCTTTGTTGAATTCCTCGCACTGAATACTCTGACTCATACAGGTAGGGTTTTATGAATCCATCGCAGCTGACAATCTCTTCCTGAGCTACAGACTCTGTCCCAGACATCATACGTTTCTCTAAGAGCTGTCTTCCAAAGTTGCCACTGTTGTGTGTAGTGCCTGAAGCGAGAGAACTACAGTAAACACAACGGAGGTCACATGCTTGCACAGCTGATGTGTACTTCACAGGCTGAGAATAGTTTTTGAACGACAGTGAAGGTCTCTGCCATAGGTGAAGAAGCTAAATCAGGTGAGACTCTCACAGGTGTGTACGGCAAATAAACACAAAGAAACAGTATGTGTTATTATTTGTATTTTACAATGCATGAATCCTGGTTTATGTTTTTAGAGAATGCCTTTGAGAAACATCAGTTGTGTGCTATGACATAAGATGCTGAGTACCTGCTACTCTGTCATGATACTCACTAATCTTCTAAAGATAAAAGTGCTGTCAGTAGGTTCCTTCGCTTTGATGTTGATGCTTTAAAACACCACATAAACACCCGGTCTCCAAAAGAAATGTGAGTCTAAATGTCCAAAACCTCCTCTCATCTTTCTGCCTTTGTGCTCTATGCACAACAAATTACTCATTTATAAACTGTCACCTGAATTATCTTCAACACTGACAACTCAAAATGCCTCGGTGCCATCCAGACAGTCTAACTTTGTGTGCTTAAAGCCTAATAAGTTCAGCCTGTCTTAAATGTTGTTTTTCATACACATCTCCTGATTTAGTTCTTAGACTAGTTATAGAAACCGTCATTGGTGTTGTGGTGGAGAAATAGTTTTAACATACAACAACATTTAGTTGATTTTTCACTGTGACTAAAGTTACTGACTGGTTATCACGCCTCAGCATACAGACCCCAACTCTGAATGAACTGCTGTGTTTTCCCTAGTTATTAATTTATTCTAAAAGCACCTTTTAACTGAGACTAAAGCGTAAAAGATACAATGAATTAATCAAGGCCAAAGGTTATTGATATTTTTTATGGTGAATGTATTTCTATGGCTCACATTATTTAGGGGTAAAAGTACAACTCCTCGATTATGTAGGAGTAGGTGTCATATTTCTAGAATATTATTTAATATTCCAGTGCAACTCTCCAAAGGTCAAACCAAGGTGAAAGACTGTTTTAACATTTGTCACAGTGATCCTTGACAAACAGACAATGCCCCATCCTTCCACTCTATATTCACTGACAATGAGTGGAACCAGCTCGGGGAAGGACCAGCTGGTAATGGACGTGTTGTTATGTTATATTTTGATTGATGGAGCCAATAACCATAAACCCACTAAATGCACAGTAAACATCAAATATTCTCTGCAGAGCATCATACTCCTGCAGTTCAGAGGAGGAGTTGCTTCGTGGTGATTGTGAATTTTTCTTGTGCTGTTACCCACGGTGACATTATTATGAATGACATGGATCAAAGATCTGCAGTTGCGTTTAGACTTGACTAGCTTTATTTCACACACTGTGCATGTCAGCAGGAGGAAGACCAGAGGGGAACAAAGTGAGGGAGGCAGCACCTGATTGGTGAGAGAAGTGTACTGTCACAAATAGGCTTGGCGCATTTAGTGGTGTGTAGAAGAGAACTGGATCTGAATCATGCTGCAGCACACACAGTGGAAACACAAGCACTGACTAGAGTGACGATGACCGTGTCAGAGGCTGAACAGTCCCAGTGGAAAATGGCTGTGCGGGTTTGCACAGGGTCTCAGACCTTAACTAGCTTGTTAGGCCTGAACTGTGTCAACAATTCTCCTTAGGAAGTGTGGCCATTTCAAAACGTTATGGATATTCACCAGCCACAGGCTCCATTAAGCAGCTGTGTGAAACACAAATAAGTTATTGATAGCACAGATTCCACAGTGTAAAATGTAATTAGTAAATTGTTGTTCAGAGGGTTTCTGAAAAGTTCTGAAAGTGGAAGAGAAGTGGTCATCATGGGCGTCAGAGAGGCAGAAAACACAGATTTAGAACTGGTGATGAATGGTTCCACTGTGCACAAACTAATGAACGAGGATTAGAAGTAAACTTCACTTTCCTGTGCTTGTCACATTCCCGAACAGCAGAGATATTTGGAATACAGGCAGAGCCTTGAGGTGCATGGTTTCCCAGCCCTGTATTAAAGTATACACACTGACCCTTACTCAAACAGAATTAAAATCTGTGCTGAGAAAAGGACTGTATATACAAGACAGATACGGATATTACAGAACATGAAGCATGTTGTAAGAACAAATGAGAGCAAATACAAAACAATTAAATGGCTAAAAAACAGTGATATATGCCAAACGGGGGTGTTGCCGGGGGTGACTGTGTAGGGTGCCCAAATCATTGGCCATGTCACAAAGTTTTTAGCTTTGTTGCATCAATGACATAAAAATGAATTATTTTTCACCTAAACTGACGCTTTTCATGTTCTACATCCTATAGAGGCCCCCAAAAAATGAGTGAAAAACATTCTGTGGCGAAACAAATGAGAAAAAACATTGTGTAGATAATATTAAATTTGCCAACATTACTTAATCATATTTACCAGAGTCACCCATCATTTAGAAACTTTGCACAGCACAAATTCAAAATATTTTCAAGATCAAGCTTCAGCAGGTATTTGTTTTTTTCCCCATTTAGTTTTCCATAGCCTGAATGTTTATAAGAAAAACAGTTAGAAATCCCACTAAATGATATAATTAACAGAAAAACTATAAGCCATATATTATATAGCCATCATTTTTATACTAAGAGCTAATGAGATAACAATATGCATCTGTACAGAAGTTTGGAACAAAAATCAACAAAACGATATTTATATTCTATTTATTGTCTAAAATAACAGACAATTGCTTTTATTTTGCCCGAGGCAATGAATGTGTGTGACTGAGCAAGAGTTACACAGAGATACTGAAGGATATACAGAAACTGAGGGAGATCAAAAACGGTTCGAAAACATTTCTCTAACTACATAATATGCATCAAAGTGGGAGAAAAGCTGAAGAGGGAGGAAGCTAGAATGAAAGAGAAGTGGGAGAGTTGTGGACAGAATTAAGGAGGGAACTCCACTCATTATTCAGCAGTCTTTCAGATCTCAAACACTGTCAAGCCTCCTCTGTGTCGGAAGAGGATAAAACAGGAGAGAATAAACTTGCGAATAAGATCACCCCCTGCATTCATCAGAAAGACAGTCTGACCTCCTGCCAACGTAGAGCATCACTTCATACTGGCAAAGCTGGAGACAGAGATCTATACACAAATGTTGTTCATTACTGTATGTTTCCAATGGAACAAAATATATTTGTCAAGTCACTTTTTAAAAAGGCTGTGCAGTATGTTGTCCAGGCCTCTAATATCATGTCATGTTTGCTTTAGTTGACTTTTAAACTTGCTGTTGAGCCTCTGCTGGGGCTATTTCCCCAGATAAAGTCAAAAACAGGTTTACCATGTTTAAGGTAAAATACGTTTCTGTCTAAGCTGCCGGTGCACGGATGTTAGTAGGAAGCACCGAGGCTGTCAACACTAGGGGAAGCTTACAGCCTAAACTATAAGAGGGCTTTGGAGCAGTAACTCTCGGCTGACTGTAGAGCATTGTGTGATTTTACAAGGAGCAGCAGTGTGTGCAGCAGCAGCAGCAGCGGCAGCAGCACCCTGGAGAGCACCGCTCCTCAGAGGGTAAGCAGTTGCCTGCTGATCCGTATGCTGTCTCAGGACACTGACTTCAAAACAGGACCAGCCCGGCTTTTTCTCCAGCATCACTGGGTTTCCGCATCTCAGTCTTAGGTGTTAAATTGTTATCAAAGGGCAGGTACTTCCTTTTTTTGCACATTTCCCGTCAGAGCATGCACCACACTACTTCAGTCTTCATCACTGGCTGCTTGCAATGGCGTCTGTTTTTAAACTGAGCGTCCTATTCAAGTGTGAGTCTAACTAGTGAGGGAACACAATTGTTTATTCACTTTTGCTCACTCTGGAGACTCTGGAAACAACTCTCTGCGCACAAGCTTACTTTGCAGCTACAGGCTATTGTTACCCTTCTGCTTAGAGATGATTCAGTCGGCACTGGAGAAATACAACCTAATATTTAGAGTCATACAAAATTAACTTCTACTGTGCAGGATTAAAAAACGGTGTATTTACAAATCACCTCAACATTTATTACTTTAGGTAAATACACTAAATTGTATTTTTTGTTGTAATTAAAGTTAAAATATTACACTGTCTGCATGGACAACAACTACAGTAACAAAATGCACTGTGGAAATCAAAGTCAGATGGAAACATGTCTCTCTCTCATCAGTACTTTTTCTTTTAGATGATTACTTATTCATATCTGGCTCCAACTTTCCAATAGTTTATCCTGCCTTCTTCTATCCACAGTGGATGGGTCATGAAACGACTGACACAGCCATGCTTTATTTTACTTTGCTTTGCTTGGCACACGCTTTTATCCAAAGCGACTTACAGGGAGCTAGCGCTGAGTGTCTGGCTCAAGGACACAGCTGGACTAGGAATCAGACTGGGATTCGAACCTGCGACCTTGTGCATCCCAGTTTGAGGCTTTAACCTATTTAAAAACTTTTTACATGTAATGTAAACAAGAAACATTTCTAAAGCGCTGACGTGATTTAGCAGTTAAAGCACCGTTTTCAGGATCGGTGGCAGCAGCATATAAAGCCCAGGTTTGGTGGATTGATTCCCGTTGCCACTGATTCCACGCCACGTGTCAAAGTGTCCCCGGACAGGACACTGAACCCCAAACCATTGGCACCTAAAAGGAGACGCCTGTTCACAAGAAAGCAGCAACTGTTTTTATTATTACTGTTATTGGAACATAATAAATGGTTTAAGCGAGTTTAGAGGTCAAACTTACAAAGAGGAGTCTAATTATTCCAACAAAAAGAACAAGTTAACATTGATTGCAGACTCACCACAAAATAAGCCCTGTCTTAATTGGCAATCTTGCCAGACAGACAAGAACCAGCTGCTCTTTTATTTTACTTTAATCTGTTAGCAAGGTGATTTTTTTTCCAAAGGAATTTCAGATATGTTAATGGAACTAATCAGAATGAAGGCAAACCGTGAATTAATTTTAGTCTCTGACGCCTGATGATTTTAAGTAGTTGCATTTATCTGTAGTTCCAGACCTACCAGTACACACTACGACACAGGAGACGTTATATGTGGCATGCAGATGTATAGCTATGCCTGTACTGTGTAAACTTCAGTGTACTTTTCCTGTACCCGTATACATACATTCAAGCAGAGACATTCACATACACACACACAAACACACACTCGCCATTTGTTAAAATGATGAATGAATCGCGGTGTTGAGTACTGATGACTTGTAGCAGAACCAATGTCATCCAAATATCCTCATTTTCCTTATTCACAGCTACATATGTGCAGCCCAACCATTCATATCCACCCCCATGTTATTCATTTTCATTTGCAGAATTTATACCCTGTACCGCAGCAGCGTGGTCTCTCGCTTTAAATCTTTACGTTGATCCACAGCTGATGCAACCTTGCCGGTTTTTTTTCTCTATGATTGGTGGTTCACAGGTTTATTACTTGGGTTTGACATATCTTTCTCTGGGTCAGTGAGCTTATTACAGGGTATATCGTAAATCCTCCCTGTGATTGACACAGGATCGTCACCATGCTTGCCAATACTACCAATAGAGACTTGACAGATCTGTTAAAACAATAGTTTTGCATTTGATTATTTAATTTCTTCGTCTATGTATGTTTACCTGTGTTTTTTTTTTATTTTAGGCATTTCTCT
Organism: Microctenopoma steveboyesi; assembly: GCA_032359275.1. Taxonomy (NCBI): domain Eukaryota; kingdom Metazoa; phylum Chordata; class Actinopteri; order Anabantiformes; family Anabantidae; genus Microctenopoma; species Microctenopoma steveboyesi. Next base: position 6,333,880 of record JAUMHF010000015.1, on the reverse strand, counting down.
GTGGAGAAGTGCTGAACTGGAAGGAGACACCATGGCAGAGCCAGGACATAATGGGGGGATTATTTAGAAGGCCTCGGCATCCCCCCAGGATCTACTTTATGTGGAAATGTGGTAACATGGTCTGAAATTACTGCCCCAGTGCCACAGGTAGCATAAATCAGCCAGCACATACACGGTGTTATTCAGACTTGTTTAAAAATCTAGATTCATGTTTGAATTTAATTGTCTAACAATTTTACACTATAGCTCAATTCTACAAGTCTTTATAACATACAGAGTGTTGCCTAATAAGATAGAATTGGTTAAAGGCAACACATAAAGGAAGTAGAGTAGCGTAGAGGTAATCAGTCAGGCAGCTCCTGAGCTGCAGGAGAGGCCCATAAAGTCTGAGATTGATTGAGTTTTTTAATGTGTCCTGAGTCACATCTTGTTAAGGGCCCTTATCATTCCTACCAATGCCTTTGGGGTAGAATCAAATCAAACTTTAGGTTTACTACAGTGGAGGAAGGGACAGCAAAGGACATATGGCCATGTTGTCGGAGAGGCAGAGGTTTGTTTTTTATCAATAAAAAAGGTATAATATAATCCATGCTTTCCTTCAATAGCAATAAGTGACCCATATCCACAAATATGCAGAAAAAAACTTTACGAAGGACTCACTGAAGAACTGCTGCCTTATTTAAAGAAACCTAACACAAACCTAAAAAGATGAAAGGGATAAAGGAACACCTCACGGAATGTAAAGCTGGGAACAAAACACAAACTAATCTCAAACAACCTAAGGTCTAGAATTTGCATTGAGAAAAAACAATTTACTCTCAAGTATGTGTGTTTGTGTGCTCTAATACCACACACATACACAATAAAATGTCACTGGTAATGGTCTTTTTCAACTTCTTTGACTGTGACATTTAAGAATCTTTGGAAAGGCAAGGCCAGATCGCCCCAGGGTGGCACAGAAAACAGTGAAACCAGCCATGCTATTGTTTGCAATTTTAATTGCTAATTTGACAGCAAGGGACAAGATTAGATTTGTGCTTTAATTTTTCAAAGGAAAGAAAATCGTTTGGTGCTCGGGCTCCCCAGCAAGGAATTTCACTCCGCCGTTCACTGTCAATGCTTTTCTAAGCTGCATCGACTGTGGCACAACAGTAAATGACTCAGCAGAAGTGAGAGCATCAAGGGAGGAAAGTCAGCCGCTATCCAGAATGGAGCTTCCGTTCCAAACCTCCACCTATTTCTCTTCGTTTCAATCAATGCAATTCAAAAATGGCAACATAGATTATTTAAGATGGTGAACAACAGGGCAAGAACAAAAGTGAAGTAAACTGTTGGATCTTTTCTTATTGGCAACAAGGATTCTGGAGTTTCAAAAAAAAAAAATTGTAGAAAACGAAAACACATCAAAGCTTTCCAACAGACTCTGCTCTGCTTTGTTCTCCCCACAAGTCTCAGGACTTTTATTTCTGTCTCCCTGTGATTCAGCTAAGCCAACTAAAAACCAACCATTCACCAACTCCACCAGGCCGCAGGGGACGGATGAAAACGATTTTAACAAAACGGTTTCAAACGCAGCCAGTCATTTCATGCTCGTCGTTCAGTCGTGAGTCACGCGGAGCCTCAGTCTTTAAAATAATGAGTGTGAGCACATTCCAGATTAGGTGAGAAGAGGTGAACTGCCAAAAAAAAAAGTAAATACAGACTCAACCACAGCCACTGTGATCACTTTCAAGCTGGACAAATCACTCAAATCATCATTTGAATGATGAAGTGTATGGTGCACATACTCAGTTACTCATTTAACTCTAATGTAGCAGAAAAAATCCGCTGAAAAAAATCTGTGTAAAGATTTTTGTTTCTCTTAAAGTGACCCTCCTTAGAGCATGTTACAAGCAGGCTATGCGAAGGGAACTCGAGCCGAGACCACACCATATAATCAGAGACTGATTACTTGATTATTGAAATAGTGGTAATTGTTGCATAACACACAACACAAAGCTGGTTTGAAATCTCATCTCAAACATAAAATCGGAAAGTTCCATCAGGAAAGACCAAACTGAATATTTTACCACTATCTGCAATCCTTTGATGTGATCTAATTTAGTGAGGAGCCGAACTGGCAGGCAGATTAACATCTTAAAATTGTAATATTTCTCTGGCAGATAAGCTCCCACGTTGCATGAAATATGAACAAGTAAAGCTCACAGGAAGAATGATGAATGGACAGTGAGGATATTATTTTTATTAATTAGTGTTGAACTGTTCTTGTGTGTTTCCTCACATATGAACATGTGGGATGCTAATGGGATGTTAATCCTAAATAAACATGTTTTGGTAAAATATTAGTGCATTGAAAGCTGATTTAGTTATTACTGTATATTAGCAATGGACCAGATGAATTAAATGAAATCTACCGTGATTACCGCGTTCGTCTTCATCAAGTCAAGTTACAGTTTATACTCATATTCTAATAAATTCATTCATAAGCAGATGTGTCTCCTGAATGGAAAGAAAATTCCCTCTGGGCATATATGAGAGTGTGTGACAGTAACGGTGACCTTGGTCTTTGGCAGCAAAATCTAATAACTTTATCATAGAGTCCAAGTGGATGCTTGTGCCAAGTGCGAAGGAATCCCTTCAAGGCATAGCTAAGATACTGCTTTCACAGGAATGGGGCAGCAGGACAGACCCCAAAAAATATAATGGCTGTCACCAGTGTGAAGGCAAGGAGATGACCCCGAGGGCAGAGGAGAGAGGAGTAGGAGGTGTTACAACGTCTGATATACCTCAAAGAATGGTGGCTTCAGTAACAGAGCAGAGAGATTTACATTACAGAAAATTAACTGAGACCACTGCCGATTTGGCCCAGTCAACTGTGCAGAAGAAAACACAGCCCAGAATGGCAGAACAGATGTAGCGCTACTGTTTAACATCCAGAACAACAACGCCTCTGAAGCATTTTTCCTGGATCACTGGCTTTATGAATGGCGAGGCACAGAAGCAGAACCTAAATTATTATAAGCTGGGAAAGAAAGAGGCACAGAGTGTGAGGAAAGACTCAGAGGCAGGTGGAAGAGATGGGCGATAAAAGGAAGATAGAGTCGCAGAGTTGCACTTGCACTTGATGGTGAGACCGTGATGCATTTTGAGAGAGGATTACCTAACCATTCAAAGTAGACACCTGCCTATCTGACCTTACAGATAGGCAGGTGAAAGATATTGCTTTGACTGGAAATGTAAAATCTTACCTTAAACATAGACATAGTAGTAATAGCACACACACACACACACACACAAGGAATCTTCTGGCCTTCCTTTAAAACCAGAGATATGGACCAAAAGATGGAAGATAGAAACACAGCTGGGCCGGCTTACAGACAGAAAAAGAGATATAACACCAAAAAAAAGGAAAATCATCTATTTAGTGCTGATGCAAACACTTACTCCAATAAGTTCTCCGTTGTTGATTTCACAGCCAGAGAGAATTTGTGTTCGATACGCAAGTTGTTCAGCGCGACCATTCACTGTGACCATCTCAGCTTGGATAAATCAATTTAGGTTAAAAATCAAATCTCATTTAATTTTGCCAGAGAAACCCCCTCAGCAGGACTTTGTTTCAAATGAAGTTAAAGCTTTGAAAGATGAGGAGGGAAGGAAGGACTCAACAAAGGAACAGAGGGAGTTGAAAGGGGAAGTATGTATGGGGAGAAAAAATATATTAGGGAAGACAGAGTGAAAGTGTGAACAGAAGACACGAAAGAATGCAGCAGAAATGTATTTTTCTACAGTCAGAGCAGGGCAACACTGGGCTTCAGCTGCAGCACGACAAACCTGACTTATTCTTTTCTTGGTTTAGATTTGATTCGGATGTTGAGTTATGAACAGTCAACAATGAAGTGGCTTTTCATAAACCACAGTCCATGCATAACAGAGGGCGGGTATAAAAGGAGTCCCACAGAGGGACCTGGTAGCTGAATGGTAAGAATCCCTGCCGCAAAACTGCCACATCCCCCTTTCAGCCAAGGTTTGTTGACTGTTGTACTCTAAAAG
>JAUMHF010000015.1:6317792-6329730 GCA_032359275.1 Microctenopoma steveboyesi | reverse complement strand
GAATGGTAAGAATCCCTGCCGCAAAACTGCCACATCCCCCTTTCAGCCAAGGTTTGTTGACTGTTGTACTCTAAAAGAAAGTAAACAGTTAAAATCAGAGAAACAGAAAGTTACTGATGACTAGGAGAAGCCAGAGACAGAAGATGGGTCAAAACAAACGAACAAAAACACTAAGGAGACAGAAAGAAAAAGCAATATACTGCAGGGAAAAAAACAGTAAATGAAATGAGTGTGTGAGACGCATCAACAAGGCACCACGGTGAATGACAGATGGAGAGAAAAGAAAAAGTTCTGCTGACAAAGTTGGTGACTACATGTCTGAGGGCCAGAGAAAGGTTGGAGGAGGAACATGATCAAGGGAAGAAGTATGCGATTAAGAGAGGACAGAAAAAAGTGAACTGTAAATGAGGCTGAGGGCGAGTGAAAGAAAAGAAATGAGGAGGGAGGGGAGACACTGGAGTTCAGATTGGATGTGAGCCACATAAATTTGTCAGTCTGTGTACTAGTGATCAAACTGATGGATGACATCCCAGGGACTGCTGAGTGTTAAACAACAGCACAGAGAAACTCAGACACACACAGTGAAGACATCTCTCATGGATACACAAGACATTAGTGGCTTCAGTTTGAGATCTGTCGTTGTCCTTCATAGAACCCGTGAGTCACGCAAAATCTGCTCAGTTGTCCAGTGTTATACACCTACAGCACATGTTGATATATGTCATAGCCTTAGTTATGGTTCTTACAGAACTTACAGAATGAAGCATTGACTTGTTTGATTGGACAGTGGCAGGATGGGAACCTGCAATATGAAACACAAGCACACACTGTTCAACTTGTACGGAGACTCGGCCATTATTATCATTTAACATTTAAAATGAGTCACAGCTTTATGAGCGACTCCACGGTATTTTGAAAGTGCACAGATAATGGTCCTGAATGTAAAAAAAATCAATGCGTTCTGTCATTCGAAGATTGTTCTGGCTCAAAACGACTGGAAAATGAATTCAACTTATGTTTTATTATTGGCTTCATGTAACGGTGAAGGTGCATTTTATTTTAGAGCCTTGTGCTTAAACAGAATATAATAAACGTCTGACAATGTGACTGACTCTCTCTGCAATGATTATTACTGTCATAATTACAAATGGTTAAATCATTTTTGCCAATATAAAGCTTGCGAGAGTGTATTTTACTCCAGTATTTCCATTTCATGTTGCATTTACTTATAATTGTATTACAGTATATACATTAATGATATTTCCACCTGAACGCATTCATATTTAAATATAGCAATATTAGTGATGATGATAGATAATAATAGATAATAATATGATTGAAATGATTCTGTCTAAGTACATTTTAATGCCATTAGTACTTTTGCATTAACATTGTACATTTCTGCACAATAAATCTGAACCTGTGTACCTTCAAGTTGTCAGTAGCATAAAGTTTGACAATTATTAAACACAGCTTTGTGAGTGGAGTACCTGTACTTTTACAATGCACAAAGAATTGTGGTACTTCTACTTCTAGTAAAGTAGGGTTTTTTTGGAAAGCACTTTGACTTGAGTATTAAGTGTGTATATTCCGACCCCCTCTGGTTACTACTATCTCTCTCCTACGCTGTATATAATGGCTTCTGTGACGGCATGCAACACATGCATCTGTGTTTCTATGACTCTGAAAAGGAACGGGGAAAACTCCACACAGATGTTGTACACCTCAGCAAAGTAATGTCTTGCAGTAAATGTGTTTGTCTCACAGAAGAAAAAAAGAGCTAAATAAACACTTCCAAGAACAATGCAAAGAATAGTTTGTACGTGGGCCATGAAAAAGCTGAATGAGTTGTTTTGTTAATAGATTCCACCACTATTCCTCAAGGATAGCAGCATAAAGCCAGTATCTACACTTCATCTTGTCTTCTCCTAATCCTCCCCGTCTTAAATCCAGTATTTTGCACTTGATCCTCCACATCTCACTCACTTCCTCTTCATCCTCACTCTGCTTCACACTTCTATTGCTCTAAATCATCTATGTGATTTCCACCCTCTCTTTCTTAGTCCTGGCACAGGTTGCCTCTCGTCTCACACACTTATCTATGACACTTGTTGACTTCCCCTTGGTATGTCTCCTTAGGGAAATCCCACTGCCACCTTAAGTGCCATTCCATTACTCTGAAAACTCAGAGGAACTTCCATGAGATCAAGCCTTCAAGGGCTGACAGAGTAAGTCAACAACTAGGCATCCTCAAGAGGTACATGTTGCTCAGACCTGATCATTCCACTGCAAAATGAGCCATGTCAGATCCAGTATTATACTGTTGTTCTAGAAGAAAACAAAGCATAGTCAGGGAATTTAATAATGTAGAATCGTTGTTCAGTGTGTTTTCTCCTCTACTTGATTGGTCGCTGTTCTTTATAGTTCAACTTTTAGAAAGCTTAGAAATGTTTCATTGCCTGAAATAATTCAGCGGCAGAATCTCGTGCCTGTGGTGCATTCAGAGATTCAGGGAAATGGTATTGTGGGTGTGAAAACAAACCTGCCATTCTTCCCACAATTATGTAACTTTTTCATAAAGCACGAATAAACTTTAATCTGTCTCCCCTTCCTCCTCACTGCTTTGTTCTTCTCCACTTGATTAAAAGAACATTGTTTTCGTAGAGTCTCATTACAAAACTAAAAGTGACAGCCCAGCTGATGGTCACTGAAATTAATCTGGACAAAAAAGATAAACTGACCCATAGATATGTTGTCCCTAAAACCCTGAATATGACAAAAAAATGATCAGGTGCATGAATATAGGTTCATCTAAAAGAGACTGACACACACACAAACACACACACACACACAGGACTTCAAAGTTAACTACAGCTCTGGTTAAATGTCTCTTAGCACTTCCTGCTATTGCATCAGTCCTCAGGGTCACATGGGGTTCTACAGCACAGTGTATGTGTGAATGTGCATTGATGTTTTACTTAGCCACACTCATAGAGGGCAGAAATGTTGAGACACACACACTGAGCGCATCTGACCTCACTTCAACCACACACAATCTACCCATACAGATAGTCACAAAGAGACAGGCCTTAACTGAAATACCAGGCACTGCTACGACTACTGCACTACCTACACGGTAATCCATCAACTTCAGAAGCCGTTTCTACACACGACATTTGCAAGTATACAGTAATCCTATTTGAAATTTAAATGTTTACAGGTACAAACAAGTCTAATCCCATTTCTGATTACTCCCTATGCACGTCATTATCATAGAACTGTGGAATGATTTTGTTTCAAAGATCAGATATACTTCCCTTGTCCATACAGGTAATGGTGCTACAAAAAATATGGTTTGTTTGTCCCAGAAGAGAATAATTTTGACAGTTTGTTTGTAGGACTGCTTCTGGTTAGTGGTGTAAGTTTCGTGGATGTTAAACTTTCCCTGTGGAAGATAAGAGGGGTTGCACACTGAGCAGGGGTGCCTTTTCTGGCACAACTGCTCCTTCAGGGAGACACAAAACAGAGCAAAGACCTTCACCCTCCTTGATGGTGAAAAAAGTCCCAGCGACTAGTGTTGAAAGTGTATTTCATTCATTTTCCAAAACGCTTTTATCCTTGTAAGGGTCGCAGAGGTGCTGGAACCAATCCCAGATGTCATCTTCGGCGCGAGGCAGGACGCCAGTCCGTTGCAGGGCTGATATACAGACAAACAACCAGCACGCTTGAAAGTGTATTTGATAATTATAATCCAGCACAGTGGACTGCTATGCCTCCATCTTCTGATTGTGAACATCTGTCCACACAGTTCAACTGTTAACTGGTAGCCCCATAGGTTAAGCGTCAGACTGGGATGCAGAAGGTCGCAGGTTTGAAACCAGGTCTGGCTCCTAATCCATCCCTTACCAGGTGTGTCCCTGAGCCAGACACCCAGTGCTAGCTCCCTGTGAGTCGCTTTGGATAAAAGCGTCTGCCAAGCAAAGTAAAGTAAAGTATAAAAATCCTCGAGCCAGTTTAGAGGTAGAAGTCAATACGATAGTTAAACCAAATTAAACCAACTAAACTGCCCAATTGGTCAATATTAAGATGATCAGTAATAATGGAATCTGGGGATTGAGATAAGTAGAGACATGAAATGACCTATAAAAACGAGTTCAGAAAGCTCAGAGAAATAACACTGAAAGTAACATTGTTGTGACCTTTAAAATCTCTCAAAAGTCTATATATAAATGTATTTGATGATATTTGACTTTGATTAACCTAAAACAAATGTTTCTTAAATTTGCATTTCATCTTCTGAGACACAAGGCTACACATGGACACACGTGCTTGGTGGCGTCACCACAGGCAACATGATTTGAATAGTAAGCAAATGACATTATTTTGCTGTGACATATTAACCACACGTCAGCAGTTCATGGTTTAATAACCAGTAAATGCCACTCTGTATTTTAACATTTCAGAATATGACAGGATGGAAATCTTGTTGCTCTTTTTGGCAGTTCAAATAAATGTAACTAAGGTCATTATATTTTTTGCCAGGTGCTGTAACTTTTACTGTACAGATTAAGTATCTACACATAACTGTGAATTAGAAATTAGAATATGCTCAGATAAAGCTTATGAGCATTATGAGTCTTTTTGTGTTCTGTCTAGTATTAGATCCATTGCATCACATTGATTCAATTAGAGCTCATAGAGCTCATATAAGACATGATTTTATCTTTTTCAAATGCATTGGGATCAACTGTGCTCTGCATTCACTACATAGGTAAAACCTTCAGGTACACCTGCTTATTACAAAGTGAGGTGAGGCAGAAAACAGAAGAGGCTAGGGATTCTTTACACACAAAAAGTACAAAAGATACCAAAACTGAATGAAAAAGTCCAGTGTCATTTCCCTAAAAGCGAATGTCACAGTCTACCATAGAATATTGTAGTTTTAGTGCTGTTTTTTGTTGAGAATCTCAAACTAATATAAGAAAAGGCCGTATTTTTTGTCAGCCAGTGATATATGCTACCTTAGAAACAGCTTTAATTAATATGTAGTTAATCTTTAATCCATCCTATTTTACTATGTACACAGGTGACCTGGTCCCTTTAGTTATCTCACACCACCCTCACACAGGATATAAAACTTGTCTCTTCTCCACACTAAAACAAATCCATCAAACACACAGCACTTTTCCTCCTAAATTGAGCAGGTAAGAGACCTAAAGTATTTCATTTTAGTAATTAGAATATACATAATATTGATGCATGCATGTTCTGCAGTCTCTGAAACCCCATGATATGTATTTATGTTTGTTTTAAGATAAGATTTTATTTATCTCTGTTTTTCACTTAGCCTTTTCACTATTTGGATCTACTCATATTTGAGATGATGACCCCTGTGTTGTTCCTGCTGTATTCAGGTAATAGGTGTTGGTTTTGGTTTTCACGTGATGCTCTGTTTTGTACAGTCCTCAGTGTAACAGGATTAGGATTTTAAAAAACACTCAAAGCCAGTGTCATTTGTCATCAGTAGTCTGAGTTTTAGTATTTCTATATTGTGCCTTGACTATTCCATCTTTGATCATCATCAGTGAGCTGCAAAAATATTGGGTTTGAAGGCATTAACAAGCTTCTTCTTGCCTCTGTTTCCATTCCCTCGGCTGTTGGCGGTGTCTCGCTGTTGATTAATTTGCCTATGTATTGTGGGTAGAGACGTTTTGGTTTACCAAAACAGGGTCAATTCCAATTTTCTGTAGTGTGTGATCAGGCTTTGCATCTTTGATAACAAGCGGCAATTATTATATCAAAAAAAGAAGTTGGGTTAAGTTAACTTTACAAATGTATAACAATGCAACAGTTCACAGTGTTTCTATAATACAGCTGCTGCTCAATAAAGACTAATACATTGCTTTGCATTTCTTTTTACAGGATTTCTTCACCTAACATTTGCATCAAATCGTCTGCGAAATTTCACATTAATGGAAAGGGTTTATGGGGATAAGGCGGCAAATAAATGTATTGAGATAAATGGCTCACTTGTAACTATTTATGATGAAGAGGATATTGAATTTGTAAACCAGTTTGCAAGCAAAAAAGTAGGACCTGTCTGGCTTGGTCTGCAGAGGAGTCCACAGTTCAATGTTTCCAAATGGTCGAATGGTGCCCCTATCTCATTTCACATGTTTAACACGTCAGATGTAAACCTAAGCCATGGGAAACAAGTATGTGAAGCCATTGAAAACAACACATGGAAAGGTTTTAACTGTTCAGACAGAAAACCATTCATGTGCTCCAGGCAGAGTAAGTTTCAAATACCTATGGTACAATGAAGTGCTATGACATTGTCAAATATACACGTAAAAATACAATTTAGAATAGATGCAATACACAGCTCACAAACTACTTATCTTTTACATGTTCCATTACTATAAATTACAATAAAAAATATCTAACCTAGAACTATAGTTAGACCCAGTTAATCCCATCATCAAATCTACAGCAATTAAACGTAATATGTTTTATTTTTGCAGATAATTACACCCTGATTGAAAAAAAGTCAAACTGGTGTCAGGCACAAGACTACTGCAGAAAACACTTTGACGATTTAGTCAGCATTAGTAACAACATACAAAATGAACAAGTGATTGAAAAAGGAAAGAATCAAACCCTTTGGATTGGATTAATGCATGATGAATGGCAGTGGGAGGACAAAGGCTGCTCAACATACAGAAAATGGAAGAATGCAACTTTGATATTTAATTGCACAACACTGGATTCATCACTGTTGCTAAATACCCAAGAATGTATCAATGATTATGATGTTGTATGCTCGACAGGTAAGCTAAAAACAAGTAACACAATTCTTTTAACTTATTTTACTTTTATTATACTTACATGCATACTGTACTCCTGTACAGTTGATGATGAAATCTAATCCCTACAATTGGCATGAACAGAAACATTTGTCCAACAGCTATTGGGTTGTTTATGAGACCTCAGTCTTACTTAGTAAAACCTCCTCTAAATCTAGGGGCTTTAGACAATTATAGACCAATATCAAAGCTGCCCTTTAAATCTAAAATCCTTGAAAAGGTATTGTCGAAGCAGCTATGTGACCACGTGCGCATGAATGATCTGTATGAAATTTTTCATTCATGATTTAGAGAAAATAATAGTACATCAACAGCACTCGACGAAGTCACCAATGATCTTCCCTCTATAGTACCACAAGTGGTCTCAGTATTACAGAAAGTCAATATTAATGGATGTACACTCTCTTTCACCTGGTTTGTAGGTACTGTGAGAATCAAAGTCATCAAAAAAAACTTAACCTGGGAGCAGGCCTATGACTACTGCAAGGACAAACACTCACGGCTGCTGCAGATTGAGAATGCTAAAGATGAGTTTGCTGTTGAACAGTGGTTAAATATGACTGAAAAAGATGTTAATAATGTATTTTGGATTGCATTAAGGCAGAGTCGTGTTTTTGGATTCTGGATTTGGAGTGATAAAATGGTGGACTACAACAACTGGAAGAACAAAGAAATTCCTCAGATGCCCATGTCTGAAAACTGCGGTGTCATCGAGAGAGACAACCAGAGTTGGCGTTGGCGTGATAAAAACTGTCTGCTCCCACTCCCCTTTCTATGTGAGCAGGATATTTCATACATGACATACAATATCAATTAGATAAGGGTTGATGCTCGATAATAGAGATTGTAATAATTAAAATGTACTTTGCTTCTCACCTGTATAACGTAACTCCAAACTATAATCAAGGTTATTTAAGTCTTTATTTTGTATCTTTTTTTAAAAACTGCCTTTTTCGTGTGGTTTCTGCAGTTTTTATCATCACAAAATGTTTGTTGCATTAAATACATTTTGACAGTCCCATTTGTATTCGTAGTAACTTACAGATAAGGCGCTGCAATACATTTTCAAGGAATGCCCAAGAACAGCCATAGCTACACAGACGTGGTGTAAAACAACAGTCCTGACATAAATGGCTAAATTTGACCAAAAAAAAACACTTAAAGATACACAATTTCAGTAGTATTAACCAGTGCAATATGAAAATTGACACACAAACAAGTGAAAGGTGAAACACATACAATAATAATCTAATAAAAATAATATGTAGTACAAAAAAAAAGCAATTTGCAAAAAGTAAGGCAATATGAGAGGAACCCAAAACCAGGGAAAGTCAAAACTGGGAAATAGTCTTTCTCCAGGCCCATTATTTAAACCATGGACAAACCTGAAATGAAAGTTCACTCTGTCCACCCTTACTCATCGGTATAACTCATCACACAGCTCCCAGTGTAAATGTGTGCGTATGTGAGTGTGTTTGGAGGCCTCTTGATCATTGCTCATTCAGGGAGAACAGACTTTCTCTTGACTTGTCGTTGATCTCACTCCTCTGACCATTAGTAATGTACGCGAACAAGTGGGTGATCATAGCTCATTGAGAGGAATCAGAGCTTCTCAGAAAACACACTTTTCAACAGCATGAATCACCGGCTAGATCCTGATCTGCACCCAGACACTGTAACAGATCGAGAGAGGGCAACCGAGATGAGCAGTGGGGCCTTTCAAACTGATAGCATAATGGTGGGAGCCCAAAGCTCCTGGTGGCACAAGAAAAGAGCGGACATATTTAGGTGCGTTGTGTAACCTATGTATTTTATATGTAGTTTATAAGCATGACCTCTATTGTTGTTTGTTAACTTTGTTTCTTGAGCTTTTATTTTGGTAGAACTCTCACCCGACAAAGGTTGAGTGAGGGCCACTGTGGCATTTTGGGTCAGAGTCAATGTGACTGCAGAAAAGAGATTCATAGGCCAAATGAATGAGACCCTACACATAGTTCGACAGGCACACATGGTCATTGTGCTTTATTTTCATTAGAGGTTTCATTAATGGTTGTATGTTCTTTATTTGTCCTAGTTTTCTTGTGTCTGCACAGGAAAGAGAGAGACGTGCAAAAAATAATCATACATCTGTATGAAGCATGGCCATTTCTTTGGACCGGTGAAGCTATAACTACTAGTGCTAATAATAATGCTTATAGCAGTGTTTCCCCCACTGCATTTGAACTTTTAGGAGACTCTGCCAAATGTGAGCTGAGAAGGGTTCAATAAAAAGTGCTTCCCATGTGTTTGACAAGAACGTGTGAGAAAAGCCTTTTTAGTCTCACTACTTTTATTCATACACACTGCAACGTTTGGTGTCAAATAATAATTCATTTTGAGTCACCAGGAATATGTTACTATTATACAATCTCCCAAATGCTCGGTTGTAATAGCAGAATCACACAACACAGCCTCTCTGTGTGTCCCAGATTCTTTAGACTCAGACTCACAAGCCAAATGGCACAGCTGTTAGTTTGGTGACTCTTTTCAAGTGGGCTTCTGTCTGCCTTGTCTGTATATTTTTCTATTTTCTCTTACTTTCATAGTGGATCAAACCAAACAAATGGCCCAGAATTAGGTTTTCTTTCTGCTGAGACGGTCTTGAAAATATGTACAGACTCAAGATGGGTTTAAAATTCTGTGTATATAACACTGTATACATACAAGACTTGTATTATAATTGCTGCTGTATTTGGTCCACACTTGCTACTGAAGTCTTTGGCCCCAGCAGTCAGGCTCTTGCATAATTAGTATTCTGGCCCAGACCCCAACAACCTTTCATGAGATTCTGTTGGTGGATGATTTCACAATATCTGCATTAGTAATGGTTTTTCAAATATGTTCAGCCTACATAATGCTATTTTACATTTGACCATATGTCAAACCATCAGAGCTGTCTAGTAGTAGGCTTGGTATAGATATACATGTATGTGTGTGTGTGTGTGTGTGTGTAAACCTAATATTCACCTTAACTATTTTGTTTATTCATGTATATTCCAGTTTCTTTTTCTGTTTGCACATTCATGTCTGTGTGCACAGCAGACCACAAGCAACACGTTCACACTATGCATGTTCTTTGCTCTCTTTCTTACTATTCACCATTACTTTCCTTCATCTGCTGTCTTATTATGTAGTCTCTCTCTTTTAAAAGTCCCAACCACCCCTCTGACAATCCCATTTGCAAGTGTGTCTGGTGTGGGTGTTTGCCTCTGAAATTTAACAAGCAGAAAGGTGCAGAAATATGTGTGTCAGATACCAGATGCATTGATTTCCCAGTGTGCTGAAGGAATCTTAAAAATACCCTGCTGCTAAGAGGTGAGAGCCATTGTCCCTTGTTGATTCTGCTCAGATGTTCTCATATTACCCTCTAAAAATGTACACTTTAAAAGCATTTAACTTCTGCGTAGCATTGCTTTCTGTGCAAAACAGCACATAGCTTAAAAAATGCCTCAAATGGAGAACTATTACAGACCTATTCTACTGCTTATTAGAGCGGGATATGGGGATATGCACAGTCCAAGCAGACACACCTACATCTGTGCATGTTGATGCAACATCATTTTGACAGTACAGCTTGGTATTGGATTGGATTTACCTGCCCTAACAAAAGCTTGTTTTTACATTTAACAACAAAAGAGAGACATAATCAACAAACGTTTGTAAGGAATCAGAGATATTTAGCTGACATATAGGCGACAGCATGCAGACATTGCTGTTCCAATGTTTTTTAATTTGGGTCATCTGATGCAAAGGGCCCTACGATGGACTAGCCTAGACAGCTGGGATAGGCTCCAGCCCACCACCACCCCCCGCAACCCAACCTCAGATAAGCGGTTGATAATGGATGGATGGATGATAAAAAAGGTGCTATGAAAACTTAAATTCAGAACTTTTGTCTCATGTCCATCTTTTGATCTTTGATCAAATGTCCTCAGTCTTCAGCAATTCCTAATGAGTTTGCCTTCATATTCCAGTACTTTTGAAAGGTAGTGCAGGTGGGTCAGTTTAGCCTGACCAGTCTATCCATCATAATAGACTATGACATTGCATTAAACACCAGACTAGGTTTCTATCAGCCACTGGTGTCATCTCTGAACGCCCATTACAGTCGAATCCCTCACGACTTACGTCTTATCATTTCCACATTTACTGTTTTATTATCTCTAATGTACACTGTATCACTGTTTTAAGAAGTGGCATTAGGACACCATCCAGCTGCACATTCGAAGCCATTAGATGTTATCTCCAGTGCGATTCCAAACGGTAGGCCTAATGGACTAAGATTTTTTCCATTTCATAACACTAGTCAATCAACAGTAATAGTGAATGTCATTTTTCTCCAGACTCATGTAGTAAGCTGGGCATCCAGGGCTTAGAGCCATCCCAATATGTTTATGTTTTTGTGGCAAAAAGGTTAAAGCTGAGTTCACTCCATTTGACCAGTAGAAGTGATTTATCAACTTAAATGGATTTTGGAAGTTGTTTTTCCATTTCCTGTGTTCTTACTACACTTTAGTATATTGGAGTAGATGCTGATCAATATAATGTTTATCTGGATTCAATCAATACAATCAATAAAATCTTTTTAAACACAGAATATAGTCACGTAATCATTCACAGCCTTGTTCACATGCTGTAAAGGGACTTATTATAAACAATGATTACAAGTCAGATACAATGACTTTCAATACAGGCTTCCTATGAATCACATAATGTGCAGAGGCTCTTTGTTATTGCCACAGATGGCTATTTGACTTACCACAAGGAACTAATTACAGTAATTTGTCCGTCGTATATTATAAACTGTTTTCTTCATAATGCATCAAAATATGCTTTTACCACTAGAGCTGGTCACTATAGTTATAAATTTTAATTGCCACCAATTTACCAATTATGGCTGTGTTTATAAAATAGCTTGCTACTTTGAAACAGACAATTGGTAGTTACAATTTGAGACTGTTCCATACATACACAACAGCAGAAGTACAGGAAAAAGTACATTAATGCCATGCACTGGCAGGCATGAAAGATGC
>JAUMHF010000015.1:6222208-6310599 GCA_032359275.1 Microctenopoma steveboyesi | reverse complement strand
ACGGGCCCACCCCAGAATCTCCCGGCTCTACTTCCACTAGGGAAGACATGCTGGTGGGATTGAGAAGATCCTTGAAGAGATCCTGAGAAATATATATTTTTTTAATTATGTTCTCATTCAGTGAAGCCAGCTGAAAAACAAGTTAAAATATAATATAGCGATGCATGCAGAAGATATTTATTTTTACCTATTTATTTTGAGTAATATCTCTGCTGATGCAACCACAATATTTTTATATAATCTAAAGTACAAAACATCTATTAAACATATTATCTTCTCACATTCAGTATTTCCTGTAAAATAAGAAAAATATTTTCTATTGCGCGGAGGTGCCATGTATGGATGGTGAAAGTACTGGTGCAAACTAGAATGTGCATAATTACCAAAAAAATATTATATACTAACAGTATACTTTTAAATGTACAGTATATACGTAAAATATAATTTTTTTGTGTAACAATGAATCTGAACTTTTCGGGTGCTTTGACCATCTTTTGTTTTCTGCAAATTGCACTTTTTCTGTTGTCAGTAGTTCAAAGAATAGAACAAAAATGTTAATTCTATTCAAACATATAATTTTAATAGCATTTTGCAGCTACAAAGCAGCATGTAGTAAAACAAACAATTTAAATAATAAAATCTAATATACTAGAATAAAAACCATTAAAAAATGCATTCGCTGTAGATGCAAATGTTATACTTTGAAAGCGTGTTGCTATATAGAGAATGAAATCTATAAAAAGTAAGAATCTACTTATTTATTTATATTTTTAAACTCACATTTTAAGGCATATATATAAATTATCTTAGTCAATTTAAGATATAGAAACATAAGAACATTTTTTGGTATTTTTCTCAGTCAATTCTAAAAAAGTGGAGTCAGAATAACACTGCATCCTCTGTGCGCTCTAAGTGACAGTACGCACATAAGGTCTACTCTGTGAGCAACACTATTTTCTTGTTGTGCTGAATCTGATTAGTGTCAACAGTGCATTTACAAATGTCGGTGTTATTCTATTTTCAAACTAACCAAAGAAATAAATGTCGAGTTACCACCTGTAACACTTCAACCTGATCCTGTAGACCCTTTATATTTCACCGCAGGTACTTCTTGAACATGCAAACAGAAAAAAAAAACATGCACAAAAACATCCACACCGAGCACAACCCTTCTGTGTCCCTCTGTGTGAGCTCTTACATACTCAACAGTCAACTCAATGACACACCCAACGGGTATGGCTTGACATGACCAATCACCAGGACTGCATTGAGATGCCTTATGGCACATTTTAAGTGGTCGAGCTGAAAAGGAGAGTGGAGGAGGGCCATTTCAGCCATTAGATGAAATGCCTCGACGTTGCAGGGGTAGAGGAAGTGGCTTGTATGTATGAAATTGTGGGTCCACAATAGGCAATTTTTCTGGGGCATCCATTTTTCAGAATCAAATACCATTACGTTAATGGGATGGAGCTTTTAAACCTATCTGATGGCAAAAATGTTCCTGGTATCTCCTCTCTCTTTTTTTGGCCCATTCTCCAACCATATGCGTGCACATAGGAGGATACAACTAATTTAAGATGACGGTAAAGATTAAGACACAGACAATACATGTGCCTGAGTTCATACAAATGTGTACACACAACACCTGATGTCAGAAAAATGTATGTATGTACTGTAGAGACTTGCAGTCTGCACACAACCATTGGTGGGAATTTCCAGGTTGAACCAAAGTGCATTAAAACCCTTTGGGCTCCATGAGCAAAGCACTAATGGGTAATATAGCTTCACAGCATGGGAAAGTTTGTGCATTTTTATGGAGAGAGAAACTTGACAAAGCAAAGTCCACTGCTGTTCTTTTCAACTTGGAGTAAACCAAGGTCCATTACATAAAAGTGGAAACCGCATGGTCCAATTGATTGCTGTGAAATACAAAGAGACACCACACTTTTATCAGTGCTATTCCCTTCTCTCTTTGGTCTGAAGGTTAAAAAACTCAGCATTCCCTAAAAACTTGCAAAACTGTGGAAGAGCTTTAAGATCAATAACACTACATATCACAAAAAGGTCACTATATAATGTTGCTATGGTTACCGAAACAGGCAAATGTAATATTTCACTGCGCTGATTGGTCTAACCTCAGCTTTAACGAGCAGGTCTGCCTTTGCTTCATAGTCTGTTATGACCATCTTCAGACAATTCAAGTCAAGTGGAATTATATTGACTTTTATACTAATTTAGCCAAACATTAAACTTCTTCTTTGTTTGCTTGCTTCTCTTATTTGGTGAACATATTTAGTTCTTTTTGACAGAAGAAATAATGATCACTGGAAAAGTAAAACATTGCAGGTGGTTTGATGACCTGGCACTTTTATCACAGCAGTAGGAATCTACAGTGTCTACTGTAAGTCCAATAAAAGTTATTACATGAAACAATATGGTACAAGGGCGTGTGCTTTCAGAAATGTAAGGTTCTGAATTGTAATCATAAGTTACAAACTTCTAAAAATCCTCTGACTACAAATATGAGTCTTAATAAGGCCCTTGAACACTATGAATAGTCCATAATTATTTTGAATTAGTAGAATTGACAACAGAAAGGTCAATTTCTTCTTTGATAACGTTCTATAAATGATGCCCATTGCGCTTTTATACTCATGTCTCAGTCAATGGCAGTAACAATAATAGCTAGTCTTCAAACAGTACAGCATGTGCTATCCTTCCTCTAGCTTCCAAGCCACAAGCTGAGGAAATTGGTTTGCACTTAGTAAGGTTCCCCTCTACTCTCAACCTGTGTGAAAATTAAATTTTTTTTGCAGGAATCTTGGCTAAGCTGACACTGGCACTAAATGCATGCCTTTCATTTGAATCATGCTGCTAAGGCAAATTTCTGCCAAGCTAGAAATCTGCTCAACATATTTTGATGAAACTCCCTCCAGGAGAAGGGCTTCTTCTTACTCTGTTGTCACTCTTTAATAAATCAGTGTTGAACTTCAATTTTAACATTTTCTTCTGCTAAAATGTATTCCTAAGTTACTTATCACATAATAAATACTACCAGGCAGGTAGGTCTAATGTTTAAGGCCTGTGACTGTACTGGTAATACTTATTTCCATGTAAATGATGTGGTTCTGCTGAAATAGACTTAACAGTACCTCCAAAAACATGTAATATTCTACACGGCTGTTTCGCAAAAGGTAGGTGAAGATAACCAATGACGAAGCTCAGATTATGCAGAACAAAAGATAATATATATCTGCCCTTTGTGTGGTCCCACTGTCCCGGTTGATGTCTTTAGTCAATCAGAACATGGAAGATACCATCTTAGATTAGTGTGGACCAGGGGAAGACAAAATAAATTGGTATCTTCCAACATCTTATTGACTGAATGTAATCTGCAGTAGGCGGGGACAAGGTGGCAGTGGTTCTCGAGGACCAGAGATGCCCACCCTTGTTGTCTGTGTTTTGAAACAGGACTAGGGGTTGCATTTTTAAGTGTTTGTGTATTGTGTATTCAGGTTGTGTATAAAATGGCCACAAAATGTCAGCATCTTTTAGTATTGGGATTGGAGCTATGTGAAATGGAAACAGCATCCTTCTATTGTGGAACAGGTTTATTAACCTGTTACACACCTTTGTGTATCTGACACATGAATGGTATGACTCATTCATTAACATCTATATTGCTTTGTATCAGTCACATATGCATCTCATATAATACAACGTTTATCTTCGACTTCACACAGTTAAATTATCTCTACCTTGCGGTTCAGAGACTAATTATCACCAGAAAGGTAAAGGTTCTGCAGACCTTTTGAAAGTAAGATGTTAAATAAATTCATAACAAACATTTGCTTTATTAGTTGCAAGAAGTATCATGCAGCACTTGACTTGATTTTATAATTGGTATTTCCTGTGAATTCATTTTCTTGCCCCCGTCCACTTGTCTCCCTTCACTTTGTCTCCTTCCCCAACTTATTTAATCCTTTTAATCCCTCACAATAGATTTCCTTTCACAGAGACAAGTTGCTTTAATATTCCACGTCATTCCAGCACATGAAGTCATTGAATTTGGTCACTCCTTGATCCAGCTTACTCACTTGTTTGCCAACTTGACTTCTGTTTTAAGATAAATGAGGAAATCTGTAAATTGTTCCCACTTCTTTGTACCGTTTGTTTTATGCACCTAAAGATGTTCTTAGTTGTTGTGGAGTTTCCAATTGTCAGTACTGACATTTCTGTACAGCTGAAGTTCTGTGTTAATATTTAATGTCTATGATTTGGAATCTAAGTTTCCTCAAGGATGTATTGGTTGGTCAAGTAGAAAAGCCTTTAAAGCAGTTTGGAGTTCATGGATTAACAGTCTCCAATGAAAATGAGTACAATTGATTTCTCATTGATCAGAGACCTCTTGAAAGCCAGACTCAGTCTTCAGGAGGTTCAGGCCCATTTATCCCGCCCTCCCGTACGATCACTATCGATGTTCAGCACAGCTAGTACTTATTGCAGATTTCAGATCATATGTGAAATGCTAAGAAACTCATTTGAGACAACTTAATATTTTCCAACCATTTTAATCATCGTGTTAAAATCTCACCTATTGATTGTACGAGACAAGGAAAAATGAAAGATGATTTTGTTTCTATTTGGTTTTAATTGTGGTTGTATAAGACTTGTCAAAGTCTTATACATGTCTTTTAAGATATACTGTCCAACTAAAAAGGAAAATAGGAAAAAAGATTTTGGGTAGATTTAAATTTAGGCGCAGATCTAAGACAAGACCACAGTAATTCATACAACAAATTATTTTAAATGGACTAAAACCATCAGAGTGTGACCAACACCACCTATTGAGCACCGCTCCGTCTGCTGCTGTAAATTCAGTTTTTGAAAAAGTTGACCATGTGGCCCATTCTAACAACAGTAAGATATCACTATTTTGTCTGTGACTAGGACCATGACAACTATTACTAACTCATGTGGTCTAATCCTCGTTCTCTACTGCTGTTCAATCCTTCTAAACTGTAAGCACAAAGTTCAGGTCAGCAACAATAGCAAAGTCCCCCATTCTTCGGTGACACAGGGCTGTGACAAATTACTGATGAAACATGGAGTATTGCACTCCCAAGTGAAATGAAGGACAAGACTGTGTGTCTGCTTCATTTGCACTGTCAAGGCTCTCTTTGACAAAGTGCAGTATGAAAGCAATTAAGTTCATCAGGGAGACGTATGTGTAATTTAAAATTAATTCCTATTGTCAAGCAAATGGAGAAAAGGGAGGGTTTTTTTCCACTGGAGTGCTAGTGCTAGATTGACTCATTGAGACATGACGTCAAATACACTATTGAAGATATCAGTCATGTTTTATTAAGTTATTTGTCTTCTCTGCCTATGGCATTGCATTTCATTAACATCTATCTTATTTCACTCTCCATTCACTATTACAATAATGAATGTGTAGTTAAGGCTAGGGAACTATTGTGTTCCCACTCTAAGAAATAAACGTCAATTCAATACCACAGGCACATTTCTAAGGTGTAAATATGAAGAATAACATAATGCCTGACAAAAAAACTGCCTCTGAAAAGCAAATGCTCCTCCCACAAGGTTCACATGACTTACTTTGTCAGCTAATATGTATAAAGGCACATGCTACAGCAGATGTTAACATGTCGCAAGCTATAAACTTGAAGGTGTCCTTTCTTCCCTATGCCATTTTTAACTTGACCTCATCCTCTCTACAGGTGGATGAGCTAAGTTATAGTTTCTCCCTCTCTTATTCCTGAAATTACAGTAGCCATTTACACGATGTAGGGTAGCTTCTGCAAAGCCATGTGCCAGATTCTAACACCAGGCAGACAACACAGTAGCTATTAACAGCTGAGCTGTGAGTCAATTCAGCAGATGCTTATATAGGTGTTAGCCACAGACTTGACACCTTTGCACTTCATAATCTTGTCAGCATGTGACCTCAGAGTCTTGTAGAAAATCTGTCCCTCAGCAACAGATGTCTTGTTATGAAACCAGAAGCAAAGGACATGGGATAATAGTGTAATCTCCTCCTCCTCTATCAGGCACATTTCAGTTTTATTTAGAAGATTATACATTACTGGATGGATGGATTTTGACTGAGCTGATATTTATGCACACAGAACTTATTCAATATCAACTACTACACCAGTAGAATTTGGCAATTAAGGAACATACTTTTTTGTGATGAAAGCAGCATGTTATCAAGGACTGATTAATGTCCTATATCATATGTATCCACAAATTCAGTTTTCGACAGCATAGTCGAATGTTAAGAGTTCTTAACAATTATTCATAAACATCACTGTATAAATATAAAATAGGACAGATCAAGAGGCATCTTAACCCATGTATTGTTAGCAGATGGGTGTTTTGAAAAACATCAGCATTTAGAAAGGTAACCAAGTGCACACCAAATACAACTATACTCAGAACCATGAACTCTCCTATTACAGTTCAAATGTAACCTCTAAAGTAAAAACCAGGTGCTCTCACCTGACAGGCAGCCACTTGATGGAAGTGACAGAAATAAAACGGCAGAGAAAATCACTCCAAGAGACGAGAACTACAACACTACTATAACAAAATAAACACAGGGAGAGACAGGGAGGTAGGCAAGATGCAGACTAAAACGTTAAAATGAGATGACGTAACATGGACACCAGGGGAAAGCATGAGCGCGAGAGAGAGAGACAGAGGTGAAGAAGTGTGAAAAGACAGAGCGGAGACAAAACCCAAACCAACTTACAGCAATGATGAAGGAGCTGAGCAAGAAGCGGATGGCATGACAAAGGCGGGTAACATGGCAAGACAACTGACAAAACTGGGAAAGCAGAAAGTGCAGGGGCTTAAATAGTAAGAGGACCAATTGGTTATATTAGCTTAGATACATTCTACATGCTATCATACACCACATACTATCACAGGCTTTTATTTTGATGAATCATTAGAGAACTAATGTAATTTTTAGGGGTTAAAATGTGCAGATTAAGAAAACAGACATGTCCAGACTGTTTGCTATAAGGTAAAATAGCAAAAACACTGCAGCAGGCTTCAAAGTTCACAAACTGTTGATAGCCAGGGTTAATAGAAATCTATGATAAAACACTAATAAGTGTATAACTGGTCAATCTAATAGATCAAAATTGTATTTATTGGCATCATGGTTTATTCAATTAACAGCTAAATCCTAATCAAAGTTAATATTGTTTGTTCTATACATATACAGTATATGTTTATATTGTAGTAAAGATATTTTGCATTGCTGATGCACTTTATTTATGATATATAACTGTGTGCAACACTGGGAACTCCCTATATATTTCAATACCGCATCAGTAATCAGACTCTCAAAGCTGGAAAAGTGCCCAAACCGGCGCCAGCCAGCTGTATCTTCAACAGGCATCCAAACATCTGTAAGAAGCAGGATCCGTATCACTGGTGAGTCTATTTAAGGTAATAGCTTCCCATGGTACAGGCCATCTGACAGAGCTAATTACGATAAAGTCTCAGCTGGGAGGTTTTGCAGGCTGCCAGAGAAATCTTAAACACAGAGAAACAGGCTGTTTTCCACTGTTTTTCTCTCTTTGTTTTCCATCTCAAGTCACTCTTCCGTTCCTTAAGCACTCTTAACTCCCCAATGGAGGCCTTCCTCATTAAGGGGATGGAAGCATTTCAGATTCTGCTTCCTCCTCCTCGTTCTCCTCCTTAGCACAACAGTGTAGGAAGGGCATGATTGACAGGTGAGACATTACTGTCGCTGCCGTCTCTCCCAGGTGTCCCGTCTCCTCACTGGAATATGTTTACACACACACACACACACACACACACACACACACACACACACACACACACACACACACACACACACACACACACAGTGGACTGACTGAAAAAACACAACTACATACATACAGCTACAGGGCTAATGATGCATTTAGAGTACACATCCCAAAAGACAACCTGACAAAATTAGGAACTGTGAAATAAAAGGACAGTAAAAATATGACGAAGTGTTAGTGATATTAGTAGAATATAAAAAGACAGACTGACATGCAATATCTGAAAATACTTCTGTGTTTATGTAGATAATCGTGTTTGTGTATATTCCTGGGATGACGGAGTGTTTGCAGAGTGGAGAAGTAAGTTTGTATTTGCTGCAGCAACCTTGATAGGCTTCGAATTCAAACTAGTTCCTCATCTTGTAGTAATTCAGATGATTGTGCACAATGTCATACATGCAGCTGCAAACACGCACAAACACACTAATGTGTGGATTTATGCATATAATAAGAGAGAAAACAAAACAATACAAAAATCAAATAAATGAAAAATCATTTTCCTTTGGGCAAAAGTGGAGTGAAAAATATTTTTGTTATTTGTATGAATAAATTCAATACAAATATGGATTTCCAGATTACGTGGTCACGTGCTCAAGGTTCAGTCATACAGCAAATCTGCATGGAGAAATACATTTTTGCATTGTCTGAGAGAGGAGTAAAGTCATTTAAACTTTATTTAAACCCAACTAAGGTCATCTTGATGACCCAGAGTTGCAATAATATTGCAAAATACTTGGAAAAGCAATAACTGAGACTTAGATCAAATTTTGTTTTTATGGATGTACACAATCACTAAATGTTATTTTAAAATTTGTAGAGGAGAAGGTGCAAGAAAAAAAAACTGTTTAAAAAACAGTTTTGAACAGCGGACAACCTACACGATGCTCCTTTGTGTTGTGGGAATATCCATCAACCTCAAAGGAGAGAATCATACATAACTCTTCTTCTATGGTAATATTAAGTAATAAATTAAGCAGAATGTGATTCTCTGCATAAATTCTAACACAAACTACTGTAGCTAGATCAGGACACTCTGCCTAACATGATCCACAAAGTCAGTGCTGCTGCAGCCACACGGACACATGGTGGAGTACCAGCTGTTTTGTTCACTCACTCACACACACACACACACACACACACACACACACACACACTAACACATTTATTTAAGTGGGAAGAGGTGTGATTTTGCAAAGAGAGCAGTTTTCTTCAGCCACCCACTGTTCTCTGTTCCACTGGCAGCACTGGCAGCAGTCTGAGATTGGTAATTGAATTAGTGTGCTGGAAACACCATGAATTATTTCCTCTGTTGCAAAGTATGCCCTCTACTGCCTACAATACTACTGTCAGTGAAAACAGGAATTTGGTTTTAAAACATTCTAACAAAGCACAAGACAGTAATAACAAAATAAGTAAAAATGAAAGGAATTATTGTTTCTCTTTCACTGAGTTGTCATGGTCAACATTCAGAATTACAGCAATGATGCATTGTTTCTTATAAGAAAAACGGCCATTGACCTTGTTAGGCAGCTTTTACCGAACAAGGTCCCACAGGAACAAGGCTGCTCAGAAATAAAAAGCCTATAATACATAACTAAGTGCATAAGAGTAAGTAAAGGCCACGCTGCGTTTCCTGTGTGTTCCACAGAGACCTGAACATTCATTCAAAAAATGTGTTTTGAAAAGTAAATTTGTAAGAGCGTGCCTTTAACAAGAACTATTATTTCATGTTATTGAGGACGTCTATTCATATTTTAATTATCCTTGAAATACAAAACCCAAATTAAATGAACATCCTCCAAAAGAAATCTGCAACAATACTGTGTTTTATTCTATCTTCAGAAGGAAAAAGTGAAATAATGTCATTATTGAAACATAACTAAGTATGTTTGTTTAGAAGTAGCTACTTTCTAAATGTTATTTTTATGCATAGATGTTTTTTTGTGTGTAATGCATAACAATAATCTACCTGCTCGTTCCCCGCACTCGTGCTCTCACCGGTACTGCCTTACACTTGTGATGAGCTGTGCTGCACAGCTGAGTGTGGGCTCGAGGGATGTACGCTCACACCTGAGGCACACAAGCCTAAAATAACTAGCAGAATTTCCAATTACGTCTCGTTTTAAATTTGCATACAAATTAGGATTACTTCCAATTCAAAGAAGGCATTTTAAAATAACTACACGAGTATGAGTATCTGCTCCAGTCGTTTCTTTAAACGAAATCTGCTTTCTCACGTAATGTCATCCAGACCAGAACTTTTGTTAGGTTGATGCTCTTAACTAAAATACAATAAACATTTTGATTTAACTCAGTTTTAAAAACGTGGGTCACGGTCGGCTGATTATTAGTCTTTCACACCTGTGCTGTGTCACTTTTGTCAGTCTGGGTCACTGCTAATTAATCTCAACAAATCCATCCTGTGCACAAACCAGCTCCATCGTTCGCTGACAAAGTGACAATGAGGTCAAAACATCCACCATCTGGTTTCTTTCAGGAAACAGTTGTTCAATTTTAGACAGATTTACATGAGTGATGACAAACAAGTGTCAAAGAACACGGCCCAGGCTCCCTCGGCAGTTATCACATTTGTCAGACAGCTAACATTTGCTTGCATAAATCAATTCTAAGACTGAGAACAGAAGTTACAGATGTTTGCTTCAGTTGACGCATTTCTCAGAATGACTTTTAATGAAGCAAGTGACTTTCTCCTGAAAAAAAACATAAGCGTTGTATTTATACTAAGCAACACCATATATGTTTAGTCCCTTCAACTCAAAGTAGAGCCTGAAGTCAAGTAATGGCAGCGATCAACTGGACTCGCTGTGTTGATGATGATGTTCTTGTTTAGTTTGAAATAACTTTAGTTTTTTTAACACATAACAAAAAGTAGGAAGTGTCTGTTGCCTAAACAAACACAGCCACCAACAACCATCACGGCTGTCTGTTGGCAACCCATAAAAAAAGTCCTAGGGTCACGAAACACACTTAAATCTTTTCCAGTAAATCAGTAGGTAGGTGTGTTGGATCCGTGGGATCTGTTAGTTAAAAAGCAGCTGAAGAAAGTGCACCCGAGATGTTCTGCTTATGGGAGAAAGGCCTCTTCTGTTGGGCTTCTAGTTACCAGTCTAGTCTCCAGTAGCTCAACAGTGAATTTCATAGCGTCCAGAAAATAAATGGCAAAAAGTATCAGAACACAAATTCACACTCACAGGATTTTACACCTTTTCATTCCTCATCGCTGTAGCAAACACCATCCGCTTGTAAATGGTGATTTATCCCTCCACTTCGTCTTCAGCATAACTGATAGCAACACTCCAAAAAAATGGATTTACTATTGACAGATATTACTGTTTCTTTCTTAGCACTCTCATATGTTCGAACGTGGGGTGTCTGGTGGATCATTGCATGTGTAAAGACAGAGAATTACATCCACTTTGCTCTAATATCCATCACACGTTTGAGATATTTATGATATCACGTTCTCTCTCATTTAGTCGCACACTCTCCTTCCAAGCCATTTTTCTGCAGGTATCTCCTGTCCGCTTGCACCTTTTGAGAGATCATCTAAGTGCTAGAAAGGTTTGAGGAGGAGGAGGAAACAGGTTAGAATTGAATAGAAATACGTTAATGAATACTTCTAAGATCTTCTGAGGAGATAATAGGTTGGTGCCTGATGTGTTCATGTGATTTCACCACCCCGCTAACGCTTTATGTGAGTTTTACAACAGAAATGTATAGTTCAGCAGGAAAGTTACAGCTTAACTTGACTTTTTTAAGTATGACCACCAATCTACACATTTGCAAAACATTCCTTTATTATAAATAAATCTCCTTTTTGTATAAAAACTGGCATGCTTCAACCATGGCATTTTACAGATTCACAACCCAAGGCTACAACCTGGTTAGCCAAGACAGCAGGAGGAAACACACTCATCTCATTATGCAAGGGCGATCCATCAGACAACGGTGAGACAAGAATGAAAAATCGTCACAACCACAAAAATACTTACAAGTAGAGAATAACAACAAACATTTCCGAGTCTCATAGATTTTCTCTTACGTTTCTCTTTTTAAATATCTTTTAAAATGTAATCTGTTAAATCTCTTTCCCAGCCCCACCATTGCCCTTTAAGATATAATGTCTACAGGGTTTCTGAGAGTTTTTTTAATACACATTTTAACTTTTATATTTTTTTTCTTTTTTGTAGGTTTTCATAGTTAATCTGTCCACCACAGGGTCCTATGGCATGTCACTTTTTTTCATGTAGTCTCTTTTTTTTTCTCTTTTAAACAGGTAAGTTCATGGTCGGACCAATGGGCTGTGAGCAGCGGGAAAGCAGGCACACTGACTGACTGTTTGAGTGGTCCCACCTCTCTGTGGTTTGATGCGGAACAATACAAAATGTCTCATGCTTTGATTCCATTGGGTTCTGTCCATCCACCAGTTCTTCAGCCATTCGGCTTTCAATGACTTGTCTCTGCCTCCAGACACGCCTCTCTCTTGTCCAATCACCTTCTCTCGCCTTCCGTGGTCCCTTCAGATGGCATGATTGCTATAGCTGACATATGTCGTCTTAGTTGATGAAGCTGCATGAAGACGAATGATGGAAGGAGTAGACGCAGATTAAGTAAAGTGCAATGACATGATGCCCGAAAGAGTTCAAACGAGCAAAAAGGGTGCAACGGGAAAAAATGGAATGAGAGGAGACAAGACAGATTGGAGGAGTGGAGGGGGAGAGAGGAGAAGAAACAGAAAAGAAAGAACAGTTGAGAGCAGATTTCGCTTCAGATGGTCACATAACTGTGTCACATCCACAGTCCACCTGAGTAGTTGGGGCTTTTTGTCAAACCCATTACGTCTCGTGTCCCCTCAGGCATTTTATGGAAAATGTCAATGTTTTCGCAGCAACCGCAGGCCTCTAACTGCGCTATTGTTATACTCTGATGCTTTCACTCTCCTTTTCCAACTTATGTTTTGCCATCACTCTCCTGGAATAGTGGTCCTTAATGAAAAAAATAAAAATAAACAAAGTGACTCTAAGCGCATGCAGCTCTTTTCCCATTTATTTCAATTGTAAAAAAATGTCCAAAGGCTTTTATTGATATTTTCTCAAGAGCACGCTAAAGCATGAATAAATACATTACTGCCTGGACCTTTAGGAATTGTGAAATATGTTACGAGCAGAATAAGAAGTTTAACCCATACGGCTGACCTGTGACCTATTTTCTACAATGATCCCAACAGAGTGCTGACAGAAAGTATAGTTTGCACGAAACCTATTATTCACCTGCATACAGGGTTGACGGACTGCGACGAAACGTGCGGTGAGCATGGCTTAGACTGTTCAAATACCTACTGAGAACCAATGCGAGAAATGCAGACCAAAGATGAGCCAGATGGAGCGTCAAAGCATGCACAGTGGACGCACATACACCTAAGTTAATCATGCGTGTACACACATGCACACACACACATACACATAAATACACACACACAGCATGCTGTCATTTCAACTGCTGATTGCTGACGTGATAAGAGCCAAGAAAACATTGGATTTGAAAACAAAGCAGGAAAATTGCTGCCCAGCTTTATTGCTGTTAAAATGTTGCGCTGAACACATCGATGCTGTAACCAAATCAGCGTTGTATCATCCCAAACAAAAAGCAAGAGGAAAGAAATTCATCCATGGCTTTAGCTCAGCAGGGTGGACTATTGACTGAGAAAGTATTGACCGTTGGAGAACTGGAGAGTTCTAACAAGAACCAGAGGAATTGAGCACAATACTCCTGTTCTTCTACTATATTTTGAAACTGGCTTCCTGTTAGCTTTTAAAGTGCAGCTGCTAGTTATAAATCTGTCAATAATATGGCCGTAAAAATACACAACATCCTTGAAGAATACAAACCCAGCGGGGGTCTTTATGAAGCTGAAGTTGAAGTTGCTTTCACCTATTATGCTGCACATAGATGGAACCAACTTCCCGATGATCTTACTTTTGCCCAAACTCTCCACCCTTTCAACTTTACCTTTACAGTGCTGCTGTTTCATGTGCCTTTGATGAACTAGCAGTTTCTCTGCTGCACTTTTGTTTCCGGGTTTGTCTGATACAAACCTAAACTAGAACTACTCTACAAGTTATATCTGGGTTTATCTGACAATGAAGCGCTAAATTGTTTATTATATGTGTAATTATAAAACATTTGTGTTCTCTTACTCACTGTTGGTCTCCATGCTCTCACATAGCTCAGTCTTCACCTCTCCATTGGGCCGGTCTCCTCCCTTCTGGGTGAGTTTTCCTGACATGGTGGCAGCTGTCACAATGGCCTGTATCATCATAAGTTCATTAAACTGTAAAATCATACTACTAGTGTTTTTACTATTAAAAATGCCAGTTTCTCAGTTATTGACCTGCATTCCATCTGAAGTAATCATATTTAAGTCCGAGGTCCGTCTCACCTTGAAGCTACGTTTTCGTTTGGGTACATTCTGCTCGGGGTGAAAGAGGATGATGTAGACCTTGGGCATGTAGAGCATCCCCAGAGACACAGAGGCAGACAGGCTTAGGGAGATGGTCAGGGTGGTGGTTTGGATATACATCTAGAGAGAGAGAGAGACATACAGAGAAAGAAACGAAAGGGAGTCATTTATCACATTTCAAGATGTCAGAGATGGTCTGCGTAACCATCCAACGATAGAATAAGTTGGACGAGAGGAAAAAGGAGGAGGACAGATGGGAAGAATGAGGAGACAGGAAGTAAAGGATGGTATAACAGGAGCATAATTAGCAGACATTTTGAATAATGAGTCACAATGACATACAGGCAGGTAGATCAAGTGGTATATAAAATGATGGTACTAATGAAGCTGTTTAATTGCCTAGTTGCTCTTGTTTGTTTAAGAATGACAGCATTTTTTGGCAAGCTAAAAGACCAGATGGGTGTGGTTTATTGTATCGAGTAAGTGACTTTGCTGTGAGGTTTCTTGGTAAGTGTGAGTATCGAATGGCTTGGCCCCTTAGGAATAGAAAAGTTTCTCCGAGAATGTGCTGAACTACAGATTCCACCCCCAAAATTCAACTCTG
This sequence comes from Microctenopoma steveboyesi, assembly GCA_032359275.1. Classification (NCBI taxonomy): domain Eukaryota; kingdom Metazoa; phylum Chordata; class Actinopteri; order Anabantiformes; family Anabantidae; genus Microctenopoma; species Microctenopoma steveboyesi. Next base: position 6,295,646 of record JAUMHF010000015.1, on the reverse strand, counting down.
GATTTATTCGGCTGAGACTGAGCCACAGGTACAATAACAGACATGTGGACAGATGGTGTCCAGTACAGTGGACATTGTGACAGGCACCAGGCAAAGGATATACTAAGTGGACTGAGGGACAGATGTGATGACATGTACTGCAGGCAGACAGTTAGAATTGTTATGTACACTATACTAAATTAGACCATTTTATTAGTCCACATCGATTCTGCCAAAAAGCTGGGGGACAGTTCTAATAAAATAAGAGGACAGCAAGGTACACACTTAAATACACACTGCAGTAGACTGAGCACTATAGTCCTCAGGACCTGGGTGAGTTTCAGAGAGTAGTTTGGGGGAGGACAGATACAATGACAGACTTCATCCACATCCCTGACACAGCTGACAAGCTCTCAAGACATGTTGCTTATCAGGATAGCGCTGTCTATGCTATATGGAGAGAGGCAGATAGAGGAAGAATGCATGGCAGGAACAGAATGAGAGTCCCAAGCAGGTAAAGAAGGAAAGAGAGGGGGAAACATCAAACAAAAAGGGTTGTTTGGGACATGAGAATGTGAACTGTGAATACTTTGATCTAATGAAAGACGGAAGGAAAACAGAAAGACCATAGTGGTCACGTCCACATTGTCAAAAAAGTGCACAGACACACTGATGGAGGTAACAACAGCCTGACAAGAAGCAGAAAGCAGAACAGAGAGAAACTTTTGGATATCCAATACAGATATCCAAAAGTTAAAAATGTATGGAGACTCAACTCCACATTTGTGCCCCCCAGAAAACTTATGGCACATAAGTGATAACACATCTACCTGCATTGTCAGCTGGATAGTTAACACTACAAAAACATGAAGCGTTCAATTTCAGTTTAATGCAGAAGCGGTAAATATACCTATAGAAAAGAAATTTAAAACACTTTTAATAAAATGTTAAAAAGATAGTTACTGACTTATCATAAATAAATAAATAAATACATAAATAATAAGAAAAGAACTCTATTAAATTTGTTTTACCTGTAACCTCCAAACTGAAACCCAGGTCTACACCTTCCACTAAATCCAACACATTTAAACCAGCTTGTAGTCAGAAAAACATCGTCAGACTTAAACTCCAATTCGTCCAAATGTAGCGTAAGAAGAACACACAACTGCCCAAAGGTGAAAGTTGATGACACTGACAGTAGCCACAGGGAAATGAGAGTGCACAGTCAGGAAACTGGCAGCAGACAGACTTTGCATTTAAATGTTGATACTCTGTAAATTTGAATGGAACATAATAATATTAATAATGCTGACAGACATGCTTTCCTTCTGGACAATAACATCGCATTGTGTGTTGGTTAGGGAGGTGAGGAACTCTGCCTGTTGCGTTTACACTCCACGCCTTCCACTGATGTTTACCTGAGCCACAAGATCACAGAGTGCACACACACACACACACACACACACACACACACTCCAGCACAGGAGTGATTTTTCTTCTATTTTACAGTCTTGAGACAGATTACCAGTTAAGCAAGAGGAAAAAGATCACGGGAGAAAAATGCACAAGGGAATTTGTTGATTCATTTGTTCTCTCACATACAGTTTCTTTTTCATATTTCTTGCCAACAAATTGCACTCAGTTGAATAGCACTGATAGCGGGATCAGTGAGCGGCAGTATCAGAGAGGAACAGATGGAGACAGAACAATATGTTTTCAGTAAGAGAGAGGGGAGAATATGAAACCGAGATAGAGAAATAAAATGAGTGAAAGAGTCAATGAAGAAAAGAGCACAAAACACTGGGAAGAAAGGAGATATTCCCTTAAGCGGTGAACTTGCTCTTATCAAAACAGCAGCAGGTCCGCCGATAGCTGCTTCCATTACATGCAGCCTTTGGTCCAAAGTTGTGGCTTTCAGCTGTTATTTACACAAAGACACGCACACACGCTCACACACACAAACTATCCTCCTCCACCTAACTGTCCATAGCTGATAATGGCTGAGAACGTATGCGTCCAAAAAGCGCTCCATCATCCCAAAAGTCACACTCAAAAAGTAGACGGCTGCATACAATGTGTTCCCATAAGATTTAAAACATTTACAGACGCGGACTCTCTGGTCCGTGACGAGGGGAGAATCAGCGTGAAGAACAGAGAGGTAGAGTGACAGCTGATGTGCTTTTAACACCTGGGGAGAGAACAGGAGAGAAAAATGGGAAGAAAGAGGAGAAAGAAAATACACTAGATTCTGTGTGAAGATACTTGGCTTTGTGTTGTGCTTGCATGTAGAGTAGTGTGCGAGTGAAAGGAAGTGATGCTGCAGCCAAAGTGGTGGTCAATGTCAGCGATCACTAATTGACTTAGTGCTCAGTGAACAGCTGATTACAGTTGTTGTTCTTCACTTTGTTCTTAAAGCATAAGCACCCTGTTGTTTAACCATAATCTCATTACATCAGTGATTACCATCATTTATAAACACTGGTTGCAGAGCCTTATTGACATTTTTCAAATCAAAAGCGCTGTTCTGATTCCAATTTCCCCCGACATCCTGTCTTGCAAAGCCCAGTAGATGCAACTGAATAATTTCCATCAAATAGTATTTGTGAAACAGATTGCATTCGAGGTGGATCAAGACTGAGCCGCAGCACGAATTTCATATTTCAAGTTACTTTGATGATCCCACAATATTCGGCGAGAGTGAGGTGTTTGCGCGTTGGTTGCTGAGGCAACCGCAGCGAGTAGAGGATGAGCAGGTGGACAGGAGAGGAAGAAAGAAAGTGCTGTGCAGTCTGCCGAGCTGCTTCCGTGGTCACGTGTAAACAGGTGTCAGCGAGGGCACAAGCTTGGAAAACAATGCTTATTTTTCACAACTGTTCAAACTCTGACTGTTCTTGTACCCGGGAGTAACTCCTGAGCAGCGGCCAAAGGTTCGGTCACCGCCTTGAGGCACAGCCTAAGGGTACACAGCTATTATCTTATCATTATGTCATTTATCTGCTATATTTGGTTCGATATGACAACTTGTCATAACTTGATATCCCTTAAACAATAGAAATGGGAGGTTGGTTGTTATTGTTTGACAGAATAAGATCAGGAAAACAACCATACATAAGTGAAACTCTGTGATACACACCACAGAAGAGACGGGGTGAGAGCTGGCTCCTCCAGTACTAGCACAGTGAACAGCAGCTTAGGTGACAGGAGTTAACTCTACACAATGCTGTTCCACACAGCAGACGCATACACCACTCATACCTCTTACCAGTTATGCACTGACTGAGAGACACAGACGTATAGTGCAACAATCAAATGAGGATAAATCAATGCATCTCACATCTGCTGACGTATCATTATCTGCATATGAAAGAAAATGTGACCCAATATAAACTTTTAGTTAGTATTACGCTGCTTCGGTGATTATTGAAATTCCTTTAACACGTACCACAGAGCGAGAAAAGGGTGGTGAAATCAAACAGCTCTGGCCAGCAACATGGCCAGCTTCGCCAAAAGCGAAGAGAAGGGGAGACAGAAAGCTACAGAGAGCGGGGGGGAGACAGATGGTGGGAATATGAAAGTCATTGTGTGTAAGTGGCAGAGAGAATAAACATGACAAAGTAGAACAGGAAGCAGGCAAACAACAGAAGAGGAAGGAAACATTTGGGAGAACAATCAGTAGCTGACATGTATGAGAAGACAGAGGAGAAAAGAGAAATAATGAGAGAAAGTGATGAGGAGAAAGACAAAGCCGCGCAGGAGAGTGAGTGAACTGAGAAACAGTCCTTTCTGCCATGGCTGCGCCGTTTTTGGTACGAATAGAATATTCCCCATGGGACGCAGAGCAGCTCAAATGCTCAAATTAAGACAATACTAGCTGTGTGTTGTGTGTTGCCAAGCAGCTGAGTAGCTGTCTGTTATTGTTTGTTGACATTGCTGAACGTGATGTAGCTCCGGTAAAAACATAACTTTAGAAGCATTCATTGGCTGATGATGAGTTGGAATCACTACAGGCATTGAAACCTTCTTTCACATGCCTCAGGAGAAAACAAATATTCTAGACCCTCCTAAAACAATTCCATATAAGAATGATAAAGTTAAAAATGCTGCACTGAAGTCATCTCATTTGCGGCTCATGTTCAGTTGATCCCGACGTTTGAACCCACTCTCTCTCTTTTTGTGTCAAAGCTCTCAACTGGGGGAAAGCAGAAAAGACAAAAAGTCTACTGGTCACTGGTGTCACGTCCCATATCAGCAATCACTCAGAAAAAATGAGAAAAATAACAAGAAAGCATCAGCCATGATGTCTTCTCATTCCCAGAAACACTGCTACACGTCTCCATGTGACTCACTTAGGTCTGATCATACTATAGTTAGTAGTTGGCTGCACTCAACAATTCACAGTACCTTGCAACTGTCTTTTAAATGTTTTTAAATGTGTCCTTGCCCCATATGTTCTGTTTGTCTACAGTGCCCCCTCCCCCCATCTCCTCTTATACTCGTCTCAGCTCTGCATCATTTAACATGTTAATAATTAATTTAGCTACCCTTCACAGTTGCCTGTTCTAAAAGAATCGTTTCATAGGCAGTGTGACTTTTCTGATAGCTCGAGGGTCCTGAAATAACTTCACACTGCCATTTAGCGTCGAACTCTCCTGCATGAGTGTGCGTGCCACCGTTCATCTCTCTGTGTGTCTAATTGACACCTCCTGTTTCTTTCCACTCACACCATGGGACCACTCATCATTTTAATCACTTGAGCCATGGGAGGGGGACAAGATTTTTTTTTAAAAGAAAAGAAAATGTGGTCATGACGAATCCAGTGTCTATCACCTTTTAACATAAAAGCACTCTTTTGCTTTTTCCGATTTGTTTGAATGTCAGACTTCAGACTTTGTTAATACATAATACTGAAAATGGACATTTACATTTAATTAAATTGAGAAGTATTTACTGTAAAATACCTTTAAAAAATCATTATGGTACAGTATCATAAACTCTAAATGCCTCCTTACAGCAACATTGAAAAGGTTTATGAATTAAACTCATTAGTGAAGGAAGTAATACAAATAAACCTGTGGTGTAACATGTTCACATTTGTTCAAGATAGAATTTCTAAAAAGATTTTTGCTCAAAAAACTATTTAAAGGTGCGAGGAGATGTATTTCTATATAAATTTCTGTGCATGAAAGAGTTACTTTCATAGCCAGAGCTTGTTAAATCCTCAAATTGCACTCTCTCCCACACCCATCACACACATTTTTCAAACATTTTGCAGTGATGAAAAAGCCTCTAAGAAAAGCTCTGACACATAGAATTCTCCACTCTTTGCCGTAATATTTTAACTTTGTGTCAGTGCAGCTTAATTGGGCCCAAGTCTGGTCACTGTTCTCCACAAGTGCCTCATTATCTTTTACAAAACAGCACTTAAGAGACTTTTTTTCTCTGTCTAATCTATAGCGCTGTAAGGTCTGTGGTGTCATGAAAGAGTGCACATGGTATTTCATAAAATGATGTTACATTTGTGTTTGCTGTGGCACAGCTTGTTAGTGTAGCTCTTATTGACTCGCAGATCTGCATGAGCCTTGGCCAGCAGTCTCAGGTCAAGCAAATTTTGAGTTGTACATAAAGGTTTCATTGTGATGCATACTGTGAAGACGGCCCTGTTGTGAATAGTGCTCTCTCTCCAAACTGACAGGACTGTGCACCCACTGTGCGCAGCTCTAGCCAATTAAAATACCTAGCAAAGACTTGCATGGACATGGATCGTTGTCAGTTAGCAGAATGCTGTCCAGATTGTCAGGAAAAAAATGTGTCTCTAGTCTTTTAACATGGATCTAAAATGTATAATTTTCTGAAAATAACACTAAACTGTCTTAACTCTGTTTGGAATTACAGTGAAACTTATACAAAAAAGAAGGAATGGTAATAAAACCATGTCCCTATTCATTGTCATTGTTTAACCTCCTAGGACCTGGCGTCCACATATGTGGACATCACATTTTGGGTTGTCTAGACCAAAATACAACATTTTGCTGATATCCATGACGAGGACATTTTACTTTTACTGTTTGTACTTTGTTACAGGTAAACATCTTCAACAACCGTTAGCAGCACTTGAGCCATTGCTCAAAGAGGCACATTTGTTGTTTCTCATTTGGTTTTTGTACTCAGGACAAATGTTGAGTTTTGCACGCCATTACTCAATTGTGAATTTACAGTTTATCAACATTTAAAAAAAAAATGCTATCATGTGTAAACATAATTTTTCTCAGAAACTACATCAGGAAGTAAAGTCAATTCGTAGTTTTTACATTCATCAAAAAGCAAGAAGAGATGAGAAATAAAAATGCCATGAATTACTTCAGGCGTTGGAAGGTTAATGGGACAAGTCTGTGAACTAAATAAATTGTATTAAATTACAACTCAATTAATTCACATCTTTTATTTATCTTTTTAATTCCTCTAAATTACCTGTTGGATGGAAGAAATGTGACAAATCACCCAGATTTATACAGATACTGTTGTATTGATGCATCACTTACAGTTCTAATTATATTGTGTCACATTGTCATGCTGAAAATGCTAACTATGGAGAAAAATACTATTCTAGTGAAAACTGAGACAAACAATGTTTAGATGCAGTCAAATGAAAGTTCAAAGTGGTGTGAAAAAACAGACACATTCAGTTTACTGTATAGCAGCACAATACACATTAATATCCACACAAAAATGTTACCAAACGATCAGAACTCAGGTTTGTACAAGAATACACAGAGTACAACAAACCAGTGTGCAACATCCAGCTTTCATTGATATACGAGCACCACCTAAAATAACAATTCTAACTTCTTAGCAGTACCTTACAACTCTTTTCTTATTCCCAGTTCAGACCTAAACCAAGGCTTTGATTCTGACACAACAAAACCATAGGTACATGTATTTCCTAGCCATTCTCAGAAACAACATGGAAGTAACTGCATCTGCACAGCAACAGCTTGAAAGACAAGGGACTCTGCCCAGATATTCTGATAAATTAATATGGTTTGTTTTGATTAAAATAGTATCCATTCACTGGATGTTTTATGGTTTGTTCTTTTAATTGCCTTTAGAGAAACAATATCATATCAAAAGGTAGAAACAGAGATGGCCAGCACCACAAGTTAGATACCAAACAGTGCCTATGTTGAGGCTTTCTTTTTGTATTTGTTTATTTAGCTTTGTGAAATAAAAATAGCAACAGTGACGTGAGATATAAACGTAATAAACAGCTAATTTCTGATTCCACCATTTTACAGTCATTAATTGGATATAAGAGTGATGAAAATTAAAGTTGCATTGGGTCTTGACAAAGAAATCTGCTGAAAAGTCTGGATTTATAGTGTTCTTTGCGTGTCTTTATTGCCTATCTCAATAGAGTTTCTCAGAGGAAAAGCAATACATTCGTAGATAAGTATATGTGTTTGTGGACGTAGACCAATAGTGCGTGCATATGCATGTGTATATTGACTGTATAGTCTCTATAGAGACTGTGCCTCTATGCAAGTTCCCCCCAGGCAGGCCCCCAGCCATCCTTCAACATCTTACTGTCCCATGTGAGGGTCTTACACGTGCCCTGTCTCCCCAGTTTCACCCAAAATGCACCCATAAAAGTGCAAAACCAATTCCTTTAAAATGAACAAAACATTCCACTACTTTTTATCTTTAACACAGACTGTTTAATATAATCACCCCAACAATACTGTGTATGAAGTTGATGCACTAGAAGTCGTGTACATTTGGATATACTGAAAAGTATTACGACCTGGCAAAAATGGCTATATTGGAATAATTATGTTTCTAAATCCATCTTTCCAGTACAACCACAGAGAGCCACTTCCTACGGAGTTAATTCAACAATACCAATTAAGCATGTATTGTGTCGTGGCCAATGCGAACAATGTTGAAAATGTTTTGTTTAACCACCTAGTTTTCTATATTTTATGGACTGCAGCTGGAAGTATTAAAGTAAACTGTGTGTTACAATAAACCAGAAAAATGTTCTGGCACCGTGTTAAGGATATGACTCCAAAAGAGTCGGTTGTAATGTGTAGATGTTTAATTTGTGTGATTTTGACATTTCTCAGCATCTCAGGTTCTCTTCATCCCACACGTGATTTCTTTTCTTTTTCTCTCTCACTGTGTCTCAATTTTATGTTTTATGTTTATATTTAGGCAATATCACTAATGAACAACTGATTGCTGCTGCTATATGGTAACAAACTGCATACAACTCAGCACACTGCGCACACACACACACACACACACACACACACACACACACTGTCTTGTCCTTCTGTCTTGTTATAATTTGTCTGTAATTTGTTTTTAATGTATTGTTTTTCATGTACTTGTTTTCTGTCTGTACTGTCCTAGAGAAGCTACAAACGACCAGAAGCAAATTCCTTGTGCAACATACTTGGCGAATAAACCTGATTCTGTTGTTTACATGTCTCTCTTCCTCCATTTGTAGCCTTTGCGGGTTGTGTAAATCCCAGCCTCCTCTGACTTTCTCTGTCTGCTATCTGCTAAAAGTAGCGTCACTCTTACTCTGTACTCCTACACACTGATAAATATTTCCATTTTGCCGACTTTTTCTCTCCTCTAACTCCCTCTCTTCCCTTCATCCTCCTTCATTTTCTAGTTCACCATTGTTCCCACTTTCTCTGCTCTCTCTCTCTGTCTCATCGTGTTGCTTTTATGTTGCCTCCCTGTCTCTCGGCTCCTCTGTCTCCCCAGCCTCTTCAGATTACTGTAGATTGATTACCAACGGTTACTCTCGGTAAAGATCTGGGCGGTCACCCGTTCTCCTCTGGGACAGTCACAGCCATAAATCTGTCTGAGGATGGGAAGTCGTGACATTGTGTGTATATGTATGAGTGTTGTGAGGGGCAGAGATGAATTTTTGAGTCACTGAGATAGATTGTGTGTGTTCTTTATATACTCCTGGGGACCAAACATAATAAAATAATGACTGTTTCTCAAAGTAAGGCCATTTGCTGTTCTTTACTTCTTAAAGGGGATGTTTTGGTTCAGACTCTTCGGTCCTGCTTTGGACCTGTGTGGGTTGGTGTAAGACATGGGGAAGGTGTCAGACAGACAGATAATGACAAATATGAGGCTTTGAGAGACACAAAGTGCAAAGGTGAGGATAAAAAGCACCTTAAGTGACAGAGAAACTGAAAATTCACAATGTTGTGGTTATACCCTTCCATTACTACGCCACAGAACTCAGAAGTCTATTCCACAGCTGGGTTTAGACTGTATTGTATAAGTGGTCATTTCATCCTGTACCTGATAATGCAGGAAAACAGCTTCTAAATCGTATTTACTTCTGTACTTGTGAATCAAAGGTTTTGAAGAATACAAGAACGAAAAAAGGGTTCAAAAACATACTGTGACGCACCAGAAAGCGGTGATGCAGCAATGTGGTTGTTTCCTCCTCTGTTGGAGGTATGAAATAATAAGCCATATTGGGGCTGAATAATAGTTCAGTAAGTAGAGCAGGTGTTTTTGAATCCAAGGATGTGCAGTTCAATTCCCAGTCCCAGCAGGCTGCATGTCGAGGTGTCCTTGTACTAAAGTTTGTACTAGTGCCAATATGTACTGTCTGGCAGCTGTCCAACAACAATTTCCCGAAAGGGACCAATAAAGTATCTACTAAGATTATTATTAGTTAAGACAAGTGGAGAACAGGAAGGTATCGATGGTTTTCTTTTGATAGTGTAAGACAGAAATGAAGAGGCAGACACAGAGATGGAGAGCATATACTATGTGGTTAGGGCTTCACAACAAGCAGAGAGAGTCACAGGGTAGTGTGTGCACTCACATTACCATTTCTACAAGGTGTGGTAAAAGCTGTTCGGAGCAAGCAGATTCTGCACGGTAGTATGACCTATTTCAAAACAATACTTTCCTAGTAGATGATGGTTACGATTTCTCTCTCATCTTTTCTTTCTTGAATTTACTTTTACAGCATCTCACCGTCTCCTTGGCTTGACAAAGAGCACTCTGGGTATTCTGGGATTAGGAAAGTAAAGATTAAATGAAAGATGGGTGTTCTGTTCTTACTAATGTATTTTAGTGTGTGTACCAATGTTACTCTTGTTGTATAATGTATTTATTGTGATTGTCTTGGTTAGGTCTCCCTTGTTAATGAGGGACCATAAGTGAGATTTGCATTGTAAGATAAAACAAAACAATTAGTGGTAAGACAGAGACACACACGGTGTAGATAATATAAGACGAGGCAACTCCAGAGTTAAAATCAATTATAATAACATGAGGGGAGAAAGGAAGCATGTGACAATGAGTGGGTGAAGGGAGAAGACAAGGCTGCGACAGAATCTCAATTTTCTTAGTAAATGAACCAGATAAAGTAATTGTAGGAGGGCATAAAAGACAATTATGTATCTGTGTTATATACCCATATTGTACATAGGGTTTTTATTCAACCAATGAGCCTTGAAGGAATATTGTATTTCTTTAGGTGGAAGGTTATGTGTTGTAACCCCTGTCGAGCACATACTGTACCCTCTAATGAGCTCCATAGGCTTCACCTCACTATGCTCTGCTCTGACTATTGTGCTGCTTTCACCATAGGACAAAGGAAGAAGCAGCTCCTCAGTCAATGTCAATTTCTTTAATTTGTAAAAATTGACTTGGGGAAAGAAAAAAAAATGCATGTAGATCCGGGGTGGGACAAAGACAAGAAGAAATCTGCAGGAACACAGGCCTTTGACTCTGACAGAGACTCTGAGAAGAGATTTGCAACAAGAGTTAGGAGTGATGTGACAGCTTTAACAAACCCTAAAGACAAAAACACAGGAAACACCTTTTAAAAAGTGGACCAAAGGTCAAGTCCATTCGATGACACATCCAATATGGCAACCAGTTGTTGACGTCAGCATTGCTCTGCAGTATTTGCCTCTCACTGTCCATTGAGAGTAATTAGGGTCCTGTGTATAGCTGACAGTTGCTATCTACTTTAAAGGGTGACAACTATTGCATTCAGAAATTGTTTGAAGACAGAGTGGTGTGCTAATGCTTTCCTTCATGTTGATGAAGACATGACAACTTCTTTAACACTAAGTTAAACATTCTGATGACAGAATTAGCTCCTGCTAAGTATCTAAGAGAAATTATTAGTAATTGCGTTGGAGAACAGCGGAGCATTAGTCACGAATAAAGTAGTGTTCATTCTTATATCAGGCTACTGCTAATATTGAATGATAATTAAACAGATGATGGCCATTAACTGACAACTTTAATTATAAAGTGAGTCATGTTGTCATCTAACGTCAGACTAACTTCAGTGTAGCTCTCCTGCGCACACTGAAATCCAACCTATGCCCTTGGTGGAGTGCTCCTTATTAAAGCCCCATCAGTGAGTCACATCATTACCTGTTTATTCCTTTCACTCCTCTCTCTCCTCCCTCTCCTCTGCTCTCGCTCTGTTAGCCAGCCAGCTGCCACACACTCCAGAGGATATTCCAATTAGAAACAACATACACAGACACACAAATGTGCGCTGGTGGATATTCCAATTAAATACAACACGGCAGACAAACACAATGCAAATGCAGAGTCGCTGGTGAACATTCTAATTAGCTGAACAAACACACCACGGACACTATTCAGACCATCCACTAAGACAGGATACTTCAGCATCTCACACACACAGACATAAACGCACCCCCACCCAGATATATGCTTAACAATATACAGTATGGCCAGATGCCAGCACTCATAAACCCATGGACTAGATCTGAGCTCCTGACAGGGGAAAGCAAACAAGTAGTGTTGTCTTTATTACGTTATCATTGTAATTAGCTATATCATATTGCATGAAATGCTTTGAAATAAAAGAAGTTAATTGCAGGTATCCTGCTTCATTGACTAGAAAAAAAACCCAGAGTGAGCAAAGTGAAAACACTAATAAGCATCCAGCGATAGTATTATTTCCCTGATGTGTGATTAGACTGGATCCTCTCCTATTTTTCTAAACTGATAAGATGAGGCCTTCTTAAAGGATGTCACATCATCACTTAGTCACTTACATAGCAGATTGTCTCCCTGAGAAATGCAAGAAAGTGCACATGGGATGTGTAAAGTGCAGTAGGGAAGGTGAAAGTGCTAGGCATAGATCCAGTCCACCAGCCATGGAAATGTACTCACAGGAACCAAGCCATTAGTACAACTACAGTCGTAGGTCTAATATCTCTCAGTGCAGAGATTTACATTTTAATAATAAAGATTGCAGGCAGAGATTGGACATATTTTTCTGCCACAGCAATGCATGTAAATGTCTGTCTCACAAATACATTTTCCAAACTTAATGTTGCAAATTTGCTTCAGTAGAGTTTAGTCATGCTCACAAAGCCAATGAGCAAACCATCACAACCTGCCTGTCAGTGAGTTACTATCTGTATTTACTGTCACACTGAAATCATCTAAATCTATTGCAACTTTCTTAAGAGTCAATTCATTCACACATTTTCTTTGATCTCCCAAAGAAAACTGCTTTACATCTCAAACAGTTAAGGTAAAGGACATACATGCTGACTAGCAGACGTACAGTACAAACATTATGGTATCAAGCTTTCTGCAGACTAAGAAATCCTAAAGATGATGGGGATGAACGGCTATATACTCACACTCTCCGTAGACTGTAGTTCACAAAGAAAATGTTAAAGACAGAAGTTAAAGTATGCAAGTTCAGTACATACTAAGCTTGGAGTTAAAGATACACACAATTCAACAGATACTCACCCTTTCTGCAGACTGTGACGTGCCAAAGAAGATGGGTATGAATGCCAGCCAGATGATGCAGGTGGTGTACATGGTAAATCCGATGGGCTTGGCTTCATTGAAGGTTTCCGGCACGCCTCGTGTCTTGATGGCGTAAACTGTGCATGTCACCATCAGCAGGATGGAGTAACCCAGGGAGCAGATGAGGGACAGGTCCGAGATGTCACACTTGAGGACGCCGCGTGCCGCCACGGGGTCCTGTGTTCGCTGCTCACCATAATCCACGACTGTGTGGGGAGGGTCCACCACGAACCAGACAAACACGCCCAGGAGCTGAACGGAGATTAGGGAGAAGGTGATGACGAGCTGGGAGGCAGGAGAGATGAACCTGGAAAAGAGATTATCACTGATGTGAGCTGGAGTGGCAGCAAGAGAATAGTGATGCCTGAGTTTAGAGTTTTCATTTCAAGTGGGACAACCCATAATATAAAGTTTCTTTTAATGGAAAAATGATGTGCACTTCACAAATGTGTCACTGCCAGAAGAAAATTACTCTAATTGAGGCATTTTATGCATTTCATAGTTTTTCAAATTATATTTTTATAAAGTCTTTGGTCAATAAATTTTATTTTCCATATTATATAAAAAGGTTGTAGCAAGATGTTTAGTTATACGCAGAACTAAAATACATTTCTATGCATCAACCACATTCCCAGAAACCCACAGTAAGAGAAAGCAGTTTCAATAAAACATTGCACTGAATAGAGTGTGATGATCACCCAGGATAAAAATCTGAGGCATAGAATACTAAATCAAAAGATTAGATTTTCTTCAAACCCTTGCTAAAGAAACTGCATCAGGCAGCCAGGCTCAAAGGAGAGACAACAACAGAAACAACTTCAATGCAACTGAATAGTTTGTCCAGGAATATGTTTTGGATAACATTTGGAATATTATTTAAAAAAATATAATATGTATTAGCAACAGCAGTACGTAGGTAAATCTTACAGCTGGACAGTGCTGAAAAAAACACATGACCATCTGGGTAGCAAGGACATGAACTTAGCGCTATTTAATCCCGCATTAACATTTTAGCCACTAAATTGATGCTCGCTCTCAGAGTCACTCGCACTGAGTGCAAACAGAACAATAGGTGAGTGTGAGTTCACGACTCTCATGAATAATGCAAGAATAAAAAAATGAAGAATAATGATCGCAAGCAGTTTAGTAAGAAAAAAAGTACAGGTTAAGTTTTTGTGTCAATACCCACACTTCACTGCACAAAAGACACACACTTGGAGCAGCCCACATGCCTCTACAGCTACTGCTACCCACCCATTATCATCCATAAACTCACAGCCAGGTGGGACATTGTCTTTACCTGGGTGCTGTTACAGACTTCTTCCCTTGTTCAAAGATGCGGTGTATCCTGTTGGTCTTCGTGAGCAGAGCAGCGTAGCTGAAACACATACCCAAGCCCAGGAAAATCCTCCTGAACGAGCACACTCCTACGTCTGGCGTCGCAATCATGAGGAAAGTAATGGCGTAACACAGGAAGATTCCCGTCAGAAGCACGTAGCTCATCTCCCGTCCCGAAGCTCGCACGATGGGCGTGTCGTTGTACCGCACAAAGGTGACGATGACGAACGAGGTGCCGATGATGCCCAGCATGGAGATGAAGACGGGCACCACGGCCCAGGGGGAGTGCCACTCCAGCTTGATGATGGGAATGGGAACGCAGCCGGTGCGGTTGACATCAGGTCGCATTTCATAAGGACACAGTTCACAGGTGAACTCTGAAGCCTGGGGTGAGAGACAATTTTGAGGCTGTCGATCAAACGTACTAACAAGTATTCTATCATGTCATTATGATTAAACATCATTATTTACACAATCACACTAGAGTTAACGCTGTTTCACTGTTGAGAGCAAACTTCATAAGACCTTGAGAAGAACCTTTTACCCTTTTCCAGATCAAGCTTTTTCTTTCTTCCTCAAAAAAATCCATCAAAGACTACAAACCACAATCTGGAGCCATACAGGGTGTGAACAGCCAACAGTCCCTGGACAACAAGTCATAAATTCTTGGCACCTAAGATGCAGCTGCCTGTCCAATTGGGAATCAGTAAACTATCAATTATCATTCTCCTTATTATTTTTAACTGGTGACTTTAAATTGCTTGTAAGTGTGAATGGTTCTGCCTTTGTGTAACATAATGTAAAAAAAACATGTCTTCATTCAAAAGTAAGGAAGGAAGGAAGAGGCTACGCTTCTGTACAATAACCCCACATTGTAAACCTCATTGATTAAACAAAAAGCACATACTTGCACATTTTTGTGCACATACTGATCAAAAATCCCAAATTCACCCTAAACGTGTCGGCAGATATTTGATTTAACAGCAGATGCATGTATCCGAGTATTGATTGCTCGCTCTGACAAGTATCGCCCACTGTTTTGGCTGATATTTTCTTTTTGTTTTATTGCTTCCTGAACAAGTGAACTCGTTACACATATGCTTGCTCACTCATGAATTTCTCTATGTTAATAAGGAGGATGATGGGCTGCCAAATTGTCCCCAACCGTAATATAATTAACATGGGGGATGTATCTTTATAATGTGTGATCAGGCCCTTCTCCCTCACCTCAAATTACGCACTTCCATTTGCTATAATAGCATCTGCGGGGTTCTTTTTGCATATATAAATCTAAAATGGACCACCGAAGTGGCTGAAACACATTCTGTAGCTGATTTATTTTAAAAGCCTTTCAACAAATGGGACTCACGAAGGCTTTAATTGTGAAGCAGATGTGAGAGTTCTACCAACACTGTTAGAAATTTGGTCAAAATCTACATTTTTCTTGACAGATAAATTTTAACTGGCGGAGACCTTCCAGGTTCTGACACAATAAAAGTCATTTTTGCTGCCAGCAAGCAGAAAAGGTTTGTTCCTGAAACAAATGGGACTTTCTTCAGAGTTTTTGTCTCATTGTTTCTGCTGCTCTATAACAGAGATATTCCCTACTAAAGGTTAGTAAAGTAAATCATCTGTGATCTTACAGTTTACCTGATAGTGGTATCCCTCACAGCGCTCACAGTGCCAGCAACATGGGACACCTTTTACCACTTTCTTCCTCTCGCCTGCCCGGCAGGGGATGCTGCACACAGAGGGTGGAAGAGACGGGTCACCTGTCCTCCAACGCATTGCCTCCACCTGAGGACAGGAGAGGAGGAAGCAGGAGAAGCTAGACAATATGCAGATGAAATTTTCCCCCTTTATTGATTCTGCAGCTTAATGAACCTGAAATCATTTCAGTGTTCACAAAACTTCCCACCTTCTTGGGGGACATTATGCAGCACAAGGATTGGCAGCCATCTGCTACAGCGGACATAACTGTGTGTTTCGAGTTCTTTAACACTGTGTTGTCTCCATACCTGCAGACTGTGAGTCTTCGGGGCAACTTAGAAAGCAATTAGCATAAGCAGATCCTCTTATCAATTTCCTGGGAGCCGACAGGCACAAAACTACCACCAGCTAGTTTAAAAGCCAGCAATCAGACCATAATCAGATCTGGCACAAATAGGCCATCTGTATTACCGTTTGTGTATGTGCGTGTTTGTTGTGTGTGATTGTTCTTTCATGTGTGCATTTTGTTTGTTCGTGATTGTGTCATGCTGGCATTCTAGTGAATACCTGAGCTTTCCGTATGGCTGGTACGTGTGCTTGGTTGTGTGAGTGGTTGTAATACACTGTCATTATACCAAATCCCTGAGGTTCGTCTGTTGCAGAGTGAGCAGAGTTTTAAAGAGGCACACAATGCGGCAGTCCAAAAAAATTTATAGTTGGGAGGAACAACTTATCTGGGAAAGTTGAAATGGACCTGATTTGATCTTTCACACATATACAGAAATGTTCTTAACATTTATCGCTTATAATTTATCAGACTCTTTAATCACATGCACTTATACAATTTATTTAGCAGTTTCCAAAAGAACAGAAGCCCAGTTAAGAATTTCATCACTTAATTACTTAATAACGGACTACTGTGTATGATTGTATCTTTAACCACAGATTATTTTGTTTCCACCTGAGCAATATCCCAGTAGCTTAAAACCTTCACCAGCAGCCACCGCCACATCTTACAAATTCAATACATCTGTCAAAACGGCCAGTGTTGTGTGTCTTAACTATGTGTTGTCCTTCGTCTTGCTGCAGTCTCACCCTTCACAGACAGCCAGGCCGTCCATCAGCCAGAAAGCGTCTATTAGTCTTCTCATCTGTCATCTGGCTTTTCTAATGAAGTCCTGGGTGGATTTATAAGAGCAAGCACCACGTTTTTGTGCCAGAGAGCCATAAACAGACACAATGGGATTTCGGTTTGTTTGGGCATTAAATTATGTAGAGGTATACGTATCTGTGGGTGACCTTGTGTGGGTGTGTAATACGGAACCGTTTGATTTTAAGAATAGCGCCACGCTTTCTCGTAAAAAAACTCTCAATCCCAACTAATTTTTGCTCCTAAATAAAAGCTACACCTCGAACAAATCAATCCCCAGATGTCTCAGACTCTGCAGCTGCTCACAGTGATGTTCACCTCTCAGCCTCCTGAAGTATTTGGTCTATAACACCCTTAAAAGCCCCCTAAACCACTCAAAGCAAAATATGTTTTGGATTACTGGAAATGGATTGTGGCTTTAATACCCAGAGATCAGTGTGACTAACAGGACAAGCTGGAAATAGTTTAGTTTTGATTTAACTCTGTGGGAAAATGTAATTGCACATCACAACGTGTCAACACGTGCTCTGAATGCAAATGCAAGGGGTGTTTTTGTGTTTGTGTGTCTGCGTGAATAAATCTCACCTTGAGGTGCAGTTTATTGGTCCAGGAGCCAATGACTCTATACTCAGCAGTAGATCTGTTGGTGATCTGGTACTGGTAGATATCATATCGTCCTGGGGCGTCTCCGTTCTCATTGAAAACCACAGGTGTGCCGGCACTTCCTGGAACAAAGACGTTAGAAAGATGTACTTAACTCGGTCATTTAATGTCAGAGTATTACAATTTGATTTGTAATCAAAAGTATAGAGCAAAAACATCACGCCTCTGCAAAAATGCCCAGGTAAACAAATGACATACATGTAATGTAACGTGGCAGCATTTCCTAACAAGCAAAGTCTCCTGCACCTTTAGTCTGTATTCTACGCTGTGTGCATGTGATCGAATATACACATGCATCGATAGGTTTATGTGTCCTCTAAGGTTTTCCCAGCACCAGTAAGGCTCAACACCTTTTATCCTTCGTCCTCTCTGTCTTACTCACGGTCTCTTTTATGTGACGATACAATCAAATTGCTGAATCTGGCGTAGCACAAAGGAAATCCAATTACAGTGTACATCGGGAAAGAACTGCACTGGGGCAATCCACCTGTGTGCTATCAGTCACTGATATTGATGCTGAAGATATATCAATAAAGTTACCTTATTGAGGGAAAGCAAGAGAGAAACAGTGAGACCAGATAATGAAAGAGACACGAGAGACAAAGGGAGAAAAAAGAACAGAAATAAAATCAAAGGAAGTAAATGTGAAAAATAGAAACAACTAACTTAAAGAGGTGGACAGTAAATATGACTCCTAAAGAGGACAGAGACAGAAGAGAGACAAAGGCAGGAGAGCGGTTGAGACAGACGGTTCTGTCACTGCAGCCATTGGTAATAAGACATATACATATAATGGTAAGATGGTTGCTCATACACTAACATAAAAATTGATGGCATGATTAATAACTGTTATTACACATCAGTATTGTCCTATGTGATATTTCTACTGACCTGTCTCTGAGTCGTTACCTAATATATACTGAAACAAGCTAAAAACCTGTAATAGGATAATTTGGCCTTTCACTGTGCACAACAGGGGAAGATGTTTAAATGGTATAGTTCTCATAATGACCCTTCCATTCACGTCAGTGATTTTGTTGTATATTAATGTGCTTGCTAGACAACACACACTAGTGTATCATACGTAATCAGTATGTTCACTGCGTGCTGAGCGCTCAGTATGACGCCACTGATGTCCCCACAGACCACACTCTCCCGATCCCGCAGTTCCACCTGCAACTACATTCAATGAGAATACTAATACACCTCAGACAAAATGCTAATTACTGTTCAATGGTTGTGTAGTGCAGGACTCACCAACAAGGACCTGCGTGAATTGACTGTTTAATTTGACTATCTTTCATTTGACTATATTTACTAACCGTTTTGTAACCGACAGCAAATTCTAATAGCAATAAGTACCAAGCACAAAAATACCAAAGAAACAAAAAAAATACACATATGTGCGTACATGTTGTTTCAGAATGAGGGAGACATAAATGCAGGGAGAAGTTATAGAGTCACACACGTCATATTTCCTCCTATTGGCTGACATTCCCTTTTCATGTCTCTTCAAACTTAAGGCGGTGTACCAAAGAAAAGAGTCATTTGGTGCAGAGACATGCTGGCAGGTATTCTAAATTACGCAGAGTAAAAGTAGGCAGTTTGCTCTCAAAGCAGTGGCCACCTAGAGTAGAAAATGACTATTCAACCTCACAGAGTTTGTGTCATTTGTTGACAATTTCTGAGTAAGGTGGATAAATACGGCACACATTTAAGAGCAGCAGCAATTACCGCAAACACTCATACAATAGGAATGACAGAAGCTGGCATTATCCAGCCAACAGGTAGCTGACAACCTCTCATCACGTCTGTTTAATGTTTTGGTATAACGGAGAGATGGGCAGGCTCACTGGTCTAATGAATTTCTGTTTTGTTCTGTTTATCCAGCACATCATTTATATAGAAGAAAATATGTATGTACAGTCAACATTAGTATGGTTTAATTTTAAGAATTCGTACATGTTTTGAGATTATTTCTTAATGTTCATATGTCACAAGAACGTGATATAGTGTATCTTTTTTTTCATATTAAAAAAGGATGCTCCTCTACACAGTGCAACTCCAAATCTGTATTCTGTGAGGCTTGCTAATTTCGTCTTTGCCTCATCTGCATTCGTTTTACCTACAGCAAGTTGACAAGCTCCTAAATGACACAGAAAGTGCACACAAGGCCAGGAGGCAGATGCATGATAATGAAATGTATTGTTTCTCTTGTTCTAATTAAGGTAAATAGCTAATTCTCAGCATTTGACTTCCTTATTTCCCGTGAGACTGGACTGCTTGAGAGCGGTGGGAATGGCTAAAACCCAAGTGGTTTCTGTTCTTGAGCGCTGGCAATAATTTTCCTTTAACTCCAAGGTTTTCCCACAGCAGTAGCAAGACATCACAGAGACACGAACTCTGCTGAAGTGTCCTCGAGCAAGAAACCATTTCCCTACCCGCCAGAGGCAACTCTCTGGAGCTTCTCTGCCATGTTTGAAGCGCCCCCTCTGGGATTCAACAATAAGATCTATAGCACTCACAAGTTTGCTCAGGAGTTACA
Source organism: Microctenopoma steveboyesi (assembly GCA_032359275.1). NCBI lineage: Eukaryota > Metazoa > Chordata > Actinopteri > Anabantiformes > Anabantidae > Microctenopoma > Microctenopoma steveboyesi. The sequence continues at coordinate 6,275,397 of JAUMHF010000015.1, read as the reverse complement.
AGGGAAGCTCACAGGTCATGACCTTTTGCTTTAATAAAGTAGCAGGACATCAAATATTGAATGAAATATTTCATGCGAAGAAGTCAATGTGAATTTAAATTTAGCTTAAATTAACCTGAAGTCAGAGAAAAATTTACAGAGGAAGAATAAGGGTGAAATAAGAGTGAAACTGTAATATTGGCAGAGGGAAGGTAGAAGGAAAATTGATTTGCTGTGCCACTGAAGTTAGAATATATTCAGTGTCACTCACGCTCAACTGAATCGTACTAACCCAAGAAAAAGCTTCATAGAAAGAAAGGAGAAGTAAGGAATAGGAAAATAAAAACAAGTGAGAAACGCCTCAACCCTTAGCTGTAGTAACAGAGGCAGAGGAGGAGACAAATGGGGGAGGGGAAGAAGGAGAACAGGTGACAGAGGAAGACAAGTATAACAGAGACGCATCAAACCGTCCTCTTGACAGACAGAAAGCAAAAGAAGAGTGAGGGAAAATGAGGGTGAACAAGAGAGAGATATGTGTGGAAATCACGGAGAAAGGCAGCTGAAAGACTCCAAACCTTTTGAGTCTGACAGAGATTGGAAGAAAGCAATACTAGGGAGGCAAGGAAAGATAAAGAGGGAAACAGAAGAACTACAGAAAACATACAAATATCAATTAAGCACAGGCCTTAAAGCTTCCCCAGCTATCAGAGACAGATACGAACGAGAGAGGTGTGTGAACAGCCCGGACCGCTTCCTGTTCCTGGAACTAGAGGGAAGGACAGATCGAGAAAGAAAGGAGCTGGAGAGGAATAAGTAGAGCGATTGTTAAAAAAGCCCTCAGCCTTGCCTGGTACACTTTAGAAAGACCAACGATGAATAGCAAGTCTCCCCCACCAGAACCTAAATGTTTATGACAGGGAGATGCAAAAACTAGACTGCAGCATCCATTAATAAAACATGATTGTGTGAATGAGTGAGAGAGGGAGAGAAAGAGAGGGAGAGATCTGAGTTTTTGCCAACAGGCTTCCATCTGTGTGCTATGCGTCGATAGCACTAATAGGGAAGAACGACAGAAACGGGCACAAGCGAGAGTGAGAGATGCACAGTAAGAGAATAAGAAATGACAGAAGAAAAGCAATAATGAGGCCCCAACTCATCCCACAAAAATATTGTTCTTCTTTACAATTGCCTTCAGTGGAGGAGATAACTGAAAGTAAGAAACTGCTTTACTCTAATCCCTGTTTCTCCGCTTTTTCTCCTCCTTTGTGGATATTCTGTCACATAAACTAACTTTTTGGGAGTCTTTTCTAAGCTAGTTATTTGTATTTGCTGTGAACTTATCATTGTGGTTAACCCTCCTGCCTCCTATAGCAGCTGTTTCCTCTTTCTCTCTTGTCCTGTTCAAAGCACATTTTGTCCGTCCATCCCCTCCTCTCACTTTTTACCTCATTTTCAAAGCGCCACCCTCTGTCTCTCCATGCCTCCCTGTAAAGTCATCCACCCTCCTCTTAGCCTCCCTGTTATCACTATGCATTGCCGGAGCAGAAATAAAAAAAACAAAACAGGGAGGGAGAGTTTGTCTGAATAAACAAGGCTAATAGATAATGAGACAGGCAAAATAAACAACACATGTTTAAAGTGGGTCCTGATCTAAATGGTGGACAAGGAATTATTTGGCTGAGGAAAATGAGATAATGATGGCACAAGAAAAGGCCATAATAACAACAAACATCTGTTTTTATCCACAGTGTGTCCTCCTACACATAAGACGATTCTAAAATTAAACAAGCTGTGTTCTGTCCTAATCTGAAAAAACAAGCAGAGAAGTCACCGAGCAGACAATAATGTTTAAAAGTAGAGAAGCTCCTGACCTACACATCCTGTTAATGATTCCCTTCCTGAAACACAAACAAAAAAGTGTAGAGAAGCACGGTGGATAACCAACACTGGAAGAAACTCTCAGGAAGAGCTTGTTCAAACATTCCACAATATAATGGTGGAATATGGAGAAGTATTTAAAAACATAAATGACAAAAATCTCTGAGATACAGCGTGGTTGATTTCAGTGAGAAGACTCCCTGTCAGAGTGGTGGTCCAGAGGAGCCGCTTCATCACTACCGAGAAATGTCCAAAGACAGAGTGTGACGAGGAGACTGCTTCCGTTCCAGACAGGTGAGAGATAAAATGAGAGAAGTGGATCTTAACATACAATAAGATATGGAATCAGTAACGTTCCAGGAGACTTTGCCAGATTCTGGGTAATATAGTATTCATAAATATATTTTCAGACCTGAGAAGAAGCAGAACTGTGGACCAGAACAGAGAGGAAGACCTCTGCCCTGGGACAGTCAATACACTGCACACACCATCCTCAGTAGACAACACACAACACAAGGTCCCTTTGTATGGCAATCTACAGTAATTACCGAAAACTAATTTAAGCAGCCTCCTGATCTGCATTCACTGCAGTCTAGGAGAAAACGAGAGAGAGAGAAGAGAAAGAACTACGATGAAAACAGACAAAAAAAAGAGGGCCAGTATTCGCTTGATCAAAGGAGACAACGCAGCCTGAACTGAGGATAGAAATACAATTTAGAGAGAATGAAAGCGAAAGGACAAAGAAAATCAACAAAACGAGTAACAAGGAGGATATATTACCAAACCTGGCAGAGGGAAGAGGAGATACGACGTGGTAAAAGAGAGAACAGATAGTATTACACAGGTTTCAGTGTTTTATCAGTCTATGTAAATAAATGCATCAGAAATCTGGCAATCATTTTCCCGCTTTCTTAACTTATCTGGCCACTGAAAAGCCAGTCGCCTCCTCCCATCCTAAAGATACAGTGTGCCGTGAGCTTGACATCAAAGCGCACACGCAGCGTAAAAATTAAGAAATGTAGACAAGGTTTCACCTGCGCAGTGTCTGTCAGAAGATTAGGAGCGTGTGTATTCTTCCTGTCTGTACAGCTGACAGACTCATAATGTATCTGGCTGAATCTAATCTCTGTCAACAACACATTAGTGACAGAAACACATATATTTGGTATCAGAATATTAAAAAAAGAACTGCACAGATGATGGATGTAGCAATGTGTTAGGATGTGCATTAATAAATTATTATTCCTGCCCCTCATTTCGTCAAACTCAATTCTGCTCCAATTCTGGCTTGTTTTTGTGTCTAGCGGTTGCCTGCCTGTCTGTCTACTAGTAATTTTTTTAATTCTCCTTATTCTTATTCTGTTTTCTTGTCTATCTTGCAGACATTAGCCCACCGCAGTTGCCAGGAGGTAATACAGAACTCTGAGAAGATAACAAACAGAGAACCAAAGGAACAGATATGACCATATTCAGTGGAGTAATGAGCTGTCAGTCTGTGGGGCCACTGTTTTTTACAATGTGCTCTGATTTTCTGCAGCTATAATCCAACAGTCTGTCAGTCAGTCTGACTCTCGTTGTCTGGCTATGCTGACAAGATGCTGAAAGATTCGTTAACCAGCAACACGCACAGCTTTGGCAAGCGGTGGATGTGAAGTACCAGGCGGACGAGGTGATACCACCTGTCTAAGGCGGGACATTATGTCAATAATCTCCTACTCGCTGCTTGTAAGCGAGCAGCAGGTAGTAAGTAGGAGATTATGTGTGAGACGAAGGAGTTCTGCTGTGCTCATGAGAGCTGCATGAAATAGTGCATTATTCAAAGTCAGTAGGAGGGTTCTTAACTACTAAGCTAAACCTGTTGCTCCCACTACACTAGTAACTTTAAATGTGCCTTATCCTGTTCTTGAAGCCTGCATTGTTGTTAAATGACATCTTCTGAGTTCATTTGGCTGCTTCTGCAGCAGTAGCTCTCAACAGAGTCAATCACACGATGCAGGTTGTTTCTGTTTCGTCAGACGAAAGCCAGATACGACATAATTCTCCAGTCTGCCAGAAACGGATTTGTGTCTGCGGGATCCCACACAGTCAGCACATTGATGAATGCTGGTGTTTGTAAAGGTTCCTACATCTAAATGTGTTTCACTACATGTGAAATAAAGACAATTCTCCATCTGACATCATTTTTTCCTTCTGTTTAAGCTCTTTCATAGGAAGAGTCCATCCAGTACAGTGCAGTTTTCTCATTGCCAAAAAGTGATCATGGTCAATGGGGAAATTATTGTTTGAACAGCTGGCAAAGAGAAAAGTGCATGTGTTCAGGTGCATGGAGCGGTGGTGACGTTTGTGTCTAAACGTCACCTGGTAAATTGGATAAACACTAAACCCTAAACAGAAGGAAGAAGAAGGCAAATTATGAATTATGAAGACATCATAGCTAAATCCAGTTATTATTTTTGAACTGCTATACTGAGACACGCGATGAAAATTATGTACATTCAATGTACAGCAATCTATACTTGGTATAGACAGATTTATTTTACAAAATAAGAGAATTAAAAAACATGTTGTTAAATAACCTGTCCTTTCCTAAGCTTAGCTAGTCTCAGAACCATGTTTGCCTGTCTAATTCAAAGTTTCTTCCTCTTTCCGCTATTCAATATTAAATTAATTGTTTCTGTGCTTCAGAAAGTCACCCTGACCCAGTAATATTTGATATGTTCCAGTCAGTGAATCCTCTGCCTGTTCTATTGAAGGTCATTTTATTGAGCTAGGTCTTAAGTATTCAATATCTGTTTTTTACAACTACTACTATAAACTGAAAGTTGCTACATTAGACAGAATAGAGTACTACTTCTAAACAAAAGCTGTTATTGGCAAAACAGTTCATCTTTCTTTTTTCTCTATACCCCCAATGCTATTTTCCAAGATGTATTTTTCCTCCAAGAGTGTTACTACCCCTGTCCTCCCACTTTTTCCTCATTGAGGTCATTACGAGGAAGTGAAGTTCATCACCCTCCAGCTGGTTTGTCCCTCTCCCATGTCCACAATGTATTTCCCCCCAAGAATGTTCAGCCAGGTGCAGAGTTCATCATTTCAAAGTCGAGCTGCTCTAATTAGACCAATTCGGTTCCCATGGCGTTGTCCATCTTGTCTGTCAGCAGGAGTTAATATAATTCGGCAGTAATGAGATCACAGTGAGAGTTTTCTTGCATATGGGTAAAAACACAAAAGATTGCTGTCCTCACTTTTGTTTAACGTCTACAAATGTTTGTTTTAATGACAGACTTGGTTTGACAGATCAAACCAAGCTACTTTTTTGGGTCATGTCTTACCTCTTTATGTCTATATTTTTTATAACAAAGAAAAAAAAAGCTAAGAGATATGTGCAAACTGTGGTCTACTATTGCTAAGTCAATGCCTTGAGGGAGAAGGAGAGAAAAGCTGCAGAGAAATAAACAAGAACAGCTAAGAATCCGACAGAAAGTTGACGAGAGAGAAAATAAAGGAGATGGTGAAAGGGAGACAACTGAAGGACAGAGACACGACAAGGGATCAAAGAAATAAAAAAGCATGGCAGAGTAACAAGAGACAAAAGATTGATGGAGCAACTAATGTTAGCAAGATCTTCTTTTGAGAAGCCACTTTGGGATGTACTTAAAACCAACAAAGCCAGAATTGGCCAAGTGACCTGGTAGCTCAATGGGTTAAGCATCAGACTGGGGTGCAGAATGTCGCAGGTTCGAGACCCCGTCTGACTCCTAGTCTATCCCCTACCAGGTGTATCCTCAAGCCAGACACCCAGCATATATGTTTCAATTCCAGTTGTTGATGATTCCTCTTCTTTTTTGTTTGAATTTTGCTTTTTTGAGGCATTTGCCATTTTGTTCCTTATCTTTTCAAAACTATTTCAGATAACTTTTAGCTCAGTTTGAGTGAAGAGAAAGAACTGCAGGTCAAGAACGTCCTTGTCCCTTTAGAAGGCGGGTGTTAATCAAGCAAACATCCCTAATTCAAAAGATATAATCACATCATTCTATCTTTTCGTGTATTTTGATTGCTGATTGCTCTGCCCCCTGCACCACGACATTACACTCAGTTGGCTAAATATGTTTCTCGCTCTTTAGTGACAATTCACAGTTCAAACTTTTCTACAGACTTGATTAGGACTAATGTAGAATATCACAACATTTCCCACACTAATACTCAGATGTAACTTTTTGATGAAACCTTAGTCTGGGCTGAGAAGAACAAAGCAATTATGAGCTCTGGGAAAAAAAATGAAATTAGACCTTGAGTCAAGATTACTTCCACAATTTACAATAACCTTGGACTGTGTGTGTGTGTGTGCGTGTGTGTGTGCGCGTGTGCATAGCTCTCAATTTCTTTCTGCATGCTTTTTGTGTGAATGAATCTGTGTGTTTACCTGGGCAACCCAATAAACTAAACAAATAAAAGCTAGGCAGCATGGTGTGTCACTGCTGCCACAGGGTTTGTTTCCTTATTGTTCGGCTTGCTTGCTCTGCAATGCACCAACCTTTGTTTGTGTGTTTGTGTGGGCCAGTATATGGTTTTTAAGTGTTTTGGAATATTTGCCGTGTTTAAGGGCAGTTCAATTTTTTAAACAGAAATTATTATCAACACCTTTTAAAACATTTTAAATAAATATGTCATTCATCAAACTATTGTTCGAATACATTTTGAAAGGCTAAATAATGCTTCTGTAGGGTACATTTTTTGTTTATCATGGAATGGAGTCCACCCTACCATGAAGAGTATATTTTAGCCAAAATTGAATAAATTAAATCATAAGACTTGCAGTTTTCTTTGAGTCCCAAAGGAGGCACAATTACTAATTAGTTTGCTTCTTCATCACTACCTCATTTTATGTCACTGCTGCCTGTTAGGCTTAAGTCTGTAAATATTGATCCAGCACTCTTATTCTCTCCAGTTGTCCTTATGCTCCAAAAACACACAGACAGTTACAGAGCTATCTTCCATAATTTCGCTTTGGAAATACCAATCTCATCATCATTAGCAAAACTACTCTTATAGTGAAATATTTACTAAAACACACGAAGTAGTTAGATACTTAAATGGCTTGGGTTGATGAAACTATCCAGATATTAGGAACAACCATCCACTCTACAAACCCCATCGATCTTCCTCTATGCTAGTGCTGTAAAAAGGTATTTGCCCCCTTCCTGACTTTTTATTTATTTACTTTTTTATTGACTAAAATAAAAACCAAATCTGAATCTGGACCAGTGCTGACCAAAAGGAACATAAAGGCCTGTCACATTTGCCAACATCTTGATTATCCCCCAATGTTTGGACAAATATTCGGTGTAATAAATACACCAAATATTGTGTACATAAGACATTTATTAAATGTATGCTGCCTGTTACATCCGGTGCAAAATTAACAGCATTTTATAAAACATTACACCAACAGTAAGAAAACAGAAGGGGGTGGTAGTGTGATGCTGTGGGGCAGCTCTCTCCAATTGAGATGCTGTCGCATGACTTAATAATTTAAGTCGTGCTAGAAAACTCCTCAATGTGGATCTGAATTCTGAACAATTATGCAAAAGACAGTGGGCCAATATTCCTTCATAGTGATGTGAAAGACTTATTGCCAGTTATCCAATTTTAGTTGCACAACCAGTTATTAGGTTACTTTTTCACATAGGGCCAATTTGTCTAATGATCTGAATCAATTTAGATGACACAAATATGCAAAAAAAAAGAATTAGGAAGGAGAAAAATAGCATGATACACAAGAGGAACTCAGGTCTCAAGTCTCTGATTCCTTACTAGGGCTGCAACTATCGATATAGTATTTTTGGAATCAAGAATTCTGTCATTTTTTTATAGATTATTTTAGTAATCATATAAAATGTATTTTGCGTTATAAACAATATTTATTGCAATATATCACATTAAAAAAAGAGCTGTTTATATAAGCAAGCAATTGGCTGTTATTGATAAACCTTGATAAACCAATAATCACAAATACTTTGCGTTATAACTAGCTATAGCTAGCTAGAGTTTAAATTAGTTCTGCATTGCATTAAATTAATTCGGATTAAACAATCCTTTAGGTTTGCTGCGGGTAATTAACGAAGCAAAGTATGTAGAGCTTCACAATAACTTACTGTCACTCTGAGCAATATTTTTCGGGTACGCCGGCTCAGTTTTACAATGTAAACACTATACCGCGTTGTCCTCTTTACCCATCTTTGATGAATGCGCGTCAATTATACCAGTACGTATAAAACACAAACAGAAATTGCTGTTTAATGCAAGTTATATGACGTAAACGAAGCCTCGACACTAAAAAAATTCCTCAATTATTTTTTATAAATCGAGGTATTCGAATAATTCAAGGACTCGTTGCAGCCCTACTCCTTACTGAATGTTTCTTAAAAGAACTAGACTTTGATAACTGCCACGTTTGACCCATTGCTGCAAATAATCTTCCATTTATTTAATGGCACAGAGCAAATTCGTAAAGCCACAGGTTCCTTTTAAGTATTTACTTTAAATCATCACTTCAAAGTTCTGCAGTGATAAATGAACATTATGAAAATATAAAATTTTATTTTTATTTATTTTTTCCCAGTGCAGCATTACTCTGTGCAGTTTATGAGCGTAATTTCTCTTGTCTGTTTTATCACCCAGCAAACAAATGAGCTCAGCAATGAACACCAGCTATTATGTGGAAGCTGGAACACACATTAATTTAAATCAACCATATTGTGCACAAAAAAGAATAAAAAACTCAACATGACAACTGTGAGCTGTTCTCAAGTTTCAACTTAGTCCTTAAGTGTATATGACGGATCAAAGCCCAGTCCTGGGCCTGCCCATGAATTTGATTAAAGGTCTGCCACAGTGATGCATACATGTGCTGGTGGGAAGCCCTAGCATCTTAAATGTGACCGCTAGCTGCCGTGTGTAAAATGTACTATTAGTTATTTACTCTTTAGTTATGTGAAGACTTTCACATGTTAGATCAGTAGATTCTACATTTTTATAGATTATAGATCTGTCACCATGTGATGCGAGATTAGAAAGGCACCAAGCCACATATGTATTAAAATACCGTTCTGGTCTTTACTGAAGGTGTTGCTTCTTTTTATAAAGGTATCTATGGGTGTGATGGATTATAAAACATCTAAAGGGACGGGTGTCTGCTTGTTAATGTCAACATATAACTGCCATTTTCATAATTTTAGCTAATCTAGTCCTTTAACCTCTTTCTAAATATTCCCAGGAAACTTTCAGTAAATGACAAGACTTAGGTGATTCATGAGGATATAAAGTGACCTTGCGGTGATAGGATGATATACCAGCCCTCTAGACTAACTATAACTTTGTACAAACCAGCTGCTGCATTGTGAAAGTACAATCAGAGCAAATTGTCTTTTGACACGTTTAGTGATGACGGACAACACTGACACACACACTTTCAATCATACCTCTACAACTAAATCAGACAAACAGTTCTGCCATTCTCACCACACAACTCTCATCCTGCATCTCCTGCTTTGCTAGTCTCTAACCCACCGAACGTTCCACGTTCCACACAGTACCTGTTTGAGGATCACAGGAAATGAAAAGGCAGCCACAGAAACAGGTACAAGCACATTGGGTCGTGTGTGTGTGGGGGGGTTAATAAGAGACAATTCAAATGAGGTGTCTGATATTATTTAGGAGGAAATGCGTAAACGTTTTTCACCCACTTAAATTTGTTACGGTGAGAGAGAGGGGAAATGAAAGATACAGCACTGAAGGTTCAAAATGACACAAGACCAAATTATTTTTGATGAGCAAAACATAAGCACACAGCCTGTTGAGAGAAGCTAAACTTAATTTTGATGGGGGAATACATGGCAATGCTTTTTTTCCGTTAGGATTATACAGATTAGAAGAGTAGCTGAGTTTTAGCTTTGTTAACACAAACCTGAATTAGTCATGTCTGGGTGCATTAAGAGGACAGGATTACTGTACACTTTCGTAGCGATTTGCAGACTCTAATGTCTCCTTTTTGTTTCTTAAGCAGCAGGAATAACCAAAAATGTAAAACCTCACTAGAGTCCACACAAAACAAAATGTTTTTTATGGTTGTTTCGCCTGTATTTAAAGCAGAACAGTTTAATTGTTGAGCTTATTAGCTATGGTTTTTCTGAAATGATGCAAGAAACGGGGAGAAGAAAAATACGCATGAGGGGGATGTTTATGAAGGGTTTTAAGATGGACATTCTACTATGTAATATCTTGTGGTGGCTGTGTGTCTGTGAAAGACCTGCCTGCATGAGTATTTGCATGCATCCAGATGAAAAGCAGCAACTCTACGGAGAGAGGTAACTGAGACGGTTAATGAATAAAATCTATGGAGTGAAACCAATATGTTGGAACTTCTGAACATGTCCTTTGCCAAAACTCACCATTGAATCTGACAGCACGGATGTGGCTGAGCAGCTCTTTGCCATCGATGTTGGCCATGCGAGGGCAGAGGCCTGGGTATCCGTAGCAGAGCTCCCGGTGCATGCGGTGCAGAGCGTGAGCCATTGCGTACACTGCATCCATCACAAACTGAACTTTCCCTTCTTGTTCATAACTGGAATCACGACCAACTTTCTCTAAACCTGAGAGAAGAAAGAAGAGAAAAAAGTACGACATCACTCCCATGGAAGCCATACATTTGAGTCACAAGGGAAATTTACCAACAAACACAGCCCAACTATATTCTATTTACCTCGTTTTCCACATTGGTCTGAAATATGTATAAACAATCAAGCAATGACAGAAATAGATTTTGTAATATTTGAGGAAAGAAAATAAAGACCAAAGAAGGTGAGGAGTGCAGATAGAATCTGGTTTAGAGAGAAATGAAAGAGATTAAAGAAGTAAAAAAAAGAAAAACTGGATTTAGGATCAAGTGCAAAAATGGGGAGAAGAATAGTGGAAAAAGAACAGAGACAGGTTACCATCAGACAGGTAGGAGGGCACTCAGCTTGACAATGACAATTAACTCCTTTCAGTCCATTCTCACCCTGGTAGCAAAGTTCCAGACGAAAGAACAACATGTTCTTTATTTACATCTTCTGAACCACAGATAATGGCATTTCCTTGTACAAAGGAACGGTAAGAAAGTGATCACAGGAGACAAAATATACTTTGTCCTCTTTGTGAGTCATGACTGTGTGTACGCCTATTTGTTATTTTTTATGCATTCGATCACATACAATGTATATTTTGTGACTTTACTTGGATCTCTGCTGTGCGTCTCTTTAGCTTTTTTGTACTTTTAAAGCACTGTGTTATTTCTGCAGTGTAAGTGGTAGTGAAATCAAAAACTCAGTGTATTTGCATTTGACTTTAATGTTTGTATGTGTGCATGGACAGTCGACATGAATGCATAATCCCTTTTTCTGACAACACGTAAATAACCACCCGTTGGGACGCCATTGAGAGGGTCTTATGTAACAGCTCATTAGCATAAAGAGCTAATGGAAATGGAACAGAGTGAATATAAAATCATGGAAAAATGGAAGTCAGTAATTGATTAAGACCCCCATTTTCTCTGTATGTCATCCAGGCATGGAAGGAGTGCAACCACATGTTGACAAGAAGTCACAACATCTCAAATTCATTATCTTTCCTCCATATTTCTTTACCTATCTCCTTGGTTTTGTAATAAAACATATCTCACTGCTCTATCCTTATCTGTTATGTCTACCTCACTTGTTTGTTCTTTTTCCCTTTTCCCTTCTTTCTGTTTCCTTCATATCTTCTTGCTCTCCACTTCACCGTATCCCTAATTTCCCTCTGTCCCTCCTGCTCCCGCTATCTCCATCTTGACTTTATTCACCCATTTCTTCCCAGCCAGCAGTCACCTTCAGGCAACACAAACTGAATCACAACCCATCTGGTCTGAGCTGAATAACAACACCAGAGGTCCTCCTCAATCAATATGAGCGTCTATAGGGAATTAATGACCCTGAGAATGAAATCCTATCCACAGTTATAGAATAAGGTACCAGGTGCTTATGCACAGAGGATTACCGCAGCACTTTTTCTGCTGTATCACCACATTTGTATATCTTTGTTTGCACATTCTCCCTCATACTGGTACCCAGAAAATCCACACTCAAAGTGAAGCTCTTCCCAGCCTTTCCCAAAGATTAAAATCTGTGACTATTCATTTTATGACTGTACGTTAGTTGTGTGTTATTTTCACACACAACAAAAACTAGTTGCTTAAGAATAATAGCCAAAAGTGTGAGTCTCATGACTGAACCAGGCATTACAATGTGTTATTAGCAGTTGCTCATCGGAGTGGGCTATCATGCCGTTTTGTGTATCACTACCTTTAATTTGACATTTCATTACAAAACCAGGTGCACAAATGGCAGTAACCTTTTTATCCAGAGAAAGCATTCACCTTTTGGCCAACAACATGTGCATCATTTATAAATACACACTCACACCTCGGTAGTCCCTGTAGGGGATGGACGAGGAGTCCGATTGGGTTTCAAACCTGCGACCTTCTGCCTCCCAGTCTGACACTTAACCCATTGAGCTACCAGGCCGTTTTGCTGGTCTCAAACAGCCTAAATCTTGTCACTGACAAAACTCTGAGGGGTTCTACACTGTGACCACTGTGTTCGGTGGAAACAAAAACCGATACCCAAGTGCATCAAGTTGAAGCAAATGTAACAAACTGACTGGCTACCATCTGTGATGTATCCTGTTGGGGGTGTCCTGTCAGTAATCTCTTGGCAACAGACGGTCAATACAATTAGTGTGGATTTAACCTTAAACATAGAACTCAAGGGAGTTGACACTCACTTATGTTCCAGCACATTTTTCTATGCAGAACAAACAGTACGGATCCAGCACTTAAGCCGTCGGCTGAAAAAGCTGAATTGGGATGCTTGTGCATTAATGTATGTACACAAATCAGCGTGACAGACCTTTATTCACTGTAAGCATGCTGTTTGGAGAATGCCCCTTTGAGGATGCAACAATGACCTTTCTGTTCCAGAGTATGTTGCAGTTTTCAAGTTCTCTCCTTCTCCCTCTGGTTTTGGTGCTCAGAGAAAAACATTGGCATCATTAAGTTATGCGCTTCTTCATAAGCACTACTGGAACTGCTTCAGTGGTTTAATGCAAACTTAAGAGCAAGTCAATAAATGTGTAAATTAAAGTGGATTATACACTTTTCCTGCACAATACTGTACTGTTTAAGTCTTATTCTGTGTTATGCCTTGCTGCACAGCTATAGAAATTCTTGAAATATTTAACTAATCCAAATGGATCACTGATACAAAACACACAATACCTAAAGCTATATATGCAAGTTCACTGAGTATCATCTATGGCATTAGTAGTATGACAGTAAACTATTGCTTGTTCTTATAGCTGTAATCTCTACAACTACCCTAAATGATAATATATCATGCTTCAATTACACGCAATCAAAAAAATGTATCAGAGAATTGGAAACATATGGATTTAAGCAGCAAGGAATTTGTAAATTAAATAAACCAGCGTAATATCTATTATTTGAGAGCAGAGTATATACAGTCTCACTAATCAACAAAAGGCCCTTGAGCTGACTGCCTAATGCCCTGCCATAATCACACACCTAATTATGCTAATAGTCCATAAAAAAGCTAAACAAGACATTAATTACTAAATGCTTTCATACCAACGTACCTTTACATAATAAATGGGTAGGCATTACTGTGATGCTGCACCCAAAATAAATCTTTTCAGCGTTAACAGAACCTATAAAGGTTTGAATGGTGGCAGCTGAGAGGCTGTAGTTTAATCATTTGTGTAAAACTGTAAGATTGAATATGAATATGTGTTTGTTTATCGTACCTGCAATGGTAGGTGACGGACAAAAATGACAATTTAACCATTTAATAATGAAATCTACAAGTGAAGAATTCCTAAAACTTCATAATTTATAGTATAAAGTATGAAGTTTTAGGAATTCTTCATATACTGTGGTATAAAGTTTATACCACAGTATATGACATGATACAAGTGGTGTAACTTCAGCTGTTCTATTGTTAATAAAGGTAACAATACTCTACAACAACAAACTCAAAATGAAAGATTGAAATTATCCGTTAGACACAGCAAACTAAAAATATTTATTTCCAACTCATAGAAGATCTTCCAAAACAGACTCGGACTAATGAATGCTGTCAGGACTCCATGTCTTTCTGAAGAAGCCACCATCTTCCAGCTCATGTATCGGTTTGTGTGTGTGCTTGTTTGCATTCAGCATTTGTGCGCATTCCAATTCAGATAAAAAGTAAAATAAAGTGCTGTACTGAGCCATTGATCAATGTGTCATGAGATAATGAGAATTTCTCTCTGCTGTTCTTATGAGATGTGAAATGACACAATGCATCATTAATCAGCATCTTGCAAGAAAATGCAATCCCGCCTTGAGACAGTTAAACAACTAGTGATGCTGTGAGTGGTGCTAACTGGAAAAACACTACTGTCTCCGTTTCCAGGGATTGCATCAGGTGTGTGTAACCGGAGGACGGCGTGTGTGTGTGTCTGTGTGCGTGCGCATGTGTCCCTGTAAGTGTGCAAAGGTCCAATACAATGCAGCTTTTAATGGATCCGTCTGCTCATTGTCTGCAGCCAGTTAACAGCTCGTCACATCAATGAAGTGGCCGCAAATATATTCATTACACCTCTACACATGATGTGTGCAGGTGCAAAATTAAAAAACAGATTTAACTGAGCCGAATAGCCGAACTTAACTCATGACATTCATTCCAGCACGGTCTCATCTGTGTGTGTGTGCGTTCATGTGTGAAAACAAGCGAGAGAGTGGACCAGATAAACAGAAATAAAGGTTAAAGTGAAAGCAAAGACACAGAGATACACAGGGAGAAATGTTTGTATGTTAATATGCACCCTGTCTGTCCTACACACAGTGAGAAGCTACTAAATTAAATTCAGCCTTTCTGCTCGCAGTTAATGAAATCAGAGACTGCATGCCGCTTGGTTGGTTGGCTGCTTGCAGAGAGTGGAGTTGTAGTAAAAACTGAAAAGAAAAAAACTGAGAGAGGCAGAACTATGGGTGAAAAGTTACTTTTATTTCTCATAAAAGATCTGCAATCCAAAAGCTACATGAAGACACAATCATCTCCATATCTGCCTGCAAGCCATTTCCATATTTTGTGGTTGATTATTTGTTCTCGTTGCAGACGCACGCAGACCGGGCACTGTGATCTGCTTCCAGATCTGTGCAAACTCATTACTCGTCTTGGTTCGGTTTAATAAAAATCCACAGGCGTGGCTGCAACTTTGTTCAAAACAGTTTTCATGATCAAAGTTTTGTTTGAAATTGATATAATCAGCTGTTTGTAGATCCTGACACCTGCTATTGCAAACTGAATTCAAGCAGAAGATGTAAACTTGAAAGTCTTTGAAAGTGTTACGGTTGGGATCCAATACTTCGGAGAGGTCTTTGAAGATTAAGTATTCGTGCTATTTTTCATCATTACACTTATTCAAAATTGAAACTGCGTTTTGAAATAGTACTCTTCAAATGTCTCTTAAACTGCATGACACACCACTTGAATCGTCTGACCTGGCACTTTAATATCAGTGCTGAGATGGTGGTACAGTACTACGGTCTGACTCACACTGGTAAAAACATCGGAGTTGCAGGAGGTAACATCAATCCAAATATAACCCTAAGAGCGGAGGTGAAGAGCTGAAATCTAATTTTGTTAGAGCTAAAGAAGAAGAATTTCCTTGGTCTCCCACTGAATATATGAAACTACTGTAATTTTGAAAGAAAATCCCATTGTTTGGCTTCTGAAGCATATGCTTGACACTGATTAGAAGGACTTTAGCAGTTAGTCTAATAGAATAATAGTCTAGTGTATTCTATTAATCTAATGTACTGCATATGCATATGTAACTGCAAAGCCATTCACAATAACTATAAATATAACAGTACAAATTAAATAACGTTGTGGAAGGAATTTCATCTAATACAATTAAATTGTCAGAGTGGAATGAATAATGTTTATTTTAATGTAATTGCCAGACAAAGTAAATAACATAATTATCAAGACATACTACAACAATTGTGTTTAATAAGGGTTTATGGCAAACGTAGGCACATGTTTTATGTATAAAGACTAAACTCAATGTTTACGGGTTAACAGGTTTTAAGCCTCTGAAAGTTAAACTCCAGGCGAAATAATATTTCTACTATTACCTCTCATTGTCTATCACTATAAAAACATACAGTCCTGTTACTGGTTTAGTTTCTGTTAAACATTTATGATGAAAAGCTATAGGTTGTACTTTAACTAGTTTAACCCACTACCATTATTTTTATTATGATAAGGTTGAATCTCAGCCATCTCAGCCAAATGTATGTAATTAGACTTGACATTACGTGATTATGAATGCTATCAGCATAATTTGACTTCAAACAAAACTCCGTTGTCATGCCCCGTATATGCCGGCTCATTTGCCAGGAGGTTCCACAATGAGATTAATGTCTGAGAAACCACTAACATATGTGCTTCACTGACTTGCTAGTATAAGACAGGCCCGAAACAATACGTTAAAAGCAGCGAGGTGCAGCTAATGCAAAAATGCTGACTGGCTAAGTGCCTTGATGGATGCCTTCATGGACCACTGTGCCAGCCAGGTTTTACACACAGAGTGATTGATGGCACCACGGATGACAGAAAGACTAATGATTTGGACAAGCTCCTTAATTAAACATCACTTAGGAAGATGCATTCCCCACTCTGTCAAAAACTTTTTCATATCTTTGTTCTGCTTTTTCAAGCAGGATCACATACATACCGCATAAACACAGGCATTTATTTTTCATTTTAAGATGCAAATGAATAAATTTGGGACTAATTAAGTAAGGAAATATATTTATAAACCTCAGAATAATACATACTCAATTTAAAAGGGGGTTTGAATACATTTGCATAAAGGTTGCTTAATTATCTTTTCTCTCATTTATCAAACGTATCTGAGAGACAGCAGGGAGATGACAGGATAGAGAGATGCTGATTACATATACGCAACAATTTTGGTTACAGATGGATGGATAGATGGATAGATATTGTTATAACCATACTCTGAGCTAGCTTCAGGGCTAATATGCCAAGAAAGGAATGAATAATCAATGGGGGGAAATAGGAAATGAGCATTAGACAGAGATGTTGTTACACCTGATTTGACAGGAGTGTATTGAGACCAAGTGTTATGTCGATACACCACTGCAAAAAATACAATCATTAGGTGTGTGAGTATGTGTCTGTTTGTATAAATTCACCTGTGTGTGTGTGTGTGTGTCATAATTTGGGGCCAAATTTCTTCTGCAAAGAAATAGAGATCAATGTCAAATATCAATTTCAAATGTCATTTAATTATCAGTCAGCTGGAGAGTTTTATGCGTCTGTAGAACCAACCGTGACATCAATAAAATAACAAAGATGGGCGAAAAACTCCAATCAGTTTTCAGTTCACAATATTATTGAATCATTTGTTTCTAGGTTGTTTGATGACTAAACAACTGATGAGAAAAGTTTGAGAAAAAACAATTGCAGTTTGTGAATTTTTTTATATTTGTAACCACAATATTTATTGATTATCATAACATTGTCAATGCTGAGGTAAAATTTGTGCCGCGGGTTATCTAAAGCACTTTGACTGCGATTCTTAAAATTGGGTTTATTTACTGAATGAACAGATTTATTTTGGAGCCTGCTGGTGGCTTCTAATTCTTTTTCATCTACTCTGACTTTTCCCTTCAACCTCCATCAGGCTGCAGCTAGAATGTTTCTGCCTTATAAAGCTTGACATGCTGCAGAACACCACTGACATATGTGGCTAATTTATATTACCGTAATTTCTAGACCATAAGCTGTTAGTTTTTTCACTTGCTTCGGAACCTGCGGCTTATTCAGCGGGGCAGTTTAGTTTTACAGCTAACGGTCACCAGGGGCGCAAGGAAGCGCAAAAGCAAGACAGACAGTTTGCCACAGGAAACAAGAAGAAAAAAAATGAGAGTGAGACAGACAGTAGTAGAATGTGATGCCGCGCGATGATGATGAAGAGGACAGCGCAACGTCTGCAGAAGCTGTTTGGAGGCTGTTCGATTCCGACACTGACGTAAACGACTTGGGTGGTTTTATTACGCAGGAAGAAGACAAAGACATGAGGATTAATGACTTTTCTGGTAAAGTAGGCTGGTTACTTTGATAGAGTAAACAGTCACGTTTCTGCAAATTTACTGTCGTGTTGCAGACAAGCATTTTTAAAAACAAATGAAATTCTTCTGACAACCCCCTCCGTAGCAGCAGGAACTTTGCGGCTTATAGTAGGGTGTGGCTTATATATGGACCAATCTGTAATTAAATTCAGGTGTCTTATAATCTTGAAATTACGGTACTTCTCTGCATTAGTACAGGTATGCATTGCTGCTGCTAACAAATTATTTATTAGTCATTTTTTATATTGTGCTGAATCACTTGGCTGTTCTCACTCACTCACTCTCTCTCTCTCTTCCTCTGCCTTCAACTTTTTTAATTTCCTTTTGTCAGTCCATTCTTCTGTTAATCTCTCTCCTGCACAGCTTTCACATGAACAAATAAACAAGAATTCTCATTTTAGTCGCTGAAGGAATGTGTGTTTTATGTCAGCGGGCATCCCTTAAACACACACACACACACACACACACACACAGAGGAGGGAGAGATGCAACACAAGAGACAAGGCAGAGACAGAGCACAATAACTGCAGTGAGGAGAGAAAGAAAATTGGATCAAAACAAAGAAATGGACAAAAAAAAATCTAAACAGAAGGAAGAATGAAGGGTGATAAATAGAAGGTTTGGTCATCGAAGGAGGGTTGATAGAAATGAGAGAAAAGGCAGGGGAGCAGATGAAGGTACACAAGTGAGAAAACAGGTATTATTAAGAAAGAACAAACCATAAAAGCACATTGGTAGAGGAGCACTTGTTCTCTTTAATCTGAAACAACCCAGCACTGCATTCAGAAATGTGTGCATGTGCATACCGAGTTGCATGCGGTGACACACACTGCGATTTTGTTTTATTATTATTATTTATGCCCATTGTCTTATGCTTTAGCCTAGCGTAACCAAGGACAAGAAACACATGGTAACTGGTTTCGTAATGGTGCAGAATGTTAGTCACGTTGGATTTTCTAAGGTAATTACGACAAAAAAGCTCCATCTTTCAATAACACTTTAGTGCTGTCAAAACTACTGTCAGCTAATACATTTAATATGAGGAAGAAAAAAAAAGATTTGTGTTTAAAACAGGGAAGTTAATTTCTACCATTCTTACCAGTTGGGATAACATTTTACTGCCTTTAACTGTTAAAACAAAGGGAAAACTAGCTGTCAAAGAGACCAGTTTGGTTTGGTTTGGCTACAAAAGACCAAACCAAACCAAATCAAATTCCTTGTATGTGCAACATACTTGGCGAATAAAGCTGATTCTGATTCTGATATACATGCCCCCTGTTGAATCATATTACAGATGTGGCCAAACTTAATCATGATAACATACTTCCCCCCGTGGGAAAATTGTTGTTCCAGACCGTACATGTCGGCAATACTACAGGTTTTCAGCATCTTGTCCAAAGACACCTGGGGAGGAAGAGGAGGGAATTGATCCACTGACCTTGGGGTTTGTAGACGATGCTCTATCCACTGAGCTAGTGCCGCTCTCAACACCTCCCCCATTTGTAATAAAAAGAGGCTGCTTTGCCCAGCACTGTCTTGCTAGTCATAAACACATAGGCACCTTTTTACTAGACTATCTTAAAAACCATCAACAAAAAACTACTTGTTGCTTTAGGTAGCTATTAAAATAATAATGATAGAGAAGATGGAACAAACTAGAAAGACATCTTAGGTTGTGAAAGACAGTGTGTGTGCACTATTTTCAATCACACCAGGCTTGTGAAAAAACTAACAAACTTTCTGCCCAAAACCAAACCACAGGCAGACATAGCTTGGGGCCAGTCGGTGAACACAGTGGTACCATTACCATTTACCAGCAAAAGCAAGATATTTCACTCATGAGTTAGTTGAGAGCAAAACATAGCCAGAACAACTAAATACTGAATGCCTTGTTGTTCTGTGTCTGTGTCAGGTGAGCAGATCAGCTGACTGCAAGGAAGATCTAGGATTGGTTAGGACCGAGCTTTTCTCATCACGAAATCATCTTTTCCTACCTTTCTCCGGTACCGTGAGTCCTTTCCTCTCCCTTGTATTATTTGTTGGCCTGTTATTTTAACACAATAAGATCAAAACGCGTGAGCCTTCTAACCCTCCCGCTACTACTCTGCATCTGGGTCGATCCCGCATGCTACAAGGGCGTTTATTTGTGCAGGTTATTCGCAGCTGCAGCAGTAGTTTTCAGTCTGTATCCATAGTGGCTGCATTTGGGGTGTGTGTAAGTGACAAATTGATGTGTGGCAGGGCCACACTGGGCATTGGTTCCCATGGACCCGCTCAAGATGGATTACTCTGTGTATGTGTGTATGTGTCCGTGGCTTAACAGTGATAGATGGAGTAGCTCAGCACTGATGCATTCAGCTACCTATGATGGCACAGAGCGGACTGATACACGGCCACACAGCTAAAAGTCTTTCTGTGTAGGAATTAAGGAGCACATTCCATGCATGTTCTGTTTTGTGTGACTGTATCTCATCAATCAGTGAGTCCTACGCAGATGCTCAGAGTCATCCATAGAGGCAGTTAGATAACCATATCCTCTACAAGAGAATAAAAAAAGATCATTTCACTGCAGCTGAATGACACTTTATCTCACCTACTGCAAACTAACGCCACTAAAGAGTCATAAAATACTGTTGCTGTCTCACAGTCTGCAATCTGTCTATCTGCGTGTCTGTCTCTAATTGTCCATCAAGCTCTCCATCTGTGTTTGTCTCCATCTTTCAGTCTGTCCAGGCCTTAGGCCTTTTCACAGGGGAGTGAACAGTTTATCCAGCCTGCGAGCCTAATAACTCTTCTTTCCCCATCGACCTCGTTAGGATATGGTCTATTTGCAGTGAGCGAACATGTGTTTGTGTGTGAGGGCGAACATGTGCATGCTGGGCGAAGTCAAGTCGAGTCTAATTAACTCCTGGAATGGTAGTGTGCATCAAATGCAGACAGATCCGTGGACACATCCCTGCTGTTGGATGAAGACTTGGCATCTTCTAAAGCTGGATTTTTTTTTCTGAGTGATACACATTTCCTAATGTTTAAGAAGCAAGACATCAAACTATTGCACAGTAGCTTTTAGAAGATAATTTTCCCATTTAATAACACCCAGAGTATTAATTATTTATAATAAACTAGGGGAAAAAGGGTAAAGATTCATGCACATGTGTATGTGTGCGTAAGCATTTCGTAACAGTAAGTGTTGCCTGTTAAGTAGGGAGGAAGTTACAGCACAGCCTTCATTAGGCTGCTGCAGTCTCCCGGTGATCTCTTAGCAGGGAAATAAGGCTGGAGAGCTGAGGATAGAATTTTCTCTGCCAGAATTTGTGTTGTACACATATGCTTTGCAGTCTTATTCTCACCTGGATAAATACTCTGTTGGCTAATAGTAAAGTTACATTTATATTTGTGTAAACAAGCAAACAAAAAGCATGCTCATTTGCTGTGGCTTCTCCATGTGTTACCTAATGGCAATTTTTGTTTTGACACGAAAAACACATTGTGGAAATGAGTCACAGTCCCTCATTATGTGCTGTGAAATAGTGAATGGAAGGTCATTTTATGCATGACCTGTATGACAACATCCTCATTCCAGTATTAAAATTACCCTCTATTAATTGTTAATATAAAAATTGACTGTGTACTGCTTGGTTTTCTATTCACTGCCTGTTCATCTGCACCTCCAGGTCCTCAGAATGAGTGTTATTGGGCACACTTAAAAGGCAGCATGCAACACTGAATTCATCCATAATAAGCAATGCAAGAGCAAACTATACAGCTGCATAAAATATACATTAATATAAACAGCTTTACAAATAGCTCTTCTACGAGATCATAAATGTGCTACTAAACGCAAGCACTAATGCAGCGGTCTGCCTCATTTACAGATTTAGCTTACACTTATTTCCCACATTTACTGTGAAATCTAACAAAATAATATGGCAGAGTAGTATTAGGGCTATGCAAATAATATAAGCTTTGACTAGCAATAGCCCAGTAAGAAAGACAATGAGAGGTGTAAGAAAAAAATAGGATAGAATGAAAAGCGGAGGATAGAAGATGAAAACAACAACAATTTAGTTTAGGTTGTTTATTGAACTTGAACTTAACACCTACAGAACCGTTTGTGAGAATGTAGCTACGTGATTTTCTGTAGATGCAAAGATGCAAGATGTAGATGCAAAAACCGAAAGGAAACTACATGTGTATAAACAATGTGCTGTAATGAGCACCAAGCTCAGCAAAGCAACAATATATTGGTCTGTTTTAAGCGCAATAATAACCTTTGTCAATAATACAAAAGATTTAATAGAACTAAAAAGTAAGAGCCGGCAGGTAAAGTGTTAGAAACAAGGTGAGAAAAGGCCAGGCGGGGATATTGGTGTCACGACCAACACAAACCTCTGTGTTACTGACGCCTATAACTCCTGTCACTACCAGTCACTCACCGGTGGAATAGATCTACTGATGGCCCGGGCGGAATTGTGTGTAAACACAAACGGTGTGCAGATCTATCAATGTGTGTTTGTTTGTCTGCCACACATGTCAAAGTGTATCTGTGTTCAGCCCGGACCAGGGAAATTCTGGTTCCACACAACTAGAATGTGATGATTTTAGTAATCAGCCACAGTCACAGTGTGCAGGCGAGGTGGAGCTGCTGCCACCGGTTCATTTGCTATGAGGAGTAGAGCATCCATCTGGCAGAGTGATGGGATTATAGGCAGAGAGCAACCAGTGGGTGGGAAGAAATTTGTGACTGTGACCTGGGAATGTTGGAAAACTGCAACACAGACACCAATCGCAGCTGTGATTTGCAATGTATTTCATTTAAATGTATTTATATTTCAGCCTTCACCATTTGAGTGCAATTTTACTCAAATCGGGCACAGGTCCCGCTCTGATCTGTTTCACTCGAGGAGTCAATTTCCAACAGCCATGAAAGCAAAATGTAAAATACACTTTGATTTCCTGAGGCACCTGCTGATCCTGCTGCAAGTCATTACCATTCTAAACAACTGCGAAGCTAAATTTAACTTTTTTTTATTAAACAGATTGAATGAACTGTTAAAATAAAAGTGTTGAGATTAACGTTTGCTGGGAGTTTGTAAACCTGTGTCTTTGTAAAAATAATAGTCGATGAGTAGGTGTCCTTGAACAGGACATTGACACCCTGACCCTTGGCGCCTCACAGCCTGTCCACAAAGAATTTCCCCAAGGAGAACATTAAAGTATCATTTAATATCATTAATATTATATTTGTAGATTTATCTGTGATGTCGTGTCTGCTTCAGCCCATGGGCATCTGTTTTACCTGACTGCACGCTTGCAACAGAACAGAGTCCTGGCTGACAAATTATTTAGTGTCAGGATATGTATAAAATCCTGAAAGCTCCTGAAAGAATCTGCTTTTTATATTATACAGAAATCTGACTGCCTTGTATTTTGCTGTTTTGTGCTTACTATTCCCTTGATGAAAGATGAAAATGATGAAAGTTCCAGTAACGTACTGGAATAAATCGTAAAACATAATTTAGAGAATAATGCCCGGCACTGTAGCAACCATAAAATAAAATACTATTTCATGTCTAACTATGAACAAACTGTATATGGATACTAGGTATTTGTCTATAAAATATGCAGTAGCTTCGTGTAGCTTTTGGCACTTGTGAAATCAAGTTAGGAGAATACAGGTGGTAAGATACGACTGTAGTAACAAAATATTATTTAAAGGGGTGATACAGGATTCATGTGGTATAGCTTATGGCTGCGTAATGAAAACACTGCTACTCTCTTTCAAGACATAATTCAACAGGAGCCACACAAGTGCCAGTGATGGTAACAATCTACGTGTGTGTGTATAATATTCATAGACGACAGTGTGCAGCTAAATATTTGTCTTTCTCTCTTCTCAGCCATAATGTCTTAGTTGTTTGTTTTCATTTGCTGTCTGACTGCTTCTGTTTATGCATCCAAACATTTTCTGATTTGCACTTTCTGACACTACTTTACTTTCTCTATGCCCCCTCTCTCTCTTATCCCAATGACATGTAATGATCACACCCATTCCTACATCCTCACCACAGCGACCCTAAGCAGCATGCCGCTGATTGGCTTCTGTGTTGATGATTTAGAGGTCATGAACCCCAGCACTTGGAATTAATGGACTATGTCGCATGACTACAGGGTACTTGACACATGCACGCCTACATACACAGATGCCACTGCTAGTAATATACGGTCAATGGGAGTCAAAGCCCTTACAAACCTAATTATGTGAACTAATGAATACTCACAGTAACACACACACACTCATAAACATACAGCCTCAATCACACCAGTACAAGGTCATATTGAACTGGTGGAAAGTTGAACTATCTAATGTTTGTAATCACCAAAAATCACTCTGTGGTGAATGTGACAATTCTGTGCAGTCAGTGGATGCTGTGAGTTCAGTGAAAGCATTGTCTAGACAAAAAGTATACATGCGAGTGCAAATCGTGTGAAATAACAAGCTGTGGGTATTTTTATGTGACAGCAAAGTGCAGGTCAACTTACACATCTCTCACACATACATACAACGTTGCCTTTTACAGAATAAAATACATATAGCAGTAGGAGGCCAAATTACCATATTTACAAACGCAGGCTCCAACAATTATTTCATTCCCCTTTTAGCTTTGACGACATAGTTGTTTTTGCTGTGTCGTATTGCTCCCTGGAGCCCAACCGCGAATGCGAGCTGTGAAATAAGGCTACTTATTAGAGCCAGCAGTTCCACTCTATATAAACTAATGAAACCCCTGTGTTTGTCCCTGTTGACAAATTGTTCGAATCAGAGTGCTCCAACCAAGCCTTAAAGAGACCATGACCACGTGTTAAATGTGAACAGATATGTGTGAGCTGCTCTAATTGGAAAAGTCCAGAAAAACAGGTCTCTTTGATGGAGAACTGGATTCTTGTGAAAAGTTTAACTTGGCACAGAAACACACAGTAAATGTCAGAAAGAGGTAGAAAAACCCATAGAGTTTTTGAATTTCTTAAAAAAAACTGAGGATACATAACTGATCACCTGAGAAATCTGTAGGAATGTAAAGGATCTATAGAGTTAAAAGCCCTCGACTCAAACTGGTATAAGTGTGTCCATAGATTTAAGCAGTGACAACTAAAAATGAAGGACAAACCATGACTGCAGAGCCTTACCTGTGCATTTCTTCAGGCTACCGGGTCGTTTACCATGCATCCCCAGCTTACAGTTGAAGTTTTCCTCCCAGAATTCAGCGAACCAAACATTCCTCCTGTTGTTGGACAACGAGCGGCTTCGGAAATATCGGTCAAACGCTGTTGAAAAAAAGAGCCAAAGCTGAAAACACTGACTGAAGAGGGGCTTCGATTTTTCCTTCGTTGCAAACACAATGAACCCATCTGTCCATAAAGAAAACAAAACCTGCATCATTTTGACGGTAAGACTTGTTTTCAAAAAACCCACCAGATCTGCCCTAATGATGAAGAAGAACACCAAGGCTTCGCAAGTAATAGGCCTGCGTTCCACTGAGCCAGCAGTTAGTAAAAATGAGGTGTTCATGGTGTTGTAATAAGTTCTGACTCACAAAAGCATATGTTATGAGCAGCCCATGGATCTAAAGTATGATTGATTTTCCATGGAGCCATCCAGTACTGAAGCGCCCATCAACTACTGTAGCCGAGAGCGAGGTGTGCAAACATTTTAAACCGAGCTTTCACAATTCGGCTACTTGTCCAATTTAATAAGTAGCGAGACTGAGAGAAACGGGGAAGAATATATTTCTCCACTCATACGAATGGGAAGAGCTGTCAGAGACTGGCAGGCTGAGATGAAGAGATAGGCAAAGGAAAAGAAAAACGAGGAAGACAAAAATCACGCCTTGTACTTGGTTCTATGGTCATATCAGAATTAATTGGAACAACCTATTTTTGCTTTGTTGAGTGACAGGGAAAGACACCTATACTGAATTTGATTAGACTTCTACTGTAACACATCCCTGTCCCTAACACACTACTTTAAATACAGGAGGTGCTCAATTGTCCATGTGTCTTGCAAAGAAGCTTCTTAACTTCCCTAATAAATATACGGCGTTATTTCTAGCACTACTGGGGCTGTAATTTAGGGAAACACGGTGAGTGTAAAACAACTCATGGAGGGTGACGAAATCACCAGGGACTACCAGACTGACATGGACAGCTGGTGCCACGCCTCACTCTCTGTAAAAGCTGACAGAGCTGCCTTGATTAATCTCCTCTGCTGTCAGGGAAATTGGTTAAGTCAATTCATGGTTAGACTGCTGGCAGGTCTGGCTTAACTGCCTGCGTCACTCAACAGGTAGAACATGTCATCTGGCTTCCCCCTGTGAGCACAAAATTACAAATATAAGCACCTACCGGGGCTAACGTTTTATGTTTCCAGTCTTTGTGCTAAGCTGTGCTTTGAAACACTTGTCGATATAATGCTGAACTAATTGTTGCATCAAAAGCAAAATCACGTTTCTTTGCCATAAAGAAAATGAAAAAAAGGCAGCATTGATAGATTGTATGGTATTAAATGTGCCAAAAACATTTAAAACTATATTTGTTATGCACTCTTCATTAACCTTGTGCAGGCTCCATCTCACTCCCAACTTGTCCATTCTGAAGTCCCCATAGCATGTTCGTTCGTGTTATCTAGCCGACTTTGATTCATTTTAACTCATACATAAGCTTTCCTTGCTCTAAGTTCAGTTTATATCTTGTCATCTTAGTGTCCCTCCAGGAGTCAATTATCTAATGGGGAGCTCTGACAGAGCGCAAATGAGGATATACCCCTCAGCCTAATGGCAAAAACTTGATGCCTGCTGGGTTTCAGAATGAGAGGACATGAGCCTATCACACATTCTGTTTCTGGTCTTTCTCCTGCCTCTTTAATTTGATCTATTGGACCTCAAGCACACACACACACACACACACACACACACACACACACAGGAAACAGAAAGTTTGAATGCAATTAAAAATGTATTTTACTTGCTTATCTTGCTTATCAGTTAGTGGCCACATGTGCAGTGACATCATAGCATCCATCTTCTCTCTCTCTCTCTCTCTCTCTTACCATCTACAGATGCTCGTTTAGGAAGAATGGTGATGGCTCCCTCGGCCACTCTCTCCTGGCCGATTACGGGGGAGATCTTGGCCCCCCAGCTGTCTGAGCCCACCCACAGGAAGTGACCAGTCTGGTTGTTCCGCTTAGCTGCGTCCAGAACTCGTCTGTTTGAGCAAAAAAGGAGACAATGTTATGTCTGTGCAGCCTGGAAAAGTTGAAGAACAAATGAACAAGTAGATGTTCCCAACCCTAAACACCTGACCTTACTGCCCAAACCTTCCCAATCCAAACCACCCTCACCTAATATTAACCACTTTGGCTGATAACATCTGATATGTTTGTACAAATCAACTAGAGGCAATTAAAAATAAACTATCACTACTAGTTTAACCATCAAATCTATGATATGATTGTCTTACAGTTGCTTCTTCTTTTCTAGAGCAAAGGTTACTAAACCAGAAGTAAAACTGAAAAAACTCCAGAGCGGCGGCAGCAGGACACTTTTCTAAGGAACAGCGCGTACCGTATGTCGTCCTCATTTGCAAACATGATGACGGCCCTGGCGTTGGAAGTCTCCAGCAGGCGTCTGATGATCTTGTCAAACTCCCCTGGCCTGGGCTCCCTGGGGATCTTTAAGGACTGGGCGATACACACACCACCTGGGACAGAAACGGAGAAAAGACAGAGAGACGGAAGGTATTATGTGATTGTTAGCCACCAATTTGCACTTTTTCCCAATTTGTATTCACCACTCACAAACGGTTGCTCTCCCTTGACTTGGCCTATACTCTGCTCATAAAAGTGTTATAAACTGTTAAACACCTAATGTCAAGACCTTTGGTGTGTGGAAGCAATGTGATTTTACACTTTCAGCAGATTTAGCACTTCTACACGGATAAAGGGAGAAACTGACAGGTAGCACGAGCAGCAACAGCCACTTTAGAATATGCAAGAACATCCAAGGGAGCAGATAAAACAGCAGTGACAAGGCGATCTAGTGGGAATGAAAGGGGGAGAGGATGAAATTAACAACAAGAAACATTAGAGAGACTAAAAGAGTTTAGAAACGGTGGAAGGAAAGGAGATAATGTCGGAGGCGTTGACCTGTTGAACAGATGTATAATTCAAAATCAAATTGCTGCCATGGTGCAAGTGCCAGGAAATATCTTGTGCATCTATTTCTTACTTCTCCGTCTTCTTCGTTGTTTACTATGACCGGAATCGCGGTCACAACAACATCAGCTATTTCACTCACACAATATGTGATGTCACCTAGTGTGTCCTCTCTCTCACACACACACGCAATTCATGTTAAACTCTGTAAAACACGAACAGAAAATACACAAAATCCGACATCCCATACAGCTTTTACACAAATCCAGACTTTATATTTAATCCTTTCTGTTAATTAGATCTGGGTTATTAAATTAGCAGCCCAGCTCAAGACGTAAAGGGGTGTGTGTGATTACGTCTTATAAGTTGTACAATGTATTGCAGACTCTGTGTGTGTGTGTGTGTGTGTGGGGGGGAGTGTGAAGTATGTCCCCCTTTCCGCCCTGCCTGTTCCAGACCATTTATTGAACATCTGTACAGTCTGTCGCATTCACTATATCACTCCCCTTAGTCACACACACATGCGTGCCCACGCAGATGCGCGCACACCAGCGGGCATGGCTGCTAAAACAAATAGTCATTAGCCTCAAATTAAAATCCTCTGAAGGATAATCACTAAAGTGACAAAATCTGCGCAGGCATTCCCAGCTACTCCTCACATGCGCACACACACCCTGCACACCAGACACAATATTTCAAAGTCCTGAAGACTTTCTCAAGGATAACCGACCTGACTCACACTTTTTGCGTTTGCACACACGAATTATGAAGCAATGAACATAGGGTGCGTACAAGCGCTGGTGTTTGCATTCCCTCGCCATTGTGCTTGGACCAGTATAAAGGTGATTAAACTACAAAATGTATTTTACAATCACATCATCATATTTAGAAAAGGGGATTTGCTTCATATTGTAAAGTTGTACAGAACAAAACAGGGTTTTTGTGTTGACTGCTGAGGTTTTAAGTGGGAAGCTCCTACACAGCGGAAAAGAAAAGTTTCCTGTGAAGCATATTGATTTCAGTATCGATTTTAGGGAAGATCTGTGCTGAAACCTTCTCCTGACCACATCATATAGCGGTGGCTGTTAACAGCGGATTCACATTAGCATACTGTATCAACAAACTCTAAATTAGTGGCTATATTTGGTGATATCTAATCTAGCTGTTGAATCATTTTCAGTTTCCTGCAACTGCAACACTTCCCTCCGACCTCCCAAAACACAATCTGTAGGCTCATTATTTGGCTGATAGAGTTGAGGATAATTAATTGTTTAGAGACCTCACATCACATTTTGGGCATTGTTAATTTGTGACCCGTCAGAAATTCTCTTTATTCACTTCAGATAAAAGAACAGTCTCAGCTGTTTTGGATCACAGTAATAGCCAGTTATTACATAATCCGCCAATTGTAGCGCGTTCATCTACAACAAGCTAATTGAATTAAGGCTTTACATTTGCTGAGCAGCAACGCAGTGAGCGCTTGCTTTATCTCTAATAACCTGATTATCGAGGCTTCAATGTGAAACAAAATGCGACTGAATTCTATTCATTCCTTGGCTTCGTTTGTGTGGATGCGTAAGTGAGACGCAGATTCTTGTGATGCCTGCGCATATCCTGCGTCTGTCTTTTTTTAAAAAAAATCACCTTCAGCTTGTCAAAACTGTACTGAGTAGATCTCTGAAGTATTTAAACAAAATAAGAAAAAAATGATGATGATTCATTTCCTCAAAATGGATCCATTAATCATACACTTTTTACAGAAGTGTAGAATATCAGCAAAAAGAATGAACTCCAATCTGCAAGCACTAAAATATACCGAGACAAACTTAGTAGTAGAAGCTGCCCGTAGCATATAATGAATGCAGTGAGCAGAAAAAACTCTACATGCATCCTGACTTTTACATGAGATATTTCACCTTTCACAGTGGATACACGTACTTTTTGCATCTATTACAGCTATATTTCAATTAAAAGATTTTACATGATCTTTTTCTCTTTTCTTTCCCCCTCTCCGTCTTTATTTCCCCCCTTATCATCAATTTTTTTTATATTTGCATGTATCCTCCACTTTTTAACATCAAACTGAGTAATATTATATTTAAATATATCTCCAATGGTGACAATGACTTCATACTGTTCTATTATACGATATCCTGCAGTAACCCTTGATTCTGCACTGTGTGAGCACCACAAAAACAGTGTTACACCTGTGCATCTTTTAACGCATTTATAACCGCCTTACACACATAAAATGTGTTCCTGCTAAGCAAGATAATTAATGAGGATACCTTTAAAGTCTGCAGTCTTGCCGTAGGTGTGTGTGTGTGTGTGTGTGTATGTGTGTCCACATTCATTCTTCTGTGTTAGGCGTGTATGTGTAACAGAATTAAAGCAAAGCAGCAAAATCAAAGTCCCTGCCTCTAATGATTTTCTAATTAAGATTTAGCTGTGTCATTTTCACTGATTTGTTTATAAGCACACACACACACACGCACGCACGCACACACACGCACACACACGCACACACACACGCGCCTTGTCACTTGCTACATAAGACACAACAGTCAATATGCTTGGATCAAATATGAGGTAATGTGCAGCCAACAAATCCACACAGGATGAAAATTAATTTCTTTCTCCAGCTTAGCAGACATTTCTCTAGCCCCATTCAGTCATGCACTAGAACCCTGAACGTCTCTAGAAATTACCCCGAGGAGCTGTATGTGAGAATGCAAATGACATTAAATGGACATTACTTTATCAGCTCCCTAGTACAAAGTCAGAGTAATGTCCCATTGAGTCCGTGTATGAATACAGCAGGTCATCAATCAACTCAGCACAGAGAAGAACAGAAGGATGGTGCGAATATTTCCCATGTTTTCTGGTGTTGCATCCTGCTTCTCTCCTTTATAAAAACCAGGGTTCTGGACATAATGTATAATTTCAAATCGTGCAACTGGAAACACGCGAGTTATTTCTGTGATGCAGTTTGTGTGTGAAGTTGTGCCGCCTGCACGCTCTGCTTTAGACCACACAAACACCTGCCAGTGGACCGTTAGCACGGAAGAATCAATGATCTGGACACACTTTCTTTCTCTTCCTCATTAACACTGCTATAAAACTTTAGGTTGCCCTCCACTTCGCCATGCTTTGTTCATGACTTGGAGCACTGTAACATGAGCCTTTGAAGTCACTGATTAGTGTATGTGCATGTGTGTCCATGCAGCCCTACCAATGAATATTTGACTATGTATGTAACTCCTGTAACTACGAGTACAACTCCTCTTTGCTCGCGTGTGGCTTAAGTGGTGCAGTAAATATTGTGTTCTGCATTTTTTACTTTGACTTGAAACCTCTCTCCAGGCTCGCTAATGAATCATTGACAACACCCACAGAAGCGCTGTCCCAGGAAATTTACATCCCCCTATTAAAATATGCCTTAAAGGACACAGGCCCTAGAGCCTTAAATGGGCCTGAAAATTTAAGATGGTTTTAACCTCAACACAATAAGATGCTGCTCAGACCTGAACCAAGCCTGAGGAGGAAAAGATGTTGTGAGCCTATAACAGACTGAAGCCTGAAATTGATTACAATTTGCTGATAATGAAACACTGATGACGCCATGTGAAGAATGTGAAAGATAGTTTCAGTTTGCAGAAACTAAGAGAACTCTGGGTAAATATTTGTTAGATTAGCCCAGTGTGTACATACACTGAAAATGATGAGATGTTTCCACAGTGTAAATTGTGGAAGGTGTCAGTCTGTATCAGCGCATGGATATGCATGGATATACAGTTTCACATAAAATGTGGTGCTGAAATGAAAAACTTTCATTTGTTATACCAGTCTAAAAGGACTAATTCTACGCCCATACAGTAACATCTACTGGAGTTATCCATCCATTCCTACTGCACTATAGTCACATCGCTCGGCAACGGTTCCACAGTAAAAAGCATTCACTTTTCATAATAAGCTTTTTAAATCCCAAATGTGCAACATGCTGTATTACCAACTTAGCATTGATAAGCAGTGTTTGCACAATGAATAATATGATTACAACATATAACGGACTTGTCTGTAAAGAGAGTGTTTTAATGTTTTGTCAACAACTATAACATCTCATGTGTTTTCACACAAGATAAATAATTTACTTAGTTGCTAAAAATGAGGACACGGAGTAAAATGTAAAAAAACAGCCATTAAAAAGCAAATTTGACAGAATCTGTGGAAATTGAAAATATACATGAATTCGGCACCAACAATACATTTCACAAAAGTTGGGATAAGGACATGTTTACCACTGTGTTGCATCGACTATTTGGGAACTCAAGAGACCAACTGCTAGTTCTGAAAGTAATTTGTTTCTTCTTCTTGCTTGATTTTTGCTTCATAATGTACCGAATGTTTGCAGTGGGAGACAGGTCTAGACTGTGGGCAAGGCGACACAGCACCGGAGCTCTTACTATGGAGCCATGCTGCTGTGATACGAGCAGAATGTGGTTTGACATTTTCTTGCTGAGAATGGCACAAGGGACAATTTCTGAATAGCGACATAGGTTGTTCCAAAACCTGTTTATATGGTTTAGCATTAATGTTGCCTTTACAAATGAGCAAGTTATCCATGCCATGTACACTAATACGCCCCCATACCCTCATAGATGTTTGGTCTTGAGGAATATATTTTTGTGTTGTGGAGTTTTACTTGCATTTGTGGACACAGCAACAGAGTGTTGCCAACTATGGCTTTGCAGTGATGTCCAGTAATACTTCTGAAAGACTCTTTTTGAAAGAAGCATTTTTTTATTAGTTAGAGGTGTTACATTAAAAAAATGAGCATGTATAAAAAAACAACACATTTTCAGTTTCAAATAAGTTAAATTGTTGTATTAATTAAATCACTTAGCTATTCTCAATTAAATCATTTACTATTACTATTTACTTATTGTTTCTGTTATTAATTACGCTTTACACAATTTCAATTTCCAACTTGGTTTAATACAGGGTAGGTGTAATTTGAAAAAATGTGTCTTAATTGGAGAAGTTGCAAATTCTTTTACAATCTAATACAATGCACCGAGCAGCTCTGCCATGACTTCTACTTATACTACAATTTTGAGAGTGGGCAGTACACACTTACACGAGTGTTATACAAAGCAAAAAAAATGGTAAGAACTTCAAAAACAGGTCCAGTGAGTGCATCTGCATTACTTAACTTAGTAGCTATTGAATATTTCTACACCATTTAATAGTACCACATACAGTGAAGGCATGGTATAATTAGTTCTGCCTGTTAACTCCATTAACACTGCAGCTGATGACAGTCAGTATTTTGTGTTGTCACTTACAGCTAACAACAGGACAAAGATTTAAATGTCAATGCAATTACTCTCTTTGAGGTATACATACTTTGAGGTGAACTTTGCCTCCATCTTTGCTTAATCATAGAGGAGAGTTTGAGTGATGTTCCTTAGTACTCACATATGTATCTAAGCCTACGTAGGGAGAACAGACTAGACCTTGGTACAGACAAAGACATCTTTCTTGATTCCTGTGTGTGTGTGTGTGTGTGTGTGTGTGTGTGTGTGTGCGCGCGTGTGTGTGTGTGCAGGAGAGTGAAAGAAGAGATGCACAAGAAACCCACACGGGAGACAGTGTGCAAGAGAGAAAAGGAGACAGATGGAGACAGAGGATCTTGGCCTTTTAACTTCTCACTTCGCCAACCATCACACATGAAATGAGTGTGTGTGTGTGTGTGTGTGTGTGTGTGTGTGTGTGTGGTGGGGTAGGGGTGGGTGGCAGGTCTGTCTTAACCACAGGAGTCGAGCAGTCTAGCTGGAGTCAGCACTTGCTTAAGTCTGAGGGGAGACAAGTGGACACCTCCTGCATTGAGCAATGTGTGTGTGTGGGTGTCAAGTGTGTTTGCAAAGAAAAGATAACAAAAACCTGCTATTGAGTGTGTTTGTGCAGTTTTCAATAAATAATCTTGTGGTTGGACAATTATTAATAATTATCCTGAATATATACAACTTTCTAGTAGAGGAGAAAAATAATTCATACAATTTAAGGGACTCCCTTTGAACTACAGTGCCTGTGTGTAGAGGGAAAATAAGATTAGAAAGATTGTGTGGATGAGAATATGTTTGACTCCATAATCTCAGCAAATAGAAAGTGTAGTCGTTTTTCAAATTATCTGTGTACTATAGATGCTGTGGTGAGAGTCAACAAGTAAACCAGGAGACTAGTTTTCAAGAAAAGGGTGAAGGGTCTGTTGCTGTCTCCCTTACTGTCTCCATTGAGTCGGTATGACCTTCTACCACCTGCCACACATCACCAATGTTTCCAATCAATCAAACTACTCCCAAAGGCCTTCTGTTGCATGTGGGGAGACCAAAGCTGGTATCAGGTTGGTCAGATGAAAGGAGGCAAAGATGGAGAGGAGCTCAAAGGAAAGATAGGGTATGGAGGACAGAAGGACAAGAGGCAGGGCAGATGGAGAAGGAATTAAGGACACAAGGAGAGGAATCAGTTGGGAAGGAAGATAGGAAAAGATAGAAAGATGTAAGGTATAAGATGAGGAGGGAGGGAGATAAGCAAGGGATGATTGGATGTCACACACAGATAAAAAGCACAAGGTCAATGCAAAGCTCTGAGATCACAGAGAGAACATGTCCACTTCTGTCTGGTACTCGTCCTCCCAGTCTTTACCTTTCTCTTTCTCTCTGTGACTTCCGAGTCTCTTGCTTTCTTCTATTTTACTGTTGGCCAAACTCTCTCTCTCTCTCTTTCCCCGACAGAAGAATTTTCCTTCATTTTTGTGGCACCCCCCTCTTTTTCCTACACACATTATCTGACAGTAATCAGACATCCAATTACAGCAGTGCCCTCAGACTAGGGCTGTGAGGGCACGTGTGAGTGTGTGAATGCGAGTTGCAGCGTTGCTGTATTCTTCAGAAAACACACACACACACACACACACACACACACACACACACAAGCACACACACACGAAAGAGCATCAGATCCCGGCTGATGCCTGGCTGGGATGTCTCACCATTCGCCTGCCCATGTCTTATCTGAGGATGAAGGAT
Organism: Microctenopoma steveboyesi; assembly: GCA_032359275.1. Classification (NCBI taxonomy): domain Eukaryota; kingdom Metazoa; phylum Chordata; class Actinopteri; order Anabantiformes; family Anabantidae; genus Microctenopoma; species Microctenopoma steveboyesi. The sequence continues at coordinate 6,239,942 of JAUMHF010000015.1, read as the reverse complement.
CTCACATACACACACACACACACACAGATATACTGCAAACATCCAAAAAATATATATAGATAGATATGTGTGTGTGTGTGACAAAAAAGTGACAAACATGGCTTTGAAAAATGTGTTGGTGCTCACGGTGACTCGTTTCCCTACTTTAGTCAAGTGTTGTTTTATTAGGGGAGAGCATGTACGGCTTTTCTTTTTCTAATAGGTGAATTAGTTCAGTTGTAAATTAAAGAGCAAATTAATTTATTAGCCTGTAAATTCTACTGCTAAAAAATGTAGATCAGTGTTACTGGTGTGTCTAAAGATCGATGTGAGCAGGTTCTTCCAGAAACGACAGGTTTTAGGGTGGAGCTTCTGCCCCTGCTCCTTTACAGACACATCTGGGATGTGTGTATAAAACTGACGCACGTCGCATTACAAATAGAAACACAGAGCAGCGTAAAAGTTTCACACAATGTTTCTAGTACAACCTGACTGACTTCACTGCTTAACTAGCCTGAAAAGTTAGACACTTTAGCCATGTAGCATTACTGGGCAGATATCATGGGTGGATTGAAGACTCTTAAATAGTAACTGTTACAGGTTGAACAAGGCCCAAGTTCAGGTCACAAACAGTAACAGTCCATGTTTGAGCTTGAAGTAAATCCAGAAGTCATGGAAATTGTGATATGACATTTTTTGGCACATTGTCCACCTATTTCCAAAAAGACAAGTACTTACTTTACTTGGCAGATGCTTTTATCCAAAGCAACTTTCGAGGAGCTGTCGCTGGGTGTCTGGCTCAAGGACACACCTGGTAGGGGATGGACTAAGAGTCAAAAGGGGTTTTGAACCTGCAACCTTCTACATCCCAGTCTGACGCTTAACCCATTGAGCTACCAGGCCACTTACAAGTGTCCTCCTTAGAAACAGATGCCTCGCTGCTTCTGACTTGGCTGCTGATGTTGATTGTAACAAGTAAGAAACTAATGTACATACATGTAGTCTAGAGTCTAGACTTAGGTCAGCTAGTGCCAAGCAAAATTGGGGGAAAGTAATAATTTTGTAGTGATCTCTTGTTTCTTTCCAGAGCTGTATAATGTGTAGGTGTTTCTAAACTTTTTCCTGCCAGTGCACTGTAAATGCACAAATGTGTAGACTAGGCATACATACACTTATACTACTGGACACACACACATGCGCACACACAGTGAGGATATTAGCAAATACGTTCTGTTCCATCCTCCATACGGTGTGTTGCTGTGGTGTCAAACTGAAACGGATGAATGGAAAAACAAAAATGTCACTGAAACCGCTGACCTTTGCTGGGACTTTTCTGACAACCAAATACATATGGTTTAGAAAAGATATAAGATCATTTTCTGCAAGTTATGTATTTAAATAATATTAATAATAATACAACAATTTTTGATGGTTATTGATGATTATTTTTACGGGTCAAATATTCAGCTTGATTTTTTCGTCCAACGTCAACTGAATAGTGTAAAGGCCGAAATACGGCAGCTTGAAAGTAAAAGAACCACACAGCTGTTGTACATTTTGAATACACTGTATATACTAACTAATGGAGCATGGTTTCTTCATCTGTTAAATATCTCTGCAGGCGAAATACAATGATGATACTTACCACAAACACACACACCAGAAAGAAAACAAATTTTATCAATCATCTCCACAATAAGCTGGAAATCACCAATTATTCACTGAGGCTGTAACACAAAAAAAGCCAGAAACTCAGTTCCTAACAGTTTTAGTGTCAACACACACACACACACACACACACACACACACACACACACGTTGTTTAACAGTTTATCAATGTTTATCTCTGCCAAATCAACAGAATCAGTCACCAGGCAGCATACAAAAAACTGTGAAATGAAAATTGTGCATCAGCAAGATAATGTAGTCGTAAGTGACAGTTACAATGTTAAACTAAATACACAGTCGCGCAGTCGTTAAATATTCAACAGAAAGTCAATTGATAAGTCAACACAGCACACGCATAGCTGGCCAATCAGCCAGCCCATAGAAACTTAACCGTAACTCGTTCCCATTAGAACCTGCCAATGAGCAGAATATATGGGAGACATTATGGCTCCTGAATAACCATGACCACACAGGCTTATTGCTGCTGATGGCATCTGTGTGGGCAAACAGGATGCCAAAATGTCAATGCTTGAATGTCTGTAAATATATTATGGATTGTGCATATGCTTGTGTGCATGTCTGTTTGTGTTCTAGCCGCCACTGGCAGAGGCGGTCGTGTGCTATGCTAATGCATGGTGTGGGAAAGCCGTGCAAGCTTTTAAAACATTGGCATCACTTCCTCCCACTTTTATCCTAACAAAGATTCATATATGGGTGTGATTCAGGGTTTGTAAATGTATTTTATCTCTTTGCACCGGTGTCATCCGTGGTCAGACATGTTTTCGTGTTGTCCGTCTATCCCCTTCTCCAAACACAAATGTTTTGATGAATGTTTTATTCAAAGATTCTCATTTAAAGGGGTATGATCCAATACAATGTGCTATTTTGGTGCTCTGAATGCACCATTACTTGAGCCAACACTGCCCAATGCATACATTTCACTAGATCAATATGTCTTGCACATAAAGTATTTTTCAGGCATAGACATGCGTTCTCTTAGCCGAGGGCTTTGCTTATTGCAGCATCAATGGACACAGCACTTACTGCCAGGAGCTCAGACGAGAAAGATGAATAACGCTAAAGGAGTGCCACATACATGAGTCAGAGGGCTATATTTTCATGACAGAGCACAGAGGGTTATGTGACATTTTCAACAGACACACAAAAGGTTTTTCTCTCAGCTGCAAAAGTTTGATATTTCAGAGACCTGCCTTGAACTTGACTGCACTTAAGTAGGTGGGAAGGTACAGCAGGGTAGTGTTAGTGGCAATAATGCAGCGGAGGAATTTTAGTCTGAAGGATTATGGTGATTGGAGCTTGCACTGTACCTGCTCAGGCCATGTCACAAGGTGATGCTCACATTTTGTGCCAAGCACCTAAATCTCTCAGTAATGTATTTTTTATAATCCGACCCAGCTGCCATCTGCACTGCATGCAAAAATGAAGCCTGCACAAAGAGTTTGTGGCAATGTTTCTATATTTCAGAGCTCAAGTCAAGTTCCCCAACACCAAACTTGCTCATTCGTGTCCTGAAGAACCCTGCATTGTGCACTGGAATAATTGATCTGGTGGGGTGGGGGGTTATACTTATATAGGGAATATAGGGAACATAAGTCTAGTGTTCAACACAGGAAGATCTACAATTATTGCAAACAGCAGCCACAACCCACCAGGCCCTACTGCGTCGAGATGTTTTAGCTTTATTTTTATAACCTCTATGATGTTGGCTGGTTGCACTGTGCCCCTGCAGTCTTCCCTTTACTGTTTTACCATTTCTATTTTTATTTTGATACTCTCGTTCTCATGCATCTCAATAAAATCAGCTAACGTTAGTCAAACGTGTGTCTTCCCTCTTTAATCGTCTATTAGTATCATTATTTGTTCCCCAAATCCCAGGGGATGGCACAGTGAGCGTGTCTCCTTCATGCTTGTTCTTCATCCACCCCTCCCATGGACTAGGTGTCCCACTGTGCATCCACTGGTCTCCACATGCATCATCCCTCCATCCTGCCAAGTAGGGAGCGATCTATCTGCCTATCCATCTATCCGTGCATTGATGTTCTGTCTCCTATTTATTCTGAGCAGCAGGCTTTGTTGTTCACCTTCTTTCTGTTGTTCCCTTCCCACCACCACCCCCCCCCCCTCTGCGCTCCCAGTGAACGATATCAGTAACATGTGGCTTGTCTTTACTCCATCTCAAATACACGTCACACAACAAAAGTCAACAGTGAGTGTGTGAGATAGAAAACAGACACTGTCTGGTTGATCCATTTAATCATGGCCTCGATAGTGCCATCATGTACAAAACATTAGTACTCATTTACTTGGCAGAGAAACTAGCAGTCAGAGCATGTAGTAGAAAACATCCATTAGAGAAGAATTGACACGGCAGTTTCCCAACAAGAGAAAATCTGAACAACCTAATTATTTATGAATACTGTTTTTTTTATGGCAAACATGTGACTAGAGATAGATGGACGGACAGATGACTCAATGATAATATGGTTGTGCGTTTGTCAGTGTGAGTCCTTGGTCGTACTCAATTGTGGAGAAGGGCAACATGACCTGTACGAAAAGGTTAGAGAGACAGAGCGGAGTCTATTGGCATTTACTAACCACTTAATAAGACAAGTGTGTCGCACGGAAATAGTGACGAAACGACAGAGCTATACATACTCCAGGTGAATAACTGCACACACTTGTCAGGAGATGTGTTGAACACATAAGAACAGACATGCACACACACACACACATCCATAGACACAGAAATGTACACATTTAGACAAACACACTTTGATACACTCAACTGCAGCCAGTGGAGCATGATAGTGGAAGAAAAAGGGGTCAGTGGTGATGGTTTTACAGTCGAGTTAGTAGAGAACTTAAAATAGTTCGACTGAACCCTAACTAAACATTATTGAGGGATCACTGGATGAAAGAAAGGAGAGAATCACTACTGCCGTTCTCATTTCACAATTTGAATAATGTTGTCATGGAAATAAAAATTCCAATTATGTGCGTGTAAAATGTATTCTTGTTATTTGAGGATATTGAGCCAACATTTATAAAAGGTTCCACCAGCTGGTTGTTCCCTTGGAGACGGTGGAAAAAAAAATATCTGTAAAAACATTGCTGTGCCTGCAGATTTCAAATGCATGCACACCTGCACATGAACACACGATTCGATTTTTTTTATTTGAAAGAGAAATAGCAGTTCAATCTGGTCTGGCTTCTGGGTTACTAGGTTACTATCACTATCTCTAGGATAATCTTAGTGTGGAAAATCCTGTTTTTCTGAGTAATTCATTCTAATTCAGTCAAAAGCGCGTTTAGCTCCCTGCTTACGGTAGCCGTGTACCTAACACTTTGTGTGTCTGTACATGCTGTACGTTTGAGTACTGCATTTGAGGGGTGAGAGTTCTGGTGTTTTCCCTTCACTCTCTTTCTAATATAGAACATCAAAAGTGACCCATCTCTCTGCTGGGTACCCTCTGACCCTGTGAGACTTATCTTCTTCTCTGTAGGCCCCCATGCTGCTTAGGGCCTATCAAGCGGCAACATAACACCATTATTTCAGCCATTCCCTCTGTGGGGGTGTCAGTTCCCACCCATTGATTCACATCCTTTCCTGGGTCCTGATCACCTTATTCATCTTTCCTCTCTTATTATCCCTCTGTCTCTCCGTTTGCTCACCAGTCCCCTCTTTACTTTCTTCATTTTATACTGTGGTCATCCATCCCATTCTCTCTGCAGTACCTCCACATGCCAAATATCGCCACCCTGTCCTCGCTCCATGCTGATCTGACCACCTTCCTCTCTTTGAAAACTCTCTTCCCACCTATCCCTTCCTAAAAGGCCCTGCGGCCAAGGTTCCATGATAAAATCTCAGCAAGCCTTATTGTCTTGATTAAAGCTGTCAGAAAGGAACAAAGAGGAAAAATACAGCTGGGGTCAGGGGAAAATAAGGACTCAATGGTGCGTTACCAATGCCCTTGTTTCAGCCACTGTTTAGCCTGCCTTCCTTTCTGTGTTTCTGACTTTTCCTCCTCTTCCCTCTGTTAGTTTTAGTTTCTATGTACATGTACACTCATCATGCTCCATGCCTCAGCCTCTCTCCCTCCATCAGTTTCATACTCTCAAGGTATGTTTAATAACCTCCTGACCTTAACTTAATGCAGACCTGTCAAAATACCTCTGCTTCTCGAGTTGCTTTCCTCAAGTGGTCTTTCACAGCTTTACCACAGAATATTGTTTTACTGTTATTGGCCTCCAACAACACAGTGACGAGATGGTTCATTACCCCCTTCCCCCAGTCCTTCCACAGAAATGCAAATATGTGGTTTGCATTGCATTCTGTTTACTTTGCTATAGTGCTGTTCAGCAGGTTTTGCTTTCATTTTGCAGGAAGTATTAAGGTTGTGAAAAGTTAAGACATACAGCACGATACCTCAGAATCAGGTCCTGGTGTGCAGTGTAGAAGATATATGGTGCTTTACTACTTATTTGGTACTAAACCTTGTCGCAGGGGAAGCCTCCCAATAAGTTTGCTTCTTTTCACCAGTATATGAAGCAGTAGACTAAAAGTAGACAGTCCTCATGTCCCAGGCAGGGATAAGACATTTTGTAGGGAAGGTAAAATGGAAATTAAGTGAGGGAAGTCACAGGAAGTAATTTTCAACTTGAAAATATCAGCGCATTTGAGCAAGAACAGGAGCTGGAAACAATTCAGAGGAGAGAGCAAGAGCTTTTTTTCCCTTTCAGAGCAGTTTCAAATAAATGTTAGCTACAGTAACACAATTCCCACATTTCAGAAGCATAGCTCTGATATATTGAACGTGTGCATGGCACAAAGAGAAACACAAATGTGAGAAGGCTTACAAGCTAGGGAATTGTTGCAATGGAAGTTAATAAAATCTCTTACAAATAATAAGTGTACCCACTGTTTGTTCATTCACACACACACACACACACAATTTGAATACATACATTAATGTATACACTTAATAAACCTTGTGAGTATAATAAAATATAGGAAACATATTCATATTAAAATAGCAATGTAGAGGGCACACCGAGCTAAAATGTAGTGGACCGAAGGAACCACAACTAAATTTCCTCAAACGTTTTAGTTAGGTTTAATAAACTACCAAGTGAGCTTAAATACATATGCTTCAGATGCAAAAGCATGAGAAGATCATTACAAGGCAGAACTGAAGTATTTCTCCTGGGTGACCATCTATCCACCATCTATTAATATTACAGTAAGAGAGAGACAGGTGTATGACAGTTCGACATGGCCGAATATCAACTGTTTCTCTTTCAATTACGGTGATGACAGAGAAACCACATGCAATCTAGCCAGACGTCCAGCAGGAGTCCTTTGAGGAGGTCTGCCTGTACGCCCCATGACAGATCAGCTAGCAGACCCTACTAACTGGATAAAAGAGGAGCAATTTTCCCAGGTCCTTTAATGATGGTAACAATCACTTAAACAGCTATTTTTAAATGTCCTAAAATGGCTAATACAGCTATGCTAATTAACATTTTATTATAGCATTCTATACAGAGATTACACTTAGTATTTGTCACTTTAGCCTAAAAGAGCAGTTTTTGTTAATTCTTTGGTTCATTTTCTTTTATTATTGTGTAAAACCTTTGCACAGTACTGTATAAACTTACAAAGTCTGCTGGAAAACTGTGGTGACCAACAGAGATGGTCACTGACTTTATTTGTACCTCACTTGTAAATCACTGTGGATGTGTCTGCCAAATATTGCTGCAGTAATTATTAAAAATGAAAAAAATCAAGGTTACTAATAGAGGTTACATGCCTGATACACAATGGCAAAGGGCCCTGATGCCTATACCTCCTGACACAATATCTGTCAGTGGTCCAACCAGTCAAGTGATCCTGCCGCAAAATTAATCAACATCTTGATCAGAAAGCAATTTTGAGGAATACTGGTGGTCTGGGTAAAAGGTTGTTTTTTAGAAGACTGAAGTACAGGAAAACACATGACCTGACCATTTCTGCAACAGCCTGAATCAATGGGAGGGTGATCAGGCAAGATATTGGTAACATGAGGGCAGGATGAGCAATTCTCTCCTCAGCACAAAACAATTGATAGGCAATCTATCTCCCCTACAGCCAGGGAGACACGCGCACAGTGAGTTTCACTCACACGAGTGCGCACAGACACGCAGACATGTGCAGTCATGCTAAGAGTACAAGGATCTGCAGAGAAATTAATAAAAACATTGAGAAGCTGGTTCGTCTTCCAAAGAACTGTGCGTATTTAAATTTACGTTGTGACAGAAGCCATTAAACCCTCCTCTACACAAAGTCCTGAGGTCCCACATAAAAACGAGGAACATCACCCCTCCTTCTCCCTCTGGTGTTCCCTGGGCGGCACCTGGTCCTTGTAAACAGCTGGTTGGCACCTGGCTAGTAAATAAAGCAAAGGAGAGGAAGTGGAAGACAGGTAGAAGAGTGGAGGAATAACAAGAGATGGAGTTGGAACAGGACAGAAATACATAAGGAGCCCTGTAAAACACATAAGATTCATTAGGCATTCAGATTGTGCACTGGAGCTCCCTGACGCCTGTAAAAGTAAAGGAGATGGACGATAAGAGATGAGATAGGCACGAGGAGATGAGGTGGTGGGGAGAGGCAACTAAATGGGGAGGTAGAAAAAGGAAGCAAAGAGAATTTACCAGACAGAAGAGGATTCAGCAGGATACAGACAGACGGGGAGACACAGAGCAAGAGGGTGGACAGGTGTGCGCAGAAAAGAGGAAAATAGCGAGAAACAAAATAGATGAAAGCTGTGAGGCAGGGAATGGAAGGGATGAAGGGGCAGCGGAGTGAAAGAGTGAGACAGAGGAAAAAGAGAGACACAGGCAGCCACGGGGAATGTTGCGGTGCCATAAAAACGGCAGCTGTACGACAGCGCAGTCTCTCCTCCTCATCACAGCACTGTTTGAGTTATCTCGGTGTCTGCTACCTGTGCGCGCGCACACACACACACACACACACACACACACACACACACACACACAGTCCTCTCAGTTTACAGCCATGTTCACTGATTACTTGGATTTCTCCTGGTCTTTATAAGCTCAGGGTCTGACGGGGACAGTAACATTTACTGGTCACTTGTGTGCATGACAGTGTGTCTCTGTGTGTGTGTGTGTGTGTGTGTGTGTGTGTGTGTGTGTGTGTGTGTGTGTGCGAAACAGTATTATTCTTCTGAGTGTTATGTGAATGCAAGGTATTGCCAGGTTTACTATAAAGCTAAATTGTTTCTATGAATTTTATCCCTCAACCATATAAAATGTTCCATCTTGAGGCAAATCGATGTTCAAATAATTCAACACAGCGACATTCATACTGTCTTATCGCCTCTTAACAGAACAGCACAGTGTGCGCACGCCAAGGTTAGACTTAAGAAGTACCATAATAGTATAAGGAAAATTTTTAAAAAATCCACAAGAGTAGAAAGAAGAACGTTCAAGTATTAAATGACATTACCATTAGTTCTGTATGAAATATGTTTTCCCCCAAACTTTTTAAATTGAATTTGTCTTCCACGCAGCCGTTGCTTCCGTTCATTTCACTGCGCTATGGAAATCAACCTGCAGAGCCTTAAATCTTGCTTGAAATAGGTAATCCATCACACTCAACAGTTCATTGCCTTTATTTTTCTGTTGTCCAAGTTACACTGTCACTGTGCTGTAATGTAGCCGTTGAGTGGGAACAAAATTTAAGCTGGTGCATTTAGGGACAGTCTGATATCTGAATTAGAAAGTGGAGGGAAACATGTTTTTAATGGAAAGCCTTTCCAAAATAGTCACGTAATCACTCGGTAGACATTGCCTTTTGGCAGTTGAATATCCATTCTCAGTTCCTTGAGCCTCCTTGTCCGCAGCAACAAGGAGAGCGGTTGACAGCTTAATAGCCTTTAAGCTACTGGTACGGTCTCTTAAGCTGTATAATTTGTTTCTGGATCATTTACATCTTATTTCATGTTTGTATGCTTTGCCATCCTGTGTCCCATCTCCAAAGTTAGTTGACTACACTCTTCCCTGCTGCAGAGGCTGGGGGAGAAAAGTGTTGGAGTTTAGCTCTCACAGAACCCGTATTCCCCCACAGACTAACTGTGCATAGTGACTTTCAGGAAATCTTCCCCTAGCAAAGAAAAGCCTTAATGGCTTAGTTATCCTCACCAGGACTGTGGCTTTTCAGGGCGCTGCATTAGCTCTAGCCCAGTGGACCAATGAGAAACCTCACAAGTGAAGTATTGAGCCCACTTAGTCACTAATCTCCGGGTTCCTTCACAGTGAGTAAGAAGGTGATGTAAGGACAATACATCCCCATACATGACGTACACGCACACCTAAAAGGACACACACACACACAGACTGACAACGTTTGGTCTTATCAGTGGTTCACATAAGCTTTGGGCCTGTCTCATTCTTTCTTATCTTAATAAGGTTGGTCTTAACTCTAATATGATGGACTGCAACTCTCTGGCGAGGGATTCACAATGACACGCACGACACACACACAAATCTACGCGCCAACTGTCCTTCACGTGTGCTTAAACACACAACCTGTATTTCATGATCCTGACATTCCTCCCTCTCCCTCGCACACTCACACACGTCCCGTCTCATCTTAAAGTGGCTGTTGGTACTGTCAGCCTTGTCTAGCAGAGTATTTCTCTAATCTGCCTTGTACAATCTCACCACCCACACCACACTTAAAGCGGTGAATTACAAGGTTGAGTCAAGACTCGAACGCGCAGAGGACTCATTCATTGGCTCTCTGCCAAAATAAAGCACGGCTTATTCAGAACAAGGAGTGCCATTAGCCATTACTGATTCATTTGTAATTTATTTCTTCTGATTCACCTCTTAATCATTTCATCTAGAAAACAGTTGAAGAAACTGTTGCTGATAATTAACTTCCCGTCTGTCTGCTTGTGCGTCACTGCAGAGAAAAACAGTGAACTAAGTTTTCACCTCAGTTAATATTACTTATTGAGTTATTGTTTTCATCTGAAAGTAACTCGGCTTGTGAGGCGGTTAGAAAAATGTGATTTTCTTAGGCGTACATTTTGCAAAAGAGTAATTCCGAAACACTGAAGGACTCGAGCAGTAGCTTAAATCAGGAGTTTGATTTAATGAGATATAGTTATAAAGAGAAATGCACTCTTGGTCTCAGGGGTGACCGACTAAATTCTCTGGGTCTGTCAAATGAATTTACAGCTCTGCTGATTCTTCTCCCACTACACTCGTCTATTCATTACACTTACTCACTTCAATCCCTTCGCCAACATCTCCATACTTTATCTTTATCCTGCTTTTCCATCTTCTCAGTCCCTCCTTCCCCACTAGATGCCTCCTGTCAACCTCTCCTCTATTATTGTCACTGCTCCATGTCTCCCACCTTATATCTGAACTGTCCTCTCCCTCTTTCGCGCTCTACCTCGTGACACGCACCATCTCTCCGGTATTCTTTCATTCCGTCTGCCCTCTCTTTCCGCTCTGCAGGGAATTGCACAGTTTCCCTGCAGATTGCTGCAACGGAGATACAAAATGGTTCCAGTAAAAGATTATGAGGCAAATCCATAACAGCTATCAAAGCTAACAAAGGATCTCGCAGGCACACAGTGGTACACCCACATTCACACACACATACACGGACACAGAAACAGCTACATTAAATGTCTGTACAATACACAGGGTTAAGAGCCACTTATAATTCATTCTCACTTAATTACTAAAGATATAAAACAAGCATTAAAGCCTAAGAAAAATTATAGATTTCTATTAGAAGACGTTAAACATAAATGTAAACTGTTTACTCAAGTGAACTTGAAACAGCATCATACAAAATCCTACAAAGATTTCAACACCTCTAATGAAGTTGCTTAAAAAAATGACACATTAAACGTCATGTACCAAACACTTATTACTGATTTATATAAACCATAAGTCACAGCTATTGCTTTATTTGTACGTCTCTATTGCATAACAAATGTATAATGACAAAGACGCTGTTTTTCAAATGCATCATATGCTAAAACATCGGTACATAGGCAGGATCCACCCTGCACAGGTCCCTCCTTGTTCAGGTGTGTGTTGTACAGCTTCAACCCATTCATAAATAGGCAGAGATGGGGTGCAAAATATTTATTGGACTCAATACTGAAGTACTGCTTCACTCCTCACACGCCTCTCCCCTCTCTGCCCTGCGTGCACCTTTGTTTTCACGCTCTCTTCTGCTGCATCACGCTTTCCTTGCAGCCTTTCATGTGCCCAGAGAAAGAATACAAATTGGTGCAGCACTGAGCCAAAGTCAAAGGAAGACAAAAAGAACAGGAGAAAGCAAAAAAACATTTCAAACATTTAGATGAATACAGAAAAGAGTGAGTAGGGGACTCACATGAATGTCAATAACACGGCTGCTTCAGCAGCTATGAATATGAATATGACTTTTACTGACAGGGGAATATACTGTAGAAAAGTGCTTTGAATAATTTCTATCACATGACATGCACTCTCTCTCTCTCTGTGATTCAATCTATTTCACTCTTTATTTCTCTCCTTCCCTTGTCATTTCCACTCAGTCCTCCTTCCGCCATGACAGGAATGTAGAGAGATCTCCCCTCTCACCCACTGAGGATTTTTCCCTCGGGATTCTGTGATCTCTCTCTCTCTCTTTCTATTGCAATGGATGCTATTGGCACCACAGTGGAACGATATTGGCAGAGCATCAAAAGCCTCTCTCTCCGTCTACCTCTCTCTTTTTCTCTGCCCTTCAACCTCTCCTCTGAATATCTTTAACTTCCAGGGCTTTTTTTTAAATTTCATTTTCAGTGAGCTTAACTTGCATCAAAGCTGGACATCAGTGAAAACACGGCTGTCTCGGTTACACCTTCCCACCTCACTTTTCCTTCCTTTTCTTTAGTGATAATGAAATTTTCTTTCTCCTCGTCCTGTTCTGCACTCTCCTTTTCTTTCCCTTTTCAATCTCGATGTGCTTTCGAGTCAGTGAATCAAGATTTGCAGTACAGCAACAGGTGTGCGGTGTGTTTGCCCCATGTGGCTCAAACAATCCTCCCAGGCTAACAGCAGGTAATTTACATCGCCTCAATTTAGACTCATCTACAACTAGGTTTGTTTTTACTACTTTGTTTTTTTTGGCTGCCTCCCTGTCTGAATCCACCATCTTCGTGACAGCCTTACGAATTCATCGTCACCTGAACAGGGTGACATCGGGGGGGAAGGTTTCGTGAATGAGTGTGCGGTTATACATCTTCCTAGAGTTTCTTTCGGATTACTGTGGGTCCATGTACTACCAATCTTTTGTCCGCAGCCTCCCAAGGACAGAACTCAGATGCTTCCTAATGAGAAGTGATTTCCTTTAAAGTCTGCGAATCTGACTTTCCTCCTAAACCAAAGACCGCAGTCGACGGGCCAATCCCTCCCCAGTAAACATCACAACAAAGTCTATTCAACAAATAAGCAGTGTTTTCCTTTCCAAAAAGGCATATACAGAGATGTGTCTCTGGGAAGCCTGAGGTTGCACAGAAACAAGATGGAAAACCTTCATTTGTAGACCATCTTATTATGACCCACACTTACGTTAAAATGATCTGTACTCGCATAGTAATTTACCATGTTGCCCTACCACAACACACACACACACACACACACACACAAAATGACATTTAGGTTCAAGTGAGAGCCCTTTAGTGGTCATAGTAATAATTATGCAAGCAGAGGAAAGAAGTTGTTAAACAGCCACATAGTCAGAGGGCAGATCAGGTAGATAAACGAGTTGATAAAACACTTTAAGATATATATAAGATATTTAAGATTTAAGCTGCTTGTTTTACCCAAAAGTAGGATCTACCTTAATAAAGCCATTTCTGTGCGACATAGAAAGGAAATTTCAGGAAATGCTCCTACGACACTTTAGGCTTCAGGTTGATGACTTGATGAAAAGTGCTAAACTGAAATGACCCGTAGTTAAGAATTTACTGAGTAAAAGAGATTACTGGGATAACTCACTGGGCATGAATATGTTTCTGCTTCCCTGAGTTAAAGCTTTTTGGAAAACATTACTTTCCATCATTTGCCATCTGTATAAAAAATGTGTGAGACAGACGGAGGCTGAAAAAACTGAGCACGTAGAAGAAAATCAACTGTTAGCAGTTTACCAACCACGCTTCAGTGTGATCTGTTCACAGCATTTGTTTTGACCAGTCGATAACAGCTCATCACACTAATACACATAACTAGAGCTAGGAAGGACAGTGGAGACCTGTCAGTCACCTAACCTAAAGTGAAAAAAACAAAAGGGTCACGACCTTTCTCACAAGCAGTGAACAAGGACCTTAAATTAAGTTCAGACTCATTAAAAGCTCCAAATAGTCAAAGCAGCAACACCTGGGCTACACATTATTCCTGTCTTCCTATTCTTCTTCATGCCCCTCTTTCTAAACCAAGTTAGCACTCATCTTCATTCCTCTCGTCCTCATCTCTTCTCCTTGCTCTGTCTCCTTCACTCTCCTCCGCTGCAGGCTGCTAAATGAGTTGTTCTTTCTCATCTTCGCCACCTTTTCCCCTCCCAATCAATTTCTTTTTGTCTCTCCATCACTTTCCAAAAGGGCATCTTCCCCCTTTCAAAATCCATGTTTTGGCTAATTTCACATCTCAACACTAATTTTTCCAAAAGCCATCAAGCCTTTTGATTCCCTTCTCTTTATTATCCCACTGAAAAAAACAGAGGACCCTCTGTCTCTCACCTTCTCCATTTTTCACAGGCCATCAACCTCTGTTTCTCCCTGTTCCCCAAATCTCTCTGTCTCGTTTCATATTTCACTGAATCAGAGAAAACAGAGAGGTACTTTGTCCTTGTCCGTGTTTGTCCTTCACTAAAGCACTCGGGGTGATGATAAAGCAGTGAGAAAACAATAAGCTGTGAGATCATTTCATATTTCGGGTGTGCAGGCTCAACTGTCGCACAGTGACCAGGCCCACAATCAAGATTGAGGAAAATGTCAATGCCGAGAATGAACCAAGAAGAATCTGTTTCAAAGGAAGACAACAGTATTATTAATAAAAGTATTATCTTTAACTCTAACTCTTTAATATTAAGGATTTTACCTCTTATCTGCAAACACCACAATGTGGTTTTATTTTGGAGACATCAGAATTTAAGTCCTCGCTTTTAGACCTTAAGACTTAATTGAGAAGTACAGGACATGGTTCATGGGACACTCCGTCACCATGCTGCAGTTTTGCTGCCACTGTCAATGACACCGAGCACTGCTCCATCTCTAAATTTGAAGTCACTCATTAAAATGATTGGCTAATTAGGATCTGGGGGCGTGACAGTTTGAGCCAAGCTGAACTGAGTATGTTTCAGACTCAGTTTGTTGTTCAGATCTTGACAGTTGAGAGAACTTGGAAGACTTAATATATATAAACCTATTATCATTATTATTAATACATATATTATACATCAAACTACACACAGTGCAGGTAAATAGAAATACATGCTTTAAACCACTCCAACCCTGCCCAACACTACCAGAATTTTAACCCCACAAATACCAGTTTGATTACCTGAACTCACTGTTGTCATTTACATAAAATAGATATTTTCCAAAGAACTAATGTTAGCTGGCTGGGGCAAAGTTTTAAAAGTGCATATGTTAACACCCAAAATATTGACTCTTGACAAGATAAAAGTTCAAAAAGGAACCGTAAAATTCTTCAAAAACATAAATACTGGTTCAAATGTGGGTCCATTGGGCCAGAAGCTGGGGTAGACAGGGACAGGTCCAAAACCCAAAAGATAAATCCTCAAACCAGAGCAGGGGTCATAATAAATCCAACAATCCAGATCCGAAATCCAAAGGGCAAATCCTAAAACCAGAGCAGGGGTCACAGTTCCAAATGAGCAGGTACACAGAGCAGGCAAGGGGCAGGCTGAGGTCAAAAAACCAGGCAGGCAAAACTCATGGAAAATCCAGGGGGTTGGGCTGAGAGCAAGATCAGGAACAGAAGTAGGTCGGATAGCCAAAGTCAAGGTCAGGCAGAATCAAGGCTGGAGAGTAGACAAGTCTAACAATCTGACAGAAGTGGAGCGTCAGAGTGGCTGCTTAAATGCGCTGAGGGAGGACACAGGTGAACACAATCAGGGGTAATAAAAAGCAAGCTGTGGTGGGGGTGGTGTGGTCAGGGGAAGTTGCCAAAATAAGAAAAGGAAATAGGAAATGAAGCAGGATCCTGACAGTCCTCATCCTCCAGTAAGGTCTAGGGGAATTCATTTTAAGCCAATGTTTTCTAGTCGTTGTATGATATAAAAACTTTGCTCCAGCCAGCTAGTCTACTTAGAGTTCAGTTAAAGAAGTTGGGGAGTGGTGTACTTAAAACAGTTCGAGTACACAATCATTTTCAGGATTTTAACCCCCTAAATGCCAGTTTAATTACCTGAACTCACTGTTGGTATTCATGAAAAAACACAGGAAAAGTTATACTTTCAAAGAACTAATGTTAGCTGGCTGGGGAAAGTTTTTGAATTAATAATTGATACGTTAACAAACACCCAAAATATTGACTCTTTTGCATGAGCAGTTTTTGTGTAGCATTAGACTTAAAATTCACCACTAATGGAACAAGACAATGCAACAACCCAGCCATAGGCCACCAGACAGAAACCATGCAACTGTGATTAATAATTCAGATATCAAAGACTTTGTGCTACTCAAAATAAAAACTGAGTTTGAGCAATTTACCAAGAGATTGACAGATATCCTGTACAACTGCCAGCAACTAGAGAACAGTGGCTTAAATGACACAACTGTTGCAGGACCCAGTAATAGGCCACCAGAGAGAAATCATGCAACTCAACCCAAATCGGGTAGTCATGATTAAGACACCACAGACTTCGTCAAAGACGAAACCAGGAAGAAGTATTGGAAAAAGATTTGCAGGTTCTTTACATGCCGGAACAAGTCCAAATCAGCAAGGAAAGGTGATTCACAGGATCAGACTGCTGCAGAGACTGAAAAGAAGCCAGCTCACAACATTACACCAGTCTCACCTTCATCTATTTCTCACAATCCAGGGACTAATCAGAATGAAGTTCAAGTCATGGTTGACCAAAAAGATATAAACTCTGTTAATCATAACACTGACTTAAATGCCAGAACTGTTGCAGGGCCCACTAATAGGCCACAAAAGAGAAATCATGCCACTCAACCCAAATCTGTTACGCATAATTCAGACAACACAGATCTTGTCGAAGTCAAAACCAAGAAGAAGTATTGGAAAAAGATTTGCAGGTTCTGTACATGCCGGAGCAAGTCCAAATCAGCAAGGAAAGGTGACTCACAGGATCAGACTGCTGCAGAGACTGAAACGAAGCCAGCTCACAACATTACAGTAGTCTCACCTTTATCTTTTTCTCACAATCCAGGCACTAATCAGAATGAAGGAGTCATGGTTGAAGAAAACGATCTAAACTCTGTTAATCATGACACTGACTTAAATGCCACAACTGTTGCAGGGCCCAGTAATAGGCCACCAGAAAGAAATCATGCAACTCAACCCCAATTGGGTAGTTACGATTCAGACACCACAGAGTTTTTTACAGTCAAAGTTAAGAAAACTGATTTGGAGTGCATTAGGAAGATCTTGATAGATAATCAGGACAATGGCCAGTTACTACAAAACACTGACTTAAATGACACAGCTGTTGCAAGACCCAGTAATAGGCCACCAGAGAGAAATCATGCAACTCTACCCCAATCGGGTAGTGATGATTCAGACACCACAGAGTTTGCTACAGTCAATTTTATGAAATTTGAATGTGAGTGCGTTGGGAAGCGCTTGATAAATTATCAGGACAATGGCCAGTTACTACAAAACAGTGACTTAAATGACACAGCTGTTGCAGGACCCAGTGATAGGCCACCAGAGAGAAATCATGCAACTCTACCCAAATCTGCTACGCATAATTCAGACACCACAAATGTTGGCAAAGGCAAAACCAAGAAGAAGTGTT
>JAUMHF010000015.1:6170822-6222108 GCA_032359275.1 Microctenopoma steveboyesi | reverse complement strand
ATTTCCTTGAATGCATCTTTCCCACTTGAATTTGTTTTAATGCCTTTTAGAGAACATCCTGTCTGCAGACATAATATGGACTTGATAGTACAACCAGCATCTTTTAAATGGTCTCTGGCACATGCTGCAGAGACGACATGTCAAGTTGTATCTGTGGCACTTAAAGAGACACGCGTCTTATTGCAGTCTAAAAGTTACAATCTCACAGGAGGAGCAGCACATACTAACCTGGAAGTCTGAAATACTGTGACGACTCACAGACACACACACACACACACACACACACACACACACACACACACACACACATACGCACAGAGCCCAGAGGGCGTTGTTGCTCTTTCTATGGTAATTGTGTGATCAGGTATTCCGGTTAAGCACTCTCAGGAGAACTGCCTGACGCTCTGCTAAACAGTCCATTCTGTTATACCTGTCATTGTAGCTCTGTGCTTAGTGTGTATTGTTTTCTCACTCTGAGCTTGTTTTGGTTCCTTGTTTTTGTCTTAAGTTTTTGCATCTTGCTTTTAGAATGTTTCGTTATCATCTATCAGTTTACATTCTTGACAAGTATTTATCAGATAAGGCGCAGCAGTTACTACTACTACTCTACTACTACTACTCATACTATATGTGTGTACACTCACCGGCCACTTTATTAGGCACACCTTGCTAGTACCGGGTTGGACTCTTTTGCCTTCAGAACTGCCTTAATCCTTCGAGGCATAGATTTAACAAGGTACTGGAAACATTCCTCAAAGATATTGGTCCATATTGACATGATGGCATCATAGAGTTGCTGCAGATTTGTCGGCTGCACGTCCATGATGTGAATCTCCCGTTCCACCACATCCCAAAGGTGCTCTGTTGGATTGAGATCTGGTGACTGTAGAGGCCATTTAAATAAAGTGAACCCATTGTTATGTTCAAAAAACCAGCCTGAGATGATTCGAGCTTTATGACATGGTGCATTATTCTGCCGGAAGTAGTCATCAGAAGATGGGCGCACTGTGGTCATAAGGGGATGGACATGGTCAGCAACCACACTAGACTGTGGCGTTGCAAGGATGATCAATTAGTACTAAGGGTCCCAAAGTGTGCCAAAGAAATGTCCCCCACACCATTACACCACCACCTGCAGCTTGAACTGCTGATACAAGGCAGGATGGACCCATGCTTTCATGTTGTTGACACCAAATTCTGACCAATACAATCCTACAAAATGTTGCAGCAGAAATCGAGATTTATCAGACCAAGCAACAAATTTTCTAATCTTCTATTGTCCAATTTTGGTGCGCCTGTGCGAATCGTAGCCTCAGTTTTCAGTTCTTAGCCGACAGGACTGGCACCCGGTGTGGTCTTCTGATGCTGTAGCCCATCTGCCTCAAGGTTCGACGTGTTGTGCGTTCACAGATGCTCTTCTGGACAATTTTGTAGTAGGTTGTGGTTATTTGAGTTTCTGTTGTCTTCCTATCAGCTCGAACCACTCTGACCATTCTCCTCTGACCACCAGCATCAACAAGAAATGTTTGCCCACAGAACTGCAGCAAACTGGATATTTTCCTTTTTTCGGACTATGCCAACCATGCCACCTCAAAGTCACTTAAATCACCTTTCTTCCCCATTCTGAAGCTCGGTTTGAACTGCAGAGGGTTGGTCTTAACCTGGTCAATATGCCTAAGGGCATAGAGTTGCCACCATGTTACTGGCTGATCAGTAATTTGCATCAACGAACAGTATATGTTCGGTATATGTAATAAAGTGGCCGTTAAGTGTATTTGCTCAAGCATGGGCAAAAGGCTATGCTGGAAAGGTAGGGAAATAAGCTACTGTAACTGTTTTAACTGTTTACACACACTTTTTGTGCAGCTTTTACACTTTTGCAATACACACACACACACACACACACAAATACAAACACACAGTTTCTTGGTTGTTAATTAAAGGCAGGACAGCAACAGTTTTAACTAAGCAGAACCAGGCTGGCCGCACTTTACTCACAATGGGCTTTAACTGACACCACAAGCACAGTGGTCATTAATGAGCACACAGGCAAATGCAACACGCAGACAAAACACTACAGTGGACTACATGCAGGAAATATATAACATAAACGCAGGCGAGGGAGAGCGAGCACACGCACGCACACGCACACACACACACACACACACACACACACACACACACACACAAACAATACTCAAGCTAATAAATGGCTCGGGTCCTATTTACAGTGTGTCTTTTAGGATTCTCTGAAAAACACCTTAAGACATAATTACATTAATAGCTTTCCTATGAGTCTTCATTACCTCTTTTTCTTTTTCACGCACACAATCTCACAACTACATCTCAGGCCCGCAAGCCAATTACAGAGGTTGAAATCCATGTCCTGGTAGACTCACTCGATACGAGCCAGACAGACGGACCCTGAGGTCTCAAATGATGAAATACATACATATAAAGAATCAGTATCAAAAGAATTAACTGCAACTGCACAGTCTATTTCACAGCAAAACATCTATTTGCTTAACCAGCTGTCAAACACACTGACATGGCAACATCCTGGTAAGTTGCAGGTTGTGTAACTTCTGAGAAACCCGTAACTCGCACGGCAAGTTGTGTTCATGTTTGAGAAACATGCAACTTAATGTCAGTTTCACTGGATTCGAGTGGTGACAGGTTTCCACCACTGAAAGCTTTACTCATTCCTGCAACATAACCGATTCTCTCATCACTGGATTTCATTGAATTCAAGCTGATAAAAGGTGCAGATTATTTTTGCCAAAGAGGCAAATGTTTCACAGCCACCTGTCAAGCATCCAGTGGGTGAGTGCAATATACCAAAAAGATGGGTTTTAAGTGAAGTATCACTTCAAAATAACCAATAATAAACTAAATAATTATGCAGTTTCTCATACCCAATGAGGAAAAAAAACACCAGGCTAGATCATTCAAAATATGCCATTGTGCTAATGATGTAGAGTTGTTTCATTTCAAGTGTTGATCACGTATTCGAAGCAATCAAAAGCACAATCTACTTACATTATCATCATTCCAACAAAAGCACCAGCACAGAATTCATCCACAGTCAAAGCTTATTAATTATTGACCACAATGCCATTTAATGGTTGCTTTCATCCAGACCTTTTTCTTCTTTCACTGTAGCATAAGGCTTCCTTACTGTAGCACAGAGAGGAAGTGTGCAACACCTCTCCCTCTCCAAACCATCTCCCATCACTGGGAGACCCTGCCCTAATTCCCCCCGTCCTGCAATACACGCCTTCAAGTAAGTCACACAGCTTCGAGATCCCCTTTAACCCGCTCCCTTCTTCCTCTGTGTTAAATAAAGATCATCTTAACTTACCCTTTGGTGTCCGGTGCTTAAACTGGGTCTTTAAAAAATTAGCCTCACAAGTGAAGCCTGCGAGTTACCAGTGTTATTGTTTATGTACCCAGTCAATTCAAAGATTCTTTAGAGGGACAGTGGTTTATGTAGCCTGTCAAAACAAGTTGTGTTCACTTTGCAAGACTGAGACCTCTGTGTAACACCACATAGTGCTGACGTCTGTTTATTGTACAGACACTCGCTCACTACCTGATGATTTCTTTGTCTCTGTCTCTGCATTTTACCTGTCTGCTTTAGTGGCTACTTATCATTTTTAAGACTAAAAGTGCAGCAGATGAGGGTCTAGTTGAGAAGTGATTGGACTGCATTGATCCATTTGATCAAATTTGGTCATCGCACTGTAAGAAACCAAAGGAACATTAAGAACGATGGTGGATGACAAACTCGCATAATAAACTGAAGAATGATGGATTTGTGGAAACATAACGCAATCCAAGTGCAAAGGTATGAAAATGAATCTAAACCTCAACCGCAATTATATTTGAAACACGAGCAGCAGGAAATAAAACGAGCAACAGAGCGCAAAACAACAGTGGCAGCTGATACCGTTGCCGCTGCCAAGGCCAAAGACAGAGCTGCTGCTGGAAAATCACAGAGTATTGTGTAAAAATGTAAGTAAACAGTTCCATCATAACCCTGTCGTAAAGTGTTCAGGCTTCACATCGAGGATGTGAAATGATTTTCTGCGTGCGTCATAAAGTGTCTCACACTGTGGCCGCTTTGTTTAGGCATCATTTGAATTGGTTTAATCTGCAGCTGCGCCGTCTGTTTCTGTGATCCCGCCGTAACAACGTGCGTGGAAAAATGGTTACCTGCAGCTGGTGTGCGCTGCACTCACAACACTGACAGTGCAGTTCGTGTTCGGTGATGTTGCTAACATCAGAGCCACTACAAACGGCTCTGGCAGCACAAGGAAAAAAACTTCTTTAGGCATAAAAGTTCTCTGTGTTTCCAGAGTCATCAAGCACTGCATTTAAATCTATACAGGCACAGCTGTCAGGTGGATTAGCATACGTTGTCTTGTACATGTTATGTAGAGGAGGAGAAGAAAATTTACACTCTATGACAACTTTTCGGAGATGTCCAATCCCACCATATAGGTATATAAGTCATCGTTATTTTAGAGTTTGATCAAACCCTCAGAGGACTTACTGGCTCGTGTTTTTAACTCCCGTCTGTAGCCTGGCGTGGTTCACCCACACCAACGCCGGAGGTGTCATTGTGTTGATGCGAGTCGGAATATGCTCTAATGTGAAGAGTCACACTCTCATGTACCGAACACCATCTGTGGCCACATTTCGTGATTGTTAATGTACCATTTCCTCGCTCTTCTTCACTCATGCATATTTAATAACGACGGTACGTCCCAGGGTTTTATCCTGTTTGCTTTAAAATACTGCTGCAGGGCACTTAGTGTTTATACGGTGGGGATCTAGAGCATCTGAGTCTTGATGGTGTCCTGATTACAAGCTACTAAACTGAAAAGTAGTCAAAATGTCCTAATCAAGTCTGTCTTCCCAAAGATAAAGTGTCTTTAAGGAATGAAATGTCAAGGTTTGTCGAGTGACAGCATCAGGATTTAATGCATCCACACATACCTGCTAATCCACTGAAACTTGCTGGCATTTCCATAAAGTTTAAGCAGCTGGCACTTGCATCTCCAAATATGCAGGAATGTGACTTATGAGCACCAAAAAAAGCCTGCAAAAGACTCGAGTGTAAAATCAGCTCAGTGGACAGTGCCATCATTGTTGCGTATGATGTCATGTTTTCGGAACAGCAGGCCTGCACCGCTCCCATTTATAGGCTGGGTTATACCTGCAGTGTGCCAGACGGAGGGAGGCTGAATGATGAGTCATTACACTCCTCTGGGATCATACCCAGACTTTAAACAGATCAGACTGCACTAAATCTGAGGACATCTTCGTTGTATTAAGCTGAAACCCCCTTTTGTACAATTCACATCTCAGCTGTCTCAAAACAGAAAATCCCTCTTTAGCTTTTCTGCTTCTCCTGTCTCCTTGTTCTGTGTTTGAAATAAATTCAATACAAGATATCAATCACGGATAATTGCTTTATACCTAGATTCATCTCTTGGGCGTGTCCAGAGTTTTTAGAAGATTTAGGATATCACAGAGCATGTCCAACCACAGGCAGTTAAAGTGTAAATCAGTGAGGCTTGCACTGTTGTAGATCAATAGGACAAAGCTAATCTCACTGTCAGTCAACAGGCAGAGCTAATTCCACTGACAATCAACAGTGAATAATTTGATCAAAATATAAAGGAGAGGCTGGTTCCATGACACATCAATGACACAGCACTGGTTTCATGCAGAGATTTCACTGTATATGGTACTGTGTACGACTGTGCATGTGACAAATAAAATCTGAATCTGAACTGTGATTGCAGTAGATGCTGGATTTTTCTGGCAGCTTCAGCCAGGTCAGCTTAAAAAATACAAATATTTTCTTTCAAGGAGTAAATGCTTGCTCCACGTCCTTCTCCAGATATGAGCGTGGAAGGCTGGAAACAAACTTGGTTGTTCGCGCTGTGTTCAACACATTACTGAAATTGAATTTCATTGGTATTCTCCTGGAAGGAGAACATTACATCCTCGCTCCATTTATAGTCTCACTAGCACCTGCAACTGACTGCGGGGTCCGTCTCCACTGCTCATGAAAGCAGCAGAGAAAGGGAGAAATGAAGGGGCTGATGATTTTCCTATTCCCTCGCCACATCTCCCATCTTTCTCACTCTACAGTACATGTGTTTTTCCTCTTTCTGAGTTTGCTCTCTGCCGCTCTCTCTTTTTCCCCCCACGCCTGTCTGTTCCTCTGTTTTCAGGTTTGCAAGTTTTAGGTTTAGTAAGACAAAATGCAGAAGCAGCAGCCCGCAGGTGCATCACCGGGAAAACCTTGGGTGTTTAAAACCCAACGCCCACCACGTATCCACTACTGCCAGAACTGAATCACACTGGGTCTTTGTAAATGCCAAGGCTGCTTTGCTGATTAATTAGGCTGGGTGTGCAGACCATGTGCTCACTGTACTGTAGATTCCAGTTGGATTTGTGTATTTACAATGAGATGAAACCTTGAAGGAGAAACTGGGTAATTACAGCAACAAAGAATGGAGCATATTGTTTGAAACTGTAGCGTCTGCTATTGACATTATGAACTTCTATGCATTTTTTCCTGCATAGACCCATAAGAAAATACAGTAAGCGGCTATAAGAAGAAGAAAAGAAAAGAGGAACTCCTGTTCATGCCCAGCGTACGTCTTCTGAAGCTGCAAATCATGGCTCAAGCCGAAAACTATTAGTGTCTTCCCATTTAAATAAAGCCTGCAGAATATATCAATAGAAAAAAAAGATATTTTTCCAGCCTTGTTGTATAAATCATTCGCTCAGTTAGAAAGATACCATTCATGCACAAGTTTCAAAACATAATATCCCCAGTTGAGTTGCTAATAGAGCACATTCAGAAAGTTTTGACTTTCTAAGAAAGTGGGTTGCTCCATTTGTTATGTAGCAAAAAAAAAATTGAACCCTGACAGCCTTCTGTGCGAGTCTGGCGAACAGTAATATACTAAAGCGTGATAATGATCCTCTCCTTTAAATCTCTATGGCTTCAAGTCAGAGTGATTATCAAGTTGTCTGTGCCTGGCAGTTGGACAGACAGCTGCACTACCAATTAAGCTCATTCAAAAGCAGGCAGTTTAATTAGTTGAAGGATGGTTGTTGAAGGGGCTCACTATGAAATAACCACTGCGAAAAACAATAATTACCTACAGTAATGTTATTTGCTCAATATTTCTTTGATTGCTTTCTGTAAAACGACCCTGTTACTCAAACCTACATTCTGTAAAACAACAGACATTACTGACGCATCTCTGACAGGATTATGTGACGCATTTTGAGGTGTGATTTTTCCTGTGCATCACTTCATTTGAAATAGACAGTAATAAAATACTCTGTGCACTATGTCCATAGTTTCCAATCTTTTCTACCACAACCTGCTAGCAGCCTCTCTCCCTGCTTGAACGGACACATGCACACACTGGGAAATAACACATTGTGAGGTGGCGCGGAAAATGCACACACACACCCACGAGAGTAGCCACATGACGACATATGGTCATTCCCACCATAGGGAGGAGAGTATAATACAATAAGCCAGAAAAGCTTTGGCAGGGTCTACGCGTTCTTCGTGTGTGTGTGTATATTAGTTTCCAAAAATCATCGACCCCTCTATTCCACGCGGAGGCCATTTTGCTTTTACACCTCAGTAACCCTCTAACTGTGAACCAGTGAAACAAAGAGCGAAGAAAGATGGAAGAAAGGGCGCCTCGACGAAGAGTAATAAGTGTGGAGAAAATAAAAAGTGATCCCTCTGAACCAGGGGGCGAGGGAGTGGGGAGACCCAGGTGTAAGATTCAACAAAGGAGTTACTGACAGAGAAGATATGGGAGTATGAATGTCCGTTTGTGTGTGCGCATTCACAGGTATAAGTGTATCATTTGCCTAAGCCTCTGGATTTGTCTCTTCAGAGTGATTCTGAGGGAACACAGGGCTTAAGGCCATCGCACTGCGGGGATTTGTTACACACATGCAGCACAGGCACACATACAGGTCTGCGTTCACACCAGCACACACACACATGGAAAACCACAAAGAAACCAGTACAAGGCGAAGCAAGACATTCAGTTCGATCTGGAGATAACGCCAATAGCAGAATGACTTAACCGGCTCACATTTTGCAACCGGACTACTCCGCATACCACTAATCTGATCGAGTCAACACTTTAGATGAGTCAACACGTGTGTAAGCAGTGAAAGAAGACGATTCTCATTTGCCGTTTGTGTTGCCAGTTTTGCTTTCACTCACTTCATACCATTACGTTTCACCTAAGGTCTACTGCTTTATCAACTACCGCGTTAACAGGGAACAGAAATGCTGATAATGATCAAGATATCTGCTTATTAGTCAGAAAGCATCTACAGTTATGTTCTTGACATCTTGAGAACTCGGAATCTGTAAAAATTATATATCATTATACGGGTATTAATATAGTTATAATGTGGCAGGTTTGAAGAGGCTTTATCACTCATTCTCTCCTTTTATGCAGTCTCCCCTTCCCCCTGTCCTGAAGTTGATGAGTAGGACAAGTGGATGATGTGTGTATACGAGCGTGTGCATGTGTGGGTCTGACAGCGCCTTGGGAAACGCAGACTTTGAGCAGATTAATATATCTAAATATAAACACTGCTAATCAGGACATCAAAACAGGGCACAGAGACGCACACTTACACATACATATCCTAATGTGTGTCCCGCACATGCACACGCTAACTCGGTGTTTATGTGCACAGATATGCATGACCACAGTGCTGCCTTGCATCTGTCTCGTTGTGTGGTTTTTCATCTTTTTCATCTTCCAAGCTTTCAGGCTCGCGTAGAAAAAAAAAATCCAAGGGTTTTAAAAACTGGCAAGTCATCCATATCCTGTGGTTTATAATACGATTACAAGTTCAAAACAGAACACAAACTCCAAAGCTGTGCTCATACATACTGTACAAGTGTAAACAGCGGAGAAATCACTAATTGGTTTAAGGTTTTTGGTTTGACATTAAATCACTGAATCCTCAATGGGGGGAGGTTATAATCATAATATACAGTGCAGCTTATATGTATATGCATATGCACAAACGTATAATACACACAGTCACAATTCAAGATGCAAACACATATGTAAATCACCTGAGGTGCTTCATAGAACAGAGTTAATAATGGGACCTGCTGAGATGAGATCTCATCATCTCTTATATAGGCTACTAATGCATCATTAGATTGAGATGCACATCTTAATGCATGTGCGTAAAAAGGAAGAAGGGATGCAGGCTGCATGCAGACGAGACACGACGACTTGCAGAAAAGAATGGAGGGTGTGACAAACAGTGTAGGCCTGCACTAAGAGACAAAGCCATGTATTTTTCTCTTTCATTGAAAGCTTCCCGCATGCTGCTCTGGTGTAAGAACAGCCAGAGGCATGTGCAGTGAGTCCAGCATCAGCCACTACAAACACACAAACACATACGGGCGCACACACAAACCACTGCTTGTTGAGTAGCACATTTCCTTGTATTTTCTACCTCATGAATTTAGAATAGGGTCAGAGCCTCCTGGAGTTTTTCCATGCCAGTTAAAGACTTTTTTAAATAGACTTGAGCCATTTTCTGACACCAAAATACAACGACAACCCTAATTCTTATCAACATGTTAATTCAACCAGAGATTTTAGCCAACTTCAATTCATTTGCTGCACTACTCAACATATGGACCGCACTGTCAGAATGTTTTCTGTTTGTGAAAAAGGAAACCCTCCATGGAATCAGCAAGGAAAACTCATACAGTGCAGAAAAAATGTGACACCAAAAGCTCCACCACAAGCAGAAACTCTACCCTATCATTGTTCCCCCACTTGCATCCATCCACCGCTCTCTTTCTATGCTGCCATAGCAACACAGCAGCCCCCCCCCAAAAAAAACAACTGTTCAAGTGTTTAAGCAATGAATTCAACCAAATGACTAAATAAATAATTCGTAAGGAATGGATTTTTAAGGAAACTAGAATCAATGCATGAGCAATGTTCCCCTGTTTCATTTTAACAAGAAATTTACTGAATGCCTGTCTGTGTTCACATATTTTGATTTCCTATTTGTCCAATAAATAAAACATACTATACAGCAGAAAATAAATGGGACAATTGAAATGGGAAGGTTCTTCCACCTGTTGCATTTGTGCACAAAAGTACTTGTAAGAAACTAAGATACTTGAATCATGCATTCCTTTAATTAAATGTGTGCATAAATTAGGATATTAACCTGGAAATCTCAGATGAAAGGATAAACAGAAAAGGGAACAGAGAGTATAGTACACATCACAATGACATGGAAAAAAAAATACATTTGCTCTCAGAGTTTTTTTTTTGGTGCTGAAAAGTATTTAACTTCTACTTCACAGGTTATTAAAACACAGAAACAAGACAAATGTTTAAAGTTAAAGCAAATAGATGAATCGATGTGCACTGAGCACCCTGTTTTTGCCTGGTCTCTAGAGCTACTATACATACTGTTTTATTATTATTAAAAATCCCATATACGATGTAGTAGTTTACGCTACAGTAGTTACAGGATCAGAGTTAAATTGTTTAGGCGATCGCATGTGTTATTTTTTCACTCTCCACTGCCTCAGATCCATCTGACTGAGCTTTCAGCGCCGCGCTCGGGTTAGGTGATATGATATGAAAGCTGACGTGTTTGCATACAAATGACTATTTTGTCTTCTAAGTGTTTATACATGTAATAAATAGGGAATCAAATGTCTGTAAGAACTTGAAACATGTGAGTTGAGTCATGAGTTTGAATGCATTTCTGGAATTTGTGGACAGATGCATACTGTACATGTTACTGTACAGTGTCTTTCATGACAAAGTTACAAACATGCTACAGACACATTCTTAGGCCTGCAGAAGGTGTGTGTTTCAGAAGATTTTGGAAGACTGTTTAATTTGACTTCCTTGATGCTGCAGGGTGCCAGTGTTTGTTTATCATTTGTCTCCCAGGTTTGGCACCTAACACGGAAGTCCCAGATGTTTGGAACTTCCCACCAGCTTGTGAACACAATCAGAGTAACTGAATGAACCATTTTAATTGGGATTTTGTCTTCCAAGAAATAATTTAGGTCCAAGTTTTACTTCCTGTCATCTGCTAGCAAATGCTGCAAGCTGGACACATTTAGAATGTTAATGACTGAAAATGTCTTTTTATTACTATCTCCTCAAATTATTATTAAATTGGTTTTGTGTGATGAAGGCAGAAGATGGGTGATTTATGGATAGGTCTATAATTTTTATGTTCACCTTTGTTCAAAACAGTATTTCAGGAGTTAATGCACTGTATATGCATCCAATGCATGCAATCATTTAACCCTGGAATGACATTTTCATGACCTGTGATGTGTAAGGAATGATGCTGACCAGACTCTCCGTCCACAACTATTTAGGCTTCAGTGCACTGGATTAAAGTCTTAAAAAGACAAGTCTCAGAATTAATTTAGAACAATATGATTCGGTATTTACTGGAGTGTCTGTATCAGTAATTGTAACTCCTTCAAATCCCGCCTCCAAAACCTGGTCTTTATACATAAGCATGTTTGTATGTTTGTGCGTATAGTTGTTTCCCGCTTTTTTCGCATGCACGTCTCTTAAATGCTCTTTCACCAATCGTCTTTTGACATTCTAACTCAAGAAAGCTCTCTGTGCCTCGTGCTTGAAATTGTTCTTTAAATAAACAAAGAACTTTACTCGCGAATGTTTGGGTTTTACCTAACAACTTGCTCACAAAATGTTCATGCAGCTTTGTGCAAGGGTTCAGACAGCCCTGGGAAAATTACACATTTGGCTAATTTTTGAAGTAAATAAAACCCTGGTAGCAATCACACAGCAAAAACAAACCATCAAAATGTAAGCACCAATGCTAAATAAATAAAAAAAAATACTAATGGTGTAAAGTGCTGAAGTTATGGCACCCTACTAAATCAGTAGGAAGCACCCCCAACCTTTCCTCCGGGAAATAACACATCTTCTAATTAATAATTACAAACTTTTCATTCACTTGAAATCACTTTACATTCTCAGATACTTGTAGGCTGTTTTGCAGAGTCATGAGATGTTGAGCTCTTTCAAAAGCTTCGCTTTATGTTTTATAAAGTATTTCATGGTGGATTTTGAGTTTTGCTTTGGGTCATTGTGATGCTACAGAAGCCAGCCTCTTGGCTGACTGCATAATTGATAGAATTTGCCAACATTTATTTCCCTCTCCCCATGCAGTGTTTCCTGCATCGCTGATTGCCACTCAAACCCCTGCAGAATATTTCCAACATTGTGCTTACCAGTTTATACTGAGCTCTTTCCATCAAATTCTGCTCTTTTTTATCCTTAAAAAACTATTGGTGACTCTAGAGGCCAGTTTTGTAACTTCATCTATCCACAGCACCTTTCTTCAAAATCCAAATGTTGACTTTCACGATGTGGTTCCAAGTAAAAGTTCATGTTTGCACATAAAAGCACCATATAGCTGAACTGACACTCCTGTGTCAGCTAAACCTTCCTTCAGGTCTTTTGCAGTCGCATAGGGTTTTTGCATTTGCTCTCTGCTCATCAGACACACTAGTTGTGGAATGCCATTTAATCACACCTAGTCAGGGGGAGAGAGGGAGTTTCAAGTTGCAAGCTCTTTGCCATCTTTTTCTAGGCAAATGTTTCGTTCATTTTCAGATTCTCAGTCACTCTCTTAGCCTGTGGTTGTCAAGTGTTACAATAAGGTCACAGAAGTTATCAGCTCTGAAAATGCAATCAGCTGACAGTTCATGAAGATAATTCTTGCTTCCATAAAGTCCTGATGAAGCAGTAAAGTCATAATTAGTTAATCAGGACGATTTTCAAGTAGAAAGCTCATCAGACTCCTGCCCAGGGCACAATTACAGTAAGTCGTCATATCTTTACAGGTTTTGAAAAGTATGATAAATTAGTGAATGTCAGAATTTGTATTATTTTTACCTCCCAAAAACAACCACATAGACAGAACAGCGGATCATTTTGGAAGTGAGTGATTAGGCATCTAGTCTGGTTACTTTCAAGTCAATTCAGTTTTGAAACATTATCTCAAGGCACTTTATCATATGTACGATTTAAGATCTTATGTAATATAATGCACGTAATTATACAGAACGCCCAACAGCCCCACTGGAGAAAGCACTAGGTAACAGAGAAGAGGAAAAACTCTTTTCAATGGAAGAAACCTTGTGCAGGGTGGCGTCCAAAAAACAGTTTGCAGTGAAACAACAACTTTTTACTTAAATTGTCATCCATTGTGAAATGCTATTTCTGCCAGACATTGATTCCTTAATGAACGACATACTGACATGTGCATGGACCCCCGTTATCACTTGAATAAAAAAAATCTATATGGGCTGATTTATGTCATGTTCATATTAGCGGAGCTTTCGGTAAACGCAAAACAAACAGAAAGAGATGATCCAGAAACTGGCAGGCAGTGCTTCACCCGAGACAAAATAAACACACACTGTACGGAACAAAGAGAGATGCACATTTAATGAAAAACAAAAAAGCTGCAAACAGGGGAAAAGGAGAATACAGAGAGCAAGTAGAAAAAGTACGCGAGGAGATAAGGCCATGTCTAAGCCTGCATAAATTCCAATTTCTCTTTTGAATAATAACATTTTCATTCTGAAGTGAAAAATGGGGAAGGCTTGGGTAAGTGGTGAAACTTTAAATCCGTGGTTCCGTGCTGGCGGAGTGGGAATAAATTACTCTGTCAGAGTCAAACTATGGAGAAACAGCTACGTTTGTTATAGTGGGGGGTGTCGGAAATGCCTCCAACCCGCAGCCATTACCCATCATTTGTCAGGTTCCACTGCCGACCGTGTCGCATAATTTGGTCCGCACTACCCCTGTCACCATCAAGCGCCATTTAGATGTAAATATGAGGGCACCCTGTGTGAGAAAAGCACATGACATTGATAGGTGAGACTTTTCACAACTTAGATTGCATTAGGACTTAAAACAGAGCCTGAGCTACTGTGGTGTATGGCTGGTGCATGACGCCGGGGCTCAGACAGGCAGATTGCACCAGACGAGGAGAGCTCAGTTTTTTTTCTGGCGGAAATGGTAGTAAAACATGTCAGTATACCTCACCCACCTGTGTGCCATTCGGCATACAGAAGTCAACTGTACATCTCCTAACCAGATCGGACTGGGTTTTTTTCCCTATCCTTAAAGTCAATGCAGATTTACATCTTGCTGCCTTTAATTAGGCCGTCTGGGCCAGACATCAAAGACCTCACACTGAATCCCTAAACACTTCAGACTCTGGTTTCTGTGATTTTGCTGAGGGAGTGGTCTTTAATGTGTTGACGTCTTAAAGAGCCAAGATATTCACTTTGAAATTTCACATGGGTTTTTCCATTTTTATCCATTTACATCTGGGGGGCATGAAAAACCAGAAGGTTAAAAGAATGAACTATGGCAAAGAGGAAGATAATGGAACTGTGTGGTAAATAGAAATGTACTGAGGCACAGAAACTCACTTTCTCTGGTACATGATTCTGATTAAAGTTAAGATTTAGTGGTAAAAAACACACACACACACACACACGCACACGCACACAGATTAAGAAGTTGGATTCACTTCTCATTTTGACTGAAATACTGTTAACTCGGTTAATCTTATTAGGAATTATCATATTTTACATTTCCTTCGCAAACATCTGGAGAAGATTTAATGTTTGATCGCCAACATTAGAGTGTGACTTCACTTTCTTTTAATGATTCCAATGTTAGCACTACACTTTCTCCTGCCATCCTGTATTAACATATTTCCTCTGTCAACTCCTCCAAGTGGAATCATTTGGAGAAGGAGCAGGTCAACGTGGAAAGTTAATTATTTTAAACTTTAAACCACTTGTACTATACCTATTACACCTTACATTTGGCAATTGTAAGACATTTGTGGGTTTCTCCTTTTGTATTGCTAATCGTAAACAGGCACCAATAAAATATTGTTCGTCACTGTTTTCACTGATAACAGTCTTGTAGTGCTAGGATATTAAAAAGGTCAGATAATGGCAGGTGAATAAGGGAGAGAATAAGGAGATAAGCATGACTAACAGTCTCAGATAAGAGAGTAAGAATGGTTTGAGAGAAATAAACAGACAGAGAGACAGATGGAGAACATTGATTACTCTTTCTGCATCCTGGCATTCCAGTAATCCAATATGGATTGGTGTCAAAGCAGCAATGCAATTGCAATGCAGACACTGTTGTAATTCTGCTCCATTCACTCCCTAACTAATCAGCCTCTGCCAATTCGCCATCCATCAGCCTGCCGGGCGACGCATGTGTGGTTTTATGTGTGAAAAAAGCTTGCATTTGTAACTGGGGAGAAGACAGACGATACAGGCAATCCCCTGCATATGCATGTGCACTTATCTAGCTTTGATTTATTAGTAGCAAGGTGGAGATTAACAAACGACTTCTAAGGCGAGTTCATCAGCCAGCTCGACTCTACAGGTCCGTCAGGTGAAAGACAGCAGGAATTAGATTCCATTTGTCTCCTGTGCCTGTCGGGCTTTGTGCATAAGGTCTGGTCGGTTTGGAATCATGATGAGATCTTCCTGGACCTTCAGATCTTCAGTAACTGTACCTTGTTTACGTGCTGAGTAAAAAGAAAAGAGTCCTTTTCTCAGTACACAATGGTTTAAATGTGATCATGAGAGCCTGACAACATCAAAGTTAAATTCTGCTTTGATCGTTGACTGTAAATCGAATTTCCTTCAAATGACACTCCAAGCTTAAAGCCACTAAGCTACGTTAAGCCTTTTCTCAAAACCATCCAGGTGACAGTTTGTATAATAGTGAAACCTTTTTATTATTTTGTGCATTTAAATGAGAGGAAGTGAAGTTCACCTAAGCAGAGATTAAATGAGCTTTAATTAGGGTTTGCTTCTGTTTGAATGTAAGCTGCTCCTGTGTCTGCATGTAATACAGTCATTTTTAGGTATTGTAGTCAACTTGTTTATGCACATAACTATGGTCATGTACTACAGTCCTTTTTCTTTTGTCTTTTTCCAAGCAGAGAGGTATTCTGACCTTTGACGTGAAACTCTCAAAGCTCTTTGAGGTTTTAGGGTCAAACAAGTATTACTTTTTGGCAGTTTGCCAGCCAACATTGGTTTTTGTCATTTATTTTAACCATGACCTCAAAGCCCTTCTGCAGACAGAGATGAAAAACTGAAAATAAGATGAGGAAAGAAAGAGAGAGAGAAAAAAAACTTTAAGTTACTGGAGCAGAACAGTGGAGAAGCTTGAAAGTGCTTTTAAGTTGCACACACTCCAGAAAACACACACACAGACACACACACACACACACACACA
This sequence comes from Microctenopoma steveboyesi, assembly GCA_032359275.1. NCBI lineage: Eukaryota > Metazoa > Chordata > Actinopteri > Anabantiformes > Anabantidae > Microctenopoma > Microctenopoma steveboyesi. The sequence goes on along the minus strand of JAUMHF010000015.1, from coordinate 6,205,693 downwards.
CACACGCATCAAAACAGCACACAGACAAAATATACACCGACTCCTGCAAAAACACACAGAAACTCACCTGTATGCGCACACAAACAAACAAGTATCTGTAAAATCAGAGAAGAAGAAACACACATACCGCTTGCTGACATAAGAGGCACAAATGTACACACTGCAGGACATGAACACACACACACACACACACACACCTCTATGTGTACCAACTGGTGCAGTAATATTGCTGAAATTACTTTTGGGGCTTAGCAGCAACTGCTCTCCTCGATCTCTTGAATTCCAAGGTGCCCCCATGACAGAAAATCATGGGGGCACCCCCCCACACACACACACACAAAAACAACAAAACCCCATTTCTATCTCTCAGCCTGTATATCTACCTAGCATAGTCTCTTCCTCTGTCATGAGGGAACATGAGGAGTTCTCACCTCTGTCAAGAAAACCACTGAAGCTGAAATGGACACTATACATGTAATTGATAACAGAGTAACACAGGACAGCACTCAGCACTACAGCACATTTCAACGTGCGGGACACCATACAACAGCACACACAGTCTGTAGGGTGTGTTGCTGTGTCCCTGGCATGTCAGTGAACTTTAAAAGTTAAACTTAAGCCAATAAGACAGATCTGTTCCAAGCTACAAGGCCCGAAACATGCCGCATATCAGCAAAACTGATTTGTATGGGGGGAATCTAATTAGACCTTCAGTTCCCAACTGCTAGTAATCACCAAAACATGAGTGAAAATACTGTGGTGAAGCATCACAAGCAACGCCTAATATTTCTGAGAATCCGTAGGTAATATCTGCTGAACCTGATCTTGGGGTGACTGGGAGAAATTACTAAAAATGGCCATTTCAGCTCGATGGGATGAAATTCAAAGAGCTGCTCAGGTAATAATTACCATCTCTAGGTGTCCTCTGGCAATACTAATGCCATTCACAGAGTGCCATTCACTTCTAATAGATACTGTCAATTCCACCCAGGTGAGAGATTGGCAACATAAGGCTAACATCAGCGGGATTATAATAGAATCTTAAGACCCAGACCCATGAGCTCTTTGAGATCATTTATATTTTAGTATAAAAATCACACAAACCATTTCCAACTAGGCAATAAAAACAAATACTGTGTTATATGTTTTTAGTTCCAGGCAAACAGATGCATTCACGCAGTTTATTTTGTTAGGACACAGGATACTATAAAGTATATAAAGTAAGAAATAAATACAACAATCTTTCTAAACCCTAAATATGTCTGCTAGCAGCTGAGAGTTTGAGGCCCTATCATGAGGACAACAAAGACAGCTTCACCTTGAGATGAAAACCAAGGCTGGTGCAATTAGTTACAAATGGATGAGTTGATGTTTGTGCTCCCCGTGTGTGTCTGCGTGATGAATTGTATCAGTCTTAAGTTGTGAGGGGGGAGTGTAATCAAGGACAAGAAACACAAAGCTAAATCAACCCGAGGGACACGCGCTGACAGTTGAGTGAGTTGAGTCTGTGTGGCTCGTGCTGCTTCTTCTCGAGTTTGGGCGCTGCGGCTGTGCGCGTACGTTTGATATCGTCAAATACACCAACAATACAAAGCTCTTGAATTATCAGCTCATTGTATATCATTTATTATACTGTGCGATGTGACTGCACAGAGGTCCAGCTAATTCATTCCAGTATTAATACTATAATTTATAATGCAAGGTAAGCAATGTTCCCACATGTGTCTGCTCTAAAAATAAGGTACCATTGCTTATAAACTATATTTATTGTGCATCACAATGCAGTTCAATAAAAGAGTGATCATTAACCATCCTGGATAATGAAGAGGATCGCCTGCTTTGTGGAGGGCAAGAGTGGCCTGTAAGCCAACTAAAGAGGCAAAGCTAAGCAAAAAGGCAGAAGATTAGTTTAGAACCAGAGAGCTAATTAAATGAATCTGGAGATAAACATTTAATTATTTTCTCTCATCTTTTTTTTTTTTCCTCCTGCTCATTTTCTGTCCCGTCATCATCGCTGCCTTCCAGAGCTTCTGTAGAGCAGACACAGTCAGCATTAAGTGACTGCTGTGAGCTGGTGAATTCACACACTCACACACACACACACACACACACACACACACACACACACACACACACACACACACAGATCCTGTCTCACTCCGTCTACAGTGTGTCTGAATGTCAATGTGGTACTTTTAATCCCAGACGAATACAATTGGGATGTGGGAGGGTACTGGAAGGAGAAAGCGGCGTGACTTGATTTAAGAAGAAGTTTCTGTCTTTGGTTAGCACACTTCCACCTCTTGTTTTACTGGATCCACAGCTTCATAATAGAGGATGTAGTCTCTTGGCATGGTGAGACTCGGCACCATATCCTGTGTATTTCAAAGCAAGGTTCAAAAACAGGGTGCCACAGTGAACAGAGGGACCGCCCTGCAACAAGCACTTCTTTTGTGGTTATTAAAAAAAATGAAACACATTAAGATCTACTGCTGTTTCTGGTCTACTGTTGGATGTTAAGTGTGACATGATGCACATTTTATCACTACAATATGAACCGCAAGGCTACTGCATGCCCTTTAAAAGTCTCTGGCAAACCTCGACAAAGTTGACTTTTGCATTATTTGTTCATTAACCTTTGATCACTCAGCTACGTCGGCGTATTGTTTACAAAAGCAGAAACACCGCGTCACGTACTTAGTTTGTGAACAGGTACCGATGAGGAGTAAACACGTTTGGCCCATGCTCGCTGAGCTGTGTCTGCTACTAGGTTCTGCATGGCTGAAAAGCCATGGCTGCGAGTGACAACGCACAGGCTGCACATGCTGAATACATTTCAGGATGCTGAACAGGTTTCAGGATGCAGACATGGTTGAACAATGTTCTACTGTTCGAAAGTTGCTCCACACAGCGCTAAGGAGGCTTCTGAAATGACAGATTTTACTATGAAAAATATCCAGGACATGGAGATCACATGCAGATTTATACTGATGTTTTGGTTTTTGATGATACTTGTTGGAGCCACTAAAAATTCAGACCTGATGATCATGATGATAAGTGAGCTCCAACGTGTTTAGAATTCATCTTGAGGGAGTACGACTGTGAGCACCAGACTTTAGGGCAATTCACCCAACAGCCAAACTAACCTTCCCACCCTAAAGACATGCCCCTAGCAAGCCCAAAACCAAATTCTGACCTGTGTTAATTGGTGCTTGATATGTTTTCACCTGCACATCATCAAACCTGAGCTGACCGGGTTGTGCTGTTAACAGCTCCTGAGATAATACATATAAACCAGGGGCAACAAGTACAAACCTCTGCCGTAGTATCAGAAACATCATTAAAAATCACAACCTTTCGATGCGTTTATTTTTTTTTCCTGTAATCAGCTGCTTATATAACATTTACATAAGTTGTCTTCATCAATATGAACAGCCAGCAGAAATAATGCAGTTAGCTGTTTATGATTAATCCCAATATCCAGCGATAACGCAACATTTTTATGATGATCCTTTAGTGCAGCAATAAGCCGGTGTCTTCAGCACTAACATCTCAGCTTTGCATCCATTCATTGTAACCTCGAATATAAAGTTATTTTAGGTTTTCTCTAAAGCGGTCCTTTTGAAACCAAAAAGATTTTGCTGACTGCTGAGTGGCTGAAAATGAGCTGTGCAGAATTGTCTGCATAACGCCTCCTGGGAGTGGGACGGCACACCAGCTGTGTTACAGCAAACAGAAGTAGGACATACAGTATTCCCTTTTAAAGACTGTAGTGGAGGAGAAAATACTTAACGCTGCACACAAGCAACAGAACAGTATGACTGAGCAGAAAGAGCGGCCATAACTAGCCATCGCACCGCAGCACACACAGCCCGTGACCCCTTACTCGCGCTAACAAGACTCGAGCATCTACTGAAACTTTGCAATTATTAATATGCGCGTACACATGCACACAGACACACAATCAAGAACAAATCAGTGCACAAGCACACACCAATTAATATGGATGTGTGGTATCAGTATGCACAGTGCTTTGTAAGCTGCAATCATTACGCTGCAATCATAAAATAATCATCTAGAAATTCCCTGTGGTTCAGTGTGCAAGTGTATTTTGCAGGGACACACAGAACCACATCCACCTGTGTCACCGTGTCCCTATTGTATGCGAGTGCCTGTGTACGTATCTTTGTGTGTGTGTGATTTTGCAGCACATCTATATTAAGACCCCTATCATTATTCTGTTGCTGTTCCCACTTTCTTATCCCATTCTTCCTCTATTCTGTCTCTCCTCGTCTATTGCTGCCGCTCCACAGCTTGATTCACAACTATGGTGTGTACACACACACACACGCACACACACACACACACAGTAAAATCTGTCTTTTCTTTTTCCTCTGTCCTTTTCAGCCGTATCCTTCGCCAACCTTTCCAACTCTCTCGTGTCTTCATTCTCTTGGTTGTGTTCACGTCTGCAGAGGCAGAGAGTAAACTGACAGACTGCTGTCACAGCATGTAGCCCTCCTATACACAAACACACACACACACACAGAGGGCAAGAGAGTGCACTATCCGCAGACTGCCAGGACACCAGACACAGGAGCTTTTTACGCTTACAGTGGCACACACGCACACTCGGGCTCACACTGATCCAACACCACAGTAAACATCTGTATGTGCAGAACGCCATAGCATTACGCCCTGAGCTAACCGCCTCCAAACACACACACAGATGGATGGACAGACATAGGCACAAACATGGAGCTGTCATCTCTGCATCAGCACACAAACAATGCAGAGAAAGCAATGGGGGAGGAGGGCAGAAGCAGGATTACAGGATTCAACAGAGTGACGAAAAATAAAGATTTTAACTAGACACTCTCTCAAATGGGTTCTTTCCATGTCTTCAGCCCTGTCGGTCTGCAAATATTTGTCAACATCCAACGTGATTCCTTTTTTTAATAAACAGTTGGGACCAACCTAAACAGGGAAACCAACAGCGTTTTGATCTGTCAACATCACTTGGAGGATTTCATAAACTGATCTGAAGCTGCATTCATCCAGACTTGATGCTCTGAGGACCACGGGGACCGTGCTTTTAAGTCTTACATCAAAAGAGACAAGTAATCCATCTTTCAGTGTTTCTCTTCCTTTCTGTGTCTCTGTCACTCTCATTTACCAACTGTCATCTCGTTTGCCACTCCACTATGCCATGATGGAATTTTTCATTTACTCTGGGCGCTGCCTACATTATGTCCCTTCATTCATACCCAAGTCACAAGTTGAAGGATTTACCTGAATGAACTAACAAAGAAACACGACAAAAGATGCTTTGTACAGGGCACGAGCAGCCAGTAAGGAGGAGACTCGCAGTCGCCAGAACTTAAGCTAGGTAAAGATACAGTATGAGTTACATGTCATATTTTCACAGGCCCAGAATAATCAGCTTTTAATCTTGCAGCACACACAGCAGGAGGAAGTTGCACTGAGTCATCGCGTAGCAGGATTGACTGCCGGCGACCTGTGACGGACGCCATGCGATGGATTGTCTCAGTTCTTTCCACACGCGCCTCGTTCTTAACCGTATTTCTACAGTTTAGAGTTGAGGTACACAGAAGCAAACTCACATTTCCTGCTGTATCAAATTAAAAGTTTCCCACAGCTTTTTTTTTTTTAACCCCACAGGCATAGTTGGTCTTCTTCAGTTATTCTTCAGTTATCAACGCAGCAGGACCCGGACATATTCTGCAATATTCCACCAGCATAGTGGTTTCAAACGTTGCAGGGAGGAGACGTCCAAGCAGAAACAAGGAGAGAGAGACTCTACGGGTGTTTGTGCACGTCAGTCCACTTCCTCAAAATCATCATCAGATTATACTCAAACTGCCAGTCTGTGCTTTCGAAAAAACACTCATGCTTGTTGAGTGTGTGTGAGTGATGATCATAACTTAATAATAAACTCGTCATTGTTACAAACTCCAGACTTATAGAGCAGTAAGAAGACTGATGCACTTGTCCATCAGGTTCTTGCTGTGATAACGGGCAGTTTCAGCACTCTCACCACAGTCGGCAATCTACAGCGTGTAATTTACCCCAGAGATTTAAACAACATGTTTCCACTCTGTTCTTTTTATAGTTCTCAAATTATAGACTGAAGCCACTGACCACGTGTAATGTATCAAGTGTGCTATGAACAGCACATCACAGTTATTATATTCTGACAGTGAAGAAGAAGTGGAAAACCTTCCTCCTAACAGGTTTGTATGGTAGTGTAGGCCTCCACTGCACTTTCATTGAAGTCCATTCAAATGACAACCTGCACTGAGTGAGAGAGCAACAAATGCCCAGACAGAGTTAAAACTCTGATTCAAGCGCTTTTACCTGGATGAAAGTATCACCAAGACCAGTCCGTGAGGCTTTAGGGACTGTTTTTTAAGGAGAAGATGAGTCACACCAGTGCATACTCCAACCTGTGGACCTAACATTCTACCACACAGCCTGAGATATGGGAATGTTTGAAGATACCAATGCTTTGTAATTCATACAGCAGCCAGAAGATGCATGTGCACATCAGATCTCTTTTACCAAAAAAAAACAAAAGGTAGCTCCTACCAGTTTCTCTCGAGATCTGAATGAAGGCCTCCACGCCGCTCTCTCCGTAGTTGCCCTCTGAGGCCAGCGTGGACACGTAGTTCCACCCCATCGCCGTGACGATGTCCATCATGGCCTGGGCCTGGTAGGAATCTGGTGGCACTACGCGGGAGAAGAAGTCGTAGCGAGTGTTGTCACTCAGCTCTGGGGCTGTGGAGGCGTAACTGATCTGAGGGATCTAGATGAGAAAAGGAGAGAAGACAATAATGAAAGGAAGAATAACATAAACATTTTACATATATATAAATATAGAAAAGTTAGGGATTCTAAAAGGAGCCGATAATTTCAAATATTCACTCCCGGAAGAGTTCAGGCTGAACAGGTAGAGGAGTGAAGCAAAAGCGGCACATAGCTGGAAATCTGAACGTTAAATGACGCAGAGAGGAAACAAAAAAGGTCAACCGATAGTGTTTTTTTACCGGTAGTGTCAGGGCTGAAAAAACTTTGACAACAGTAGAGACAAGACAGGAGGACAGCCAGACAAAAGACAGAGAGGTTGACAGAGTGACAGGAGACGTCGCAGGAGACGGGCGCACACACACACACACACACACACACACACAGCTAGTAATGCGCTGCATAACAGGCCAATGGTGTTATATGGTTGACAGGTGGATTGATTTATTTCCCCCAAAGAAGGGAGAGACCCTGTACCTGCTACTACACGCACACGCACACGCACACACAGGTCACAGACTGCTCTCTGGCCCTCACTGTAAGTAAGACTAAACTGTCACTCTCAACCAAGACATAAGGTGTGTCAGCTTATGCACACACTTATTTGCACTCAGACAGAGACGAACAGAACTATCTGCAACACAGATCAATACTGCATGTGTAGATTTAAGGACAGGGTGTGTGTGTGGGGGGGGGGGGGGTGTTTCTAGAGCCCATCGCTCAATATCTTTCTTCTCCTTGAGTATCATCTGAAGTCTCTGCCGGCCTGAATCTACACTTGTCTTTGCCATTTTAAAAAGGTCAAGGATCTATCCGAGTCTGCAGAGTCTTCTATGCTGTTCCTCTTTGGTGATGCATGTGTTAGACTTTCCTGGGCCACGGCAATGGCAAAATTAATTCTTAACAGCTCGCTTCCTCAAGCAAAAGTATCGAAGGAGCAAACAACTAATATGTTTTACTTCCACAACAGCGATCAGTGCGCCAACAATTCTCCATTCTCATGTTTCTTAGCAGTTAATTTAGGTTTTTTCTATCTGTAAACTTAGTGGGAGTTCTTCTGTGTGATACTTGGGTACTGTTATTGGTCTCCTCTGCCAGGGAATCACAACTGGAAACTTTCCAAAACTTCACTTCACATGTATGTATGTATAATTCATAGAGGACGGAGACAAACAATTAAGAAGAGAATCAAAGCTGGGCCGACCAAGGAAAACAATAAGTAAAAGAGTTTGTGTGAATGTGTTTGTGGCTCTGCACTAGATAGTGCTTAAACTTGTGTTTGTGTATTTGCGCGCTTGGTGTCTGTGTCAGTGTGTAACACGGCTGTTTCATTTGTCCTGTTCCTATCTATGCGCGTTTAAATCAGCAAATATCCATCTCAAAAGAGAAATTAATGTACGGCTGGGGGAATATGAGATCTGTATCTGTTTATACCAACAATGGGAAGGTAACCCTGTGACCTGGGCAAACCTGGTACTTTGATATTTTGTTATTCCGCTCTTCAGCTGAAAAACGGAGGTGTACAGAAATACAAACGCGCACTTGAATACACCACGTTGTCATCCTCTTGTTATAGTATTTGAGCCATTAGTCAGTAGGAAAATGAAAGGAGAGAAGGGAAAACAGTAAGATGGAAGGAGACAAACAAAAAAAATGATTCTGCAGATGTTTCTATTGTGACACGTATGTGTATGCACAGAGATGTCATGTGACACTTGAGTGGTGTACATCCTTCATGTGCTGTGAACTGAGTGACTCAAGCATTTTTCAAAAGAAAGTGGAGCCTGAGTTGTAGTTAGAGGCGGGAAATTAACAGCTTGGTTCCTCCACATCGCCCAGGAAGAAGATTATGCCTCCAATCCCCCTAATTCCATTTGGTTTAATGAATATGTGTGTGTGCGAAAGACGAAATGGGCGGGATCACAACTGTGTGTGATATTAAGGGAAAGCCTATATGTGTGCTGTTAAACGTGCAGTTTCAATTAACACGAGGAACACTTATCAGTGGAGTAATGTGTCAAACTAATCTGTGCACTGAATGTGCACAGAACCACACGACACAAAGCTCTGATCTCGTCTGATGGAGACATATCAACTTGCTGGGCTCCACAGATGACCAAAACTCACATTAAAAAGCAGAGGTTAGAAGAGGTCAGAAGCAAAAACTCTCCTCTAGAGCAAATTCTCATCTACATCATGTTGTGAGGCTGCTGTTGCAGTGGACTGGCATTTTGGCCAATCTGGCTTCTTTTGCTTAAATAGTGACTTGATCACAATGAAAACACAGAGCAGACCTCCCTAAAAAGAAAACACTAATCCTTAATTAAAACATGTTCTCCTCTAAGGAAATACTATTCAAACAGCAAAAACTAGTGTTTTCTCTCCGTTAAAACAATCGATGTGCACCTGTATGCTGACAATGGCTATTGTTAATAGATTCTAAGCTACATGTATCTCAGAGTGGGGGCCAAAATCCTAAACTGACAGTCAAGTTGGTCTGTCTATTCCTTAATGACTTTCACAATAGTATGAAATTCATCCTTTACTATGGGTCAGATAACTAGCAACTGTATGTAACAACGTAACTTTAACAGACCTAATGATCAAGGTTAACAATATTGAGGGAATTCACTTGTCCACACTGTGCTCGTTCTTACAATGGAATAAAGGCAAGGGCATTAAAACTGGATGTATTACAAAACAAAGGTCACTGGGCTCAAAAAGCAATATATGCTAAAAGTGCAAATCAGAAAGTCACAGATATCCGAGGCACAAAAACATATCAGCTGTTGTTCAATTATTTCATGTGCAACTATAATAGATTAACAATTAGGTCACTTTTCCAGCAAAAAGCCAAATATTCCCTGGTTTTAACTGGTTTAACGGGAGAACATAATGTTCTGATCATAGATCATCGCGATGCAAAGTATCGCAGTTCTGTACTGGTTGGGTTTAGCCTCGCTAAAAAATACATACAAGCTTTAACTGTCCCTGAAACCACAGCTTGACAAACACGAAGCTAATCTACACTTTAACTCAAAGGCTGATTATGTGTTAATGACAATATGCGGCTGTGTGAAAAACATAGTTATGCATCTGATACAATGTGTGTGTGTGTGTGTGTGTGTGTGTGTGTGTGTGTCTGGCGGTAATGGAGCTGTCAGGGCCAAAGTCTGGGCATTAGGTTGATAGATAGCACTGGTCTGAAGCTAATTAACCCCACTGCATTGCACACATATACAGCCTTTCTGTCTCACACAGAGTTACAGCAACAGCGTCACCGTGAGCAATGGACAATGGTGACACTACACATACGTGCACAAACATTATCTATTTAGCCTGTTCCAAAAAAGCCTACTTATTTTAGATTTAGACTTGAGTAGTAGTTTTGCAGCCACAATGACACAGCCTAGATCAAGTTATGTTTTTACAGACCAAGCTGGAACAATTTTCACTGTGATATCAGAGCGCGGGATAAAAGAGAAGCGAGGCGCCCTGGTTTTCAGCCAGCCTAGAGAGTTGTTTACTTGCTTAAAATTTGACTCAGACCTGCAACAGCCAGCCATGGTCTGTGTCTAATGAGGAGAGGACTGGCACAGCGGGATCTCACCAAGTTAATTTACCAGGATGACGACTGTTGGAGCTGAAAGTTTTGTGTCTCTTGCTCTGTGTAACCCTGCTATCGGAGTCTGGGGCCATCTGTCTCTCTTTTGGCCCTTTGCCTCTGTGGCTGTATTTCTGTATTTCTTGGTCCACATTTAATCCCAATTTGTTGATTTTCACAGTGAAACAACCACAGAAACTTATCACAAGTTCACCAATCGGAGTGGATTGGTTTCATTAAAATGAGTTAAATAATAAATAATATCAAAACAACCACCTCACAAGTATGAAAGAAAGGACAAAGCCTTTATTTTAGTGCAACCAAGACTGGAGACAAAGAAAGAAAATGAACCCCCTCATTCTATCAATCTCAGACCACTGTTACTCAGAGAGGCCTCTTCAATTGTCACTAAACAGCACTGCTCTTCTCTTTACTGTCTCGGTTTCACCTCCTGCACGATCCCCACATCACAAGAAATTCAAAAAAGAGAAGCTGCTTGCATTTGTTTGTTGACAAGCAATCAAAACCAGGTAGACACGATTAAAGATAAACACAAAGGGGACGAGTTAAAAGCAAGCCACTCCATGTGAGAGAGGAAGAGAGGAAGAAATTAACAAATGACAGGATGAGAGGAAAGATGACAAGGGTTTAATAGGAGCAAAGCGAAAGGAAGAAAATGGGAAACAACAAAGAGAGGAAGATGAGAGAAAAATGATGAGAGTGACTGTAGAAACATAAGAGGAATTGAAAAACAAAAGGGAGCCCAGATGAGAAAAACAGGATACAGCAAAACAGAGGAAGTCAGAGGAAGAAAAGGATGAATGAACAAGACTAGAGACAAGAGATAATTGATGGGAAACAATCAATGGAGACAGGAGGCAAAGCAATGTAGATTCCTACGTATAAAAAAAAAGTAAAGCACCAGAAAGACTTGAAGAGAAGTTAAATAAAGTGTTTAAAATGCCAGGAGGTTAAAAAAGAGAAGGATGACACTGATAGAAGATGAAAGGCAAAGGGAGTGAGGGAGAGACTATTATGCAGAATGTAAATGAAGTGATGAAAATGAGACAGATACACGCATGAGCAGAGAGAAAGAATAATGAAGAAAATTTAATAGTAGAACAAGGCAGAAGACACAGGCCTAGTTTTAAAAAACATACTGGTGCTGCAAAAAACCCTCCATGCCAACTTGAATAATTAACCATTAGAAGTGTATGCAGTCCGAGTGGTGTCATCAAGAGCACTGGAGCATCTAAATGCAGATTTGTCAAAGCCAGTTTAACAAAGGCCCCTGATAGATAGGAACAGAATCATCGATTCTCGAAGTCCTCCATTGGCACGAAGTTTATCAGAGAGTATAAGCGATGTACTGAATTAATGAACCAGTGGGCCATTCATTCCTTTGTGCTTTTCAGCGGTGTTCCAATGCACATCGTAACAAAGTGGGTGTTAGTTTGGTAGCGTCTCACTACTGAAGCTAGACCAGCGAGACCATCTCGCTCCTGTTGGCTTTGTTTTAAACGCTAATGGCTTTGCACAGCATTTAGCAGCACCGTTGATATTAGCCTACACCTAATGCCAATGATGAGAGAATTGCTGTAGTTGCTAAGATTCTGGAGACCCTGACTGTCTCTATACTGCCTACACTGAGATTTTACACTACAAAGGTGGTGGACCAAACATGCCACCAGAGTTGCAAGTAGTGTGTTTTACCATAAGACATACCATACCATTTACCATAACAAAGCACAAAGAATATCACAGGAAAACATTAATGCCTCGGGAAAAAAGCTGAGATGAAATATAGGTGAAAAAAAAAAAAATCAACCGTGTCCTCACTTAAAGCCATGATAAACCAGGTTGACCACTGGTCAGATGCAACTGAACGTCTTTTGCCGCTGACTGCATTGGACCTTGTTGTCGTTGTTTGATTGTGCGATTGTCTGTTCATCTTAGCAAATCAGTGCACAACAGAAGAGAGGCCAGTGTCATTTTTAACTTTTTGTGAGATAAATTCCCAGTTAGAAATAGCTATAAACCAACTTTTCTCAGCGGTTTATGGTTTCCATCTCCAGGTCGTCAGCTCTATCGCCACCTGCTGCTATGGAGTCATTTCATCTTGTTCAGGTAGTAAACACAGACCACCCAGTTGGCCAAGTGACATCCTTTGACGTTGGTTCTTTGATATCGATGCTCTTAAACATTGGACTGGTTACTTGTAGATAAATCATATTAGGATAACAAAAAATTTAAGTTTAATATCCTCAAACGCTTTTCTAGGTTGGTTGCTTTTTTATAGGTTTTTATATTATTCTTATGTAAAAAGGCAAGTTTACAGATGACAAGAAGAGCGGTGCTTTCTGAAACCTGAATGTGTGAGAGCACAGTCTGCAGTAATTAAGTGGATAGTAGATGAAGTCCTGGATTACAAATCAGTAGCTTGTTATTGATAGATTATAGATCTACATAAGGGCTGCTTAACTCCTTTATCTAAAGTTAGACTGCTACAACAACAACACCACCACCACCACCACCAACAGGAGACAATTCTGGCTAGTGCTTTACAAAATATTTCTTTATTAAATAAAATTTAAATCATATACACTTATTAACATGAAGACAACTATAATGATGAATTTCAATACATTAGCAAACAAATACTGGTAAGCAAAACATTCTGTGTTTGAGCTTCTGCATGAGTGGATACTACGGTTGGGCGATTGGACAAGACACCCGCCAGCCCACGCTCTGAATACAACTCACAGCCCGCCCCCTTTACGCAACGTCAACAACCCAGCATGGAGAAGGACAAAAGCAGACATTAATTCTGATTAAACAATCCTTTAGGTTTGCTGGGGGGAATTAGTGAAGCAACAATTAATAAAGTTAGTTATAATGGAGTTATTCGAATAATTCGAGGAATCGTTGCAGCCCTACAAAACTCCTACAGACCACATTTGGGGATTAATGCTGCAAATGATAGAGAGAGTCCTTGAGCAGGAGAGGAAGGTACTTTTCTGCCAGCATGAAATCTACACTTCTTGTGCCTACCTGACAGGACATAGAGGTCCTGAAGGCAGTTTAGAAAGCTCTGAAACCCCTTCAGGACTTCAAAGATGCTCATTCGGGAGAAGAGTGTGTGACATACGTGTGTGTGTGTGTGTGTGTGTGTGTGTGTGTCATATGTCAGGCCTGTGTTACACCTGTTTGCCACCAGTCTCTTGGCCCATAAAGAGGGTAAATATGCAGACCAACCCACCAATGACCTTTTAGATATCGCTTCTCCTATGGATCCACATTTCCAAAGTCCACAGCCCAAGTGAGAAAAGTAGATACACTAAGACGTAAAGTCATCCTGTAGTCTCTACTCAGCAATCGGGCAGGATGTTTGTTTGAGCTGCCTGACTCACCAGCGCCTGAGTAATCACACCACGGGGAAGCAGCAGTGCAAGCTAAAATAAAAAAGATCATTGGCAAGCTTCTTCCAGAAAAGCACAGAGACCAGAACCACTTTCACAGAGCAGGAGGCAGTGGAAAATGAACTATCTAACTACCTGTTGTACCTTTGCATAGAGAGTGATGTCTCTAAAATGGTGGAAGGAACATCAAGTTGCTTATTCAGTACTAACATTCCCTTGTGTGCCAGCTACCAGCTCCCCTCCTGAAAGGATGTTTAGTTGCAGTGGGAACATTGTAACCTGCAACAGAGAATCCTTAAAGCCTGAAAGTGTTGATGGGCTTGATGTCCTGGTATTAGATAGTTGGACATTGGTTGCCCTGACCTGTAGTTGTTTGTGTCACAGTTTTATGGTAAAAACAGTTTGAGATTTCCACAAAAAGATGCACTAAGGTCCGAGTGATGGAAATTTTAGGTTAATTTGATCTGTTTTGTTTGTTATTTGCACAACCATACACCTAGATACTAATATTTGGTAGCCGCTGGTTTAGTAGAGACGCATGCCTTTCTTTTGTTATTGTGGGAGCGCTGAAGGCTCTAACCCTAACCCTACCTCTAACCCTAAACACCGGCGTCTGCGGGAGGGCATACAGCCTGTTTAAGACGCATTGCACAGTTTACCTAACTACAGCTGCTTCTTTCGGTCTCAGATAGTCAGTAATCTACAACAGGAGATCTACTTGGGGGCGCCATGATAGCTAAGTGGGTAGAGCAGTCGTCTTCAAACCCAAGGGGGAGCGAGTTCGATTCCCAGTTCCACCAGGTTACATGTCTAGGTGTTCTTGGTCAAGACACCGATACCCCATAGTAGCGCAGACACGGGTCTAGCAGCTGTCCAAACAACAATTTCCACAAGGGGATCAATAAAGTATTCATTAAGTGGCCTGGTAGCAGAGTGGTTAAGGCAGAGGGCTGGAAAGCAGGAGCCCCAGATACCCAGCTCTAGCTTCCCGAGCGCCGCCTGTGGCTTCTCACTGCTCACGGGACGGGTTTAATGCACTGTAGATTGTACACTGTATAATAATGTATGTGGAATTTAGGAATTGCTAAATCTAGTTAAATGTGCTTTACCAAAGCAGCAAAAAACAAAGGTCTAGGGAACTTCTATTATGAAATAAAGGGAAACAGATATTGGGATTAAAGCTTAAAAATCCAACTCTTCTTGCAACCAAAGAATCTACTGCATGACTGGCTTCAGCAAGCGACTGACTGAAAACTAAATAAATAACCATGGCTATAATTATAACCATCAATTCCCACCTGATGTCATGCTTAAATCTTAAGTCTGTATTCTTCCATCTTTATGCATTCTTTAACTTTTATCTCCCAATAAATATATCCGGTCTAAACTACACACAGTATAAGGTCTCACTTCACTTCAGTTTCTCTTTCTCAAAATGCCTCAGTCCACACATATTTCTGTCTGCATGTGTTATTTGAATAATATTTTCTCTGACAGCTGCATCACTTCTGCAATCTGATCTCATGTGCAGTGACAAACACACACACGCATACACAGATGAGGAAGGTACAGGAATACTTGATCCAAGCCAGCCACCTGCAGATTCTACTCCATTTTATCTTTCCCTAACGCATGCACAAAAGTGCCATTCAACAGGGTTTTATTGTGTGTGCATGCCCAAACATCAGCGACATTCATACCCAGTGTGTAATTCTGCTTCCTATTGCACAATCGCAGCTGCCAATGTCACAAATTCCTCAAAAACACTCAAAGTCAAACTTTCACCCATTTTAGTTTTTGTTAAACTCACAAACCCATACAGCCAAAGGCGCACTGTGAAAAACACACACACACCTGTCAGTGATGGAAAATTATGAGTCAGATCTCGTTTATGTTTCAAGCAGACATTCCCCAGCACAAAACGCAATTGGCATATATCCCATATTTGCAAATGAGCCTCATGCATCATGCTACGTGGCAGGAGACCTGCACGAGAAGCGTTTCAAATGTGCTTAATAAAGAACAAATCACCAGCTAATTAGGGGCTGCAAAGTCTTTAAAATCCACTTGAGTGTGCATGTTGTGGGTATGAAGCTAGTGTTGGGTACAAGAACGTTTCTTGAGAACAACACAAAATCAATGTAGTACACACAAATCCACACAGGTTTTGCATGTTACACAATGTTACATAATACATCCTATTAGCGTCAGAGGGTGTGTGTATGTACTGACATACGGATGCATTCTGTATTAAAGAGCATTTTATTTATCCTGATCGTTTACAACCACAACTAGATGAGTTGTCTGAGCTAACCAACAACGGAAATAAATATATTTAAATATATAATAAATATAAATAAATTTACACTCATGAAGCTCCAGTCATACATTAGATACTATTGTGTTTGCCAAACTCATCAGGTTTTCCTCACAATTCACATGTTAAAGCATAAATCTAACCCTAGTTTTCACTTGATGTTTTTTATAATAAGCTTTTGAGCCACCCAAGGGTTAAATAATAATTGCATTGCAGACAGGACTGGAGGCATTAGGTATTTACATTGTTTGTCCAATTCCTGTGAACACACAGGAGCACGCTGTAGTATTTGTTCAATTTAGTACAAGCTCCGTGAACTGAAGGTCAACATCAAGGTCACTGAGATCTCAAATCGATCCCATTCTTATCAATGCAATATCTAAGCTCTGTTTTATATTATAATAAATACTAAAAATAAACAATCCTGTGTGAGATCTGGCTTTAACCTCGGACTAAACAGCATGATGTCATGTATGAGAATGTAGTTGTCAACTGCAAATATGAGAACTTAGTTACATGGCTCTTGTTTAAGCTTAGCAACCATAACTAAAAGGACAGAAACATTGTTGACATGCAAAGTTCTTAACCCCTGCAAAATGCAAACGATTCACCCATTTATTGTATCACACATGCCTCATAATAGCTCCTTTTTTCCCGTGTTCTAAAACCGCCTCTGCACCATCAGTGATAAGATTAAACTCCTGAATGTTTATTGTACTGCTGATTAAAGCTATTCTAATTCTGAGAATCAAACAGCTTGTTACCACAACGGTCCCTGTGCCTTCAAGAAGCTGGGGGAGGGAAAAAAAAGCACAAATGTCTTCTGACATTTCAGCAGTTGTTTCAGGGTTGAAACAGCAGCTCAGCAGATGGTGAAACACGACCATCATCTATTTCTTGTGTTCCCAAGCATCACCAAATCCCCATCCATGCAACACCAGGTTAACGCAGTCAAACAAAGTGCACTGAGGTCTGAAGCACGCCGTCTCATGTTTTGTAAGACACTTACACATCATCTACCAATATGCACACGCTGTTTTTGGAAACAGGTGTTTTGTCCCTCGGCCTGCGTACACCCAATGCTGGTGGTTCAAAAGAACTGCCTGTATCACAAGTTGCAACGTAAACATATAATTCTGCTTTCCAGATAACTGCAGAGAGTATACCGTTCTCCAACCTACAGGACTAGCCCAAACACCTAATATAATAACCGTTATATAAATGAATGGGCTAATAGAGGCTGTAGACATGACAAACAGCCCAATGGTCCATGCGTTTTAACACAGTTAAAGTTTTAGGGGTTGAAGGAAAAAATGAGATGTAAATAAAGTAATTGCAAAAAATTGTCAAACTAGTTTGTTCAAATAATAATTCAATTTAATAAAATATAAGGAAAAACAATTAGTCTGAGTCAGCCAAGCTGTTAGACTTCTTGGCTGCGAAGTGGTTTTAATTAAACTAAAGATGAAGCTTCAAAGCAGGTGCTTGCACTCAAAAAATTATAACAAATTAGCGCAAAAGAGGAAGTGAGTACGTAAATGTGCGTAAGCAGCGGGTTTGTTCCTGCATAGCCTAATTGCTCAGGAAACTGATGAGCGGTTCAGTGCCATGTGAGTTTAAACTCACTGGGTAAATGGACTCAAATGTAAGGTGACTGTGTTCACAAGGAGTAAGTAACAGGTGTTCAATAGAGCAACAGCTGCAGAGTTGCAGTTCAATAATTCACCTTCACATACCTTCAACAGCAAGGTTAAGCCATACGACATTTTCGCAATTTCAAGTTTCCCATCGTCATCTTTATACCATTAAAGGAGAACTCACAACATGGATCATTCATTCTGTCCGTTGGGGAAAGCAAAGGCGTGAGCGTTAGAGGACCAGCTTGTTATCTGTACCATATGGTCTCAAGGGGAGCGGTATCATTTTATTTTTAGAGGAGGAACGCACTCATGCTCGCACATGCACACACCCGCTGGGAGGAAGCAATTCCATTTCCGAATACCCCCTGTGTCTTTCAATCCACCTCCCTCAGTACACTTTTACACACATACTGCCTCACAAAACTCTTTGCATGTTGCAAGTTTCACTTGATCTCTTCCCAGATCTGCCTGGATTTGGAAGACATGGCATGCACCGGACAGAGATGACCACATCACCTGGCGGGTGTCTAAGGTGTGTTTTCACAAACTGTACTTTTTGAAAGTATGCGACTCCTCGGATGCTCCGTTGGCATGCATGGGATGTACAGAACCTACACAGTGAATATCAATTCTTATGGTTTCGTGTGTATGTGGAAGTGTGTGTGTGTGTGTGTGTGTGTGTGTGTGTCTTGATGAGCGCATGTGCACATACCTGCACACGAGAGCATATGAATGCAGCTAGCAGTCTGCCATTATGCTGTTAATGTGTCCACCTGAATAACAGGCAGCAGTGCACAGACAGACTTAATGCACTAATGCCGTGTTGGCTAATAGATAGAACTACTGCTGAAATCACACACTCTCAATAGCCTATTAATATAATGGGATGGGTGGGAGGAGGAAGAATAAACAGGGAGAGAGGAGAAAGGGGGACAGAGGGAGGTATAATATTAATATAATGGGTGGGAGGGGGTGGAGAAAACGGGAAAAGAAAATGAAGGATGGTGGAAATGAGAGAGAATATGAGCGAGCATGAGCAGCCACTAGGGTAGCACAGAGAGGTGAGAATGATACGTCTATAACGAGATGCAAAGAAGGAAAGTAAGGGATGAATGGAGTAGTCTAGACCTGCAATGAATTAGTATGATAACACAAAAAAAGTTTTAAAAAAGTGGTTAAAAATGGCCGCACATTTCAGTAAACATCATCACGATCATCCCTAAAATCCAAGAGAAACCATGGTGAAAGTCGGGAAAGATTTGGATTAGAAGCTGAAATTCCGGCTCATTAGTTCCACATACTTGGCGAGAGCAGAAAAACCAACTCAAAACCGCAGGCTTCATTAACAATCAGAACCACTGAAGTGTTTTTGGAAACTTTAAGACAGTCATCACCACAGCAAATTAGCCCAAACTGTAGAAGTAGTACATCTGATGCTACGATGCACAACAGTAAGAGCAGGAGAAGGAGTCTGATTCAGTGGCAACGCAAAAACAGATGAGAAAACACACTTTACGGAGGCTTTGACAGTGTGACCGACTCTTTGTTAATGGATTTTCATGAGCTGGTCTCTATTCACGCCACCAAAGTTCCATCAATGGATTTATTGTATTGAGCTTTGCCGCTTCCTTTTGTCTGTCCTCTCTTTTTCTGTTTTCTATCGGTCCTTCTATGAGCCTCTAAAATATGCTCAAAATAACCTTTTCTTTACACACATATCGTCCACATCACTCCACTTAAGCTTTTCTCTCACCTACGTCTACACTTAAATCCACTTTTCCGCTCACACCTTTTCTCCCTTCCTCAATCCGCTATATTTTACGCTTCCCTATGCCCATATCTTATCTATCCATAGCAGGGAGACAAAGGACGACCATTTTTGTGGATCTTCTTTGCTTTCCTTACCCTTAATTTCACATTTTCCTTTCCTGTTTGAAAGAATGCCCCGTGTTTAGTTAAGGTCAACTCATCCGTGCAGCTGCCAACAAGCGTTTAATTAATAATCACTGACATTTTCATTTACAGTCTTCCCGATGAGTACGCTGTCAAACAGCGTTGATTCACGAACATCTGCTGTTCCGAATTTGTCTGCTCCATTCAAAACGACTCCTTTTAAACGCTCAGCAGCAGCTTGTTTTGGATACTTGAAGCGGTTGTTGGCACATTCCCACATATTTAACTTTCTCTTTTGCCACTCGGCAACCAAAGGTGCCCGCATCCTCTACCGCTGCCTCCGTTTCATTCCTTTTCATCTCCACTCCTTCGCTCCCCCACTGTCTCTCCCCACCTCGAGTCCTCTATTCATGTATTTACACCTCAGTCCTAACACCCCCGCAGGTGTCCTGTACCACGTGTCTCCTCCTCAAAGCTCCACACCTCGTGGCCTGCACACATCTCACATTCTATTTGTGAGAATATGGATGAGAGTCCAAAATATCTGTGAGCCTAAATGTTTCTATCTCATCCTGCTTATCTGTTTCTTACGTGTGGCTCAACACATTTGCATCAGCGGCAGTTTTTATTCACACCGTCTGAATGGAGGATCGCGGTGCTTTTACATTCTGTGCATGTCTCGTTAGCCTTTAGTTGCCCACAGTACAAAGACATGGATCAACCTTCATGTGGGACACAAACGTAGCTATCTCTGCGTGTCACATGTTCACATGCCGCTGGTCCACCTCGACATCTTCCTCACTCTCTCTCTCTCTCTCTCTCCGTCTCTCTCGCTCCAGCTCCTATCACGATGTCCCATTTTCCCAACGTCATTCTCACCAATTCTCACCCTCTCTCCTCTGTTCACATCTCCCTTAACAATCCCCTATCCTCTTTCACGCGTTTTTTTTGCTTCCTTCCAGTGCGCCACTCTCTTCTTCTCTCTTTCTTTCTCTCTTCTTCTCTTTTTTCTAAATATACAGTTTTCTGCAAAAGTCTTAGGACTTGTATATTCATTTCTCTTCTTTATTGGTAGCCTAAAAAGGAATTGTTTTCACCCCGTTACATCAGATATTATTTTGAACGGAGAGGGTACGATCGTATTTTGCAAAAACAGAAATTTTCATAAAACTAGACAAACAGCTTGAGAGGTTTACTCCTGCAAAATAAATAAAAAAGTCTTTACCATTGTGTTACTATCATTTTGAATATCTCGTTTAGTCGATGTTTCAGTATGCATCCAGTGAAAGCTGGGGTCTGAGTAGCAGCGTGTAACCTGCTGGTGTGTTTATCCTCTCAGCCTCAGCCTCCCTGTGCACTTCTCTGTTCCAGTTGGTCTTCAGAAATCATTTAACACTGTGCTCTCTTAACGAGGACAGCAATGAATTGTGAAGGAGCTGCCACGTGCTGCACATGGAAGCTTTTTCTCTAAAGTGTGTCAGCTTTAGCCCTGCTTTGACTAATCTGAATAAAAATTACAGGTTAAGAGGGAGAAACGCTGAGATACCGTCGAAGGAAACGGACGCGATAGTTTCTGGAAACTCTGACTAAACTTTTTTGCTTGAGTCAGTGTCACATCGAGACTCAGCAGGGAAAGTGATGTCTCATCCACATCTAATTATGTCTTGTGGGCGCATGAGATGATGTGATGCGTGTTTGATACAAACTAAATTTCATTTCGGGGCTCAAGGAAAACAAATGCACCTTCGAAAAAACATTTTCAAGAGAGAAATGTCAAAGAAAACAAACATTTGTCTCCTAAAGCATCCTATAACCCTCCATTGCTTCGTCATTCCTCTTCTCCTCTCATCGCGCCCCAGGACTGATGATGTTTACTCTGTTATTTCCAGCTGTATGTCTCAGTCCATCTGTCAGTCTCTTTCTGAGAGGGACATCAATATGATTCTTGACATGGGACACATGACTTGTTCGACTGTGGGTTTAACCTGTCAACATTTCTCAGGACACAAAAGCCTCCCCTACCAGCCTTACTGTCTCTTTGTCCGTCCCGTCCCCCATTCTGTCCAATAGTCATAAGAGCCATTAAATATTAAGGTTTTCAGTGTGGCACCTGTGTTTTGAAAGAAACTCAAAATGCTATTTGTCATTCTGACAGATAAATATAATTGCTGCCCTGCAACACAGTTACTCACATAATTGAGTCATTGTCGACAGCACAATCAGCGGCATTAATTTAGGGAAAGCGGCTGCTTAAGTGAGCACACGAGCCACCGAAAACCATCCTCAGAAAATTTTAATCGGTCAGCTTGATGCTGATCGGAAGGTGACACTGAGCGGGAAAAGCCCTGCAGGCAGTCGGTCAAATAACTGGATCAGCACACAGCTGGCTGGATTACACAAGCGGCGTGGCGTGCTGCCTGCGCTCTCCGCCTGCCTTTTCTCGTCCCGTTTCGCCTGACAGCAGGGTGGACGTAGACACAGTGACAGACGTGAACTAGCTCTGCAGTTTACTTGAGGAGTTCCCCGTGCTCGAGAAGAATAAACACGGAGCTACTGGAAATAAGTCCCCTTATAAGAATAATCCCAAATGTCATTTGTCAAACTAGATGGGGGGTGAAAGTGTTCCGATTCAGTCGCTGTAACGTCATGCGAATCTATGTACGTCGTAAGACAGTATGGACAGATGATGTTGATGTCTGTCTCAGCGTGTCCGTGTACCCACTAACCTGCAGGCATGCCTTCTTTTTTCCTGGTTATCTCATCCTTGTGCATACCAGTATGTCTCTCAGTCTTTCTGCCTGACAGCCTGCGAGAGACAAAGCTATCACACGTCATTTTGTGGAACAGCAGTTTTCCTCTGGACTTCTATTGAATAACAGTGTGTTTAGAGAAGTCGCGCACAACGACTGACAATAACATAGAATAAATCTCATCAATTCTCCTCTTTCTCCTCCTGGTAGTTAATCCTCTACTTTCCTCTTGTCTGGTTCTGCCCTCTATAGCGCATCTCAAGTTGAAACTTACTCTGAAGATATTTGATCACACTGGACATTTAAAGGCTGAAGCATTCACACAAACCAGAACATATACAATATGTCAACAAATATACAAATCCAGGTGCAGAATACAAACTACTATTGTTTTTACCTGTTCACATATGTGCATTGTTCAGTCCTAAAACACACTTACAGTTCAAGAGACTGACAAAAGGTTACGAAGAGGTTAGGTCCCTTATTACATACACAGCCTCCATCTTTGTCTTTCTTTCATGCTCTGCTTTTATCTCTGTTGCAACCACACACACACACATATATATATTTACACACATTGTTCTTGCTCTTACAGCTGACACACTTTCACATTGATTTCAGTCGCCTTTCGTCCCCGCGTTCTTCGGTCCTCCTCCGCACTCCTGCACCAGCTCCAGTCATATTTCTGTCTCTTCAGATTCTTTGATCACTTTGTCTGTTTGATCTTTGCTTGTGCCTCTCTCCCTCCCGCCGACAGTCCTCATGTCTCTCATCCCACCACAGATTTTAATCACAAACAATATACAATGGAGGGATGGAATGATAGTAAATGACAGATAGTGGAAATAAAAAGTTTATTAGGAAAGTTGTGAAAGGAAAAACAGATGGGAGAATGTGAGCATGAGATGTGGAAACAGGGACAAATTTATAATTTATAATTTATTCCTTCTCTATTTCATTAAATATATATGAGCATTAGAGCAGAGAGAGATCATCCAGACTTTAGCACAATAGATGGACTATCCAGTGTGCAGCACGCAGACTGACACACCCATGGCACAGACACACTGTCACATAGAAAGACACTGACTCTATCTCTCTCACACACACACACACTTTTCCTTGGCAGGGGAATCAACTATTACAGTGTCTGTCGGTCATTACGCCTTATTCCCCCAGTGATGGATGTAACACTTTGTGTCGCTGCAAAATGTGTTTTGGAAATGTGTTTGGAATTGCTTTGTGGCACTGCTGAATGCTCCTGGAATGAGATCATAACAGGCTGAGAGCCACTGTAATACCATTGTGGAGCAAGTGGCAGGGCGCCGCTTCAACGTAAGTGACTGATCGGTGCGTGTGTGCGTATATGTGCTGTTTAAGGTGCTTTTCTTACATTTGACAGCAGAGATATAGATAGATGATTGAGGATGTGTGCGTCGCAGAGAGGGCACATTCACATTGTGTTTACGCGTGACACCGACAATTCACCGTGTGTTTTCCAGCGCTGACAATGGCAATTCTCTCCGCTAAGTGGGAGTGTTATATGGTTTTCACCTGTATTATGTTGTCAGCTGGAAACCTAATTTTCTCAGTTTATGCAGTTAGGAAGGCAGAGATTTAAAGTCATGCTTTTTCAGGTTAAAGCTGCTACACAGCAGAAGACTACCAAGCCAGTTTAGAGCATTAGTGGTCAATCTGAGGAATCATCAGTTGGTGATGCTGATCTCGTGTGGGATTTCCTTGTGAATGGCCCTGTCAGCACTCAGGCTGATCCCAGCTGCACCGATAGCATTAAACATTTCTGATATTTACAGCTCGACATTTGCAGAGGTCAAGTTGTGTACAAGCATCTTCAGATCAAAGCCGAACAGAGCATCTACACATCTCTACTTTTACTCACAAAGAAGATTTCACAGATGTTTCTGACTTCAGCAGGACACAATGTTAAGAGTGCAATAGCATATCTGTGCCTGAAAGTCTATATCAGTGCAATCCAGGATTAATCAATGGATCTGAGCCTCATTGATCCAGGAAGCGGATGCCAGCCACGTATGGATTAGACCTTTGCCCTGTGGCCCAAGTTCACTCCACTTGAGACTTTACTCCGATACATATCCACACAACAGCTCATCTTCAAGTTAACATCAGATGATGAGCAATTTTACAAGTCACACATTTACTATGATTAAAAACTCAACACAGTAAGCTCCTCTCACTGCGTTTCTCTAACATCAGACCCCAGGACAGCTGTCACAGGGATGGATGTAAGCTAATAGCAATTGTACTTACTATTAAACACTGCAAAAAAAATACAGTAAAGCACAAAAATAGAGCGGCATGATAGCTCAGTGGGTAGAGCAGTCGTCTTCTAACTCAAGGGTGAGCGAGCTCCCACCAGGGTAAACTCTAATCTTAATATCTAAGACTCAATTCTGAGTCTGTAAAGTACTAATCCCAGATGGGATGTGGTTGTAAACGAACTACAAATGTTCAACCAAAATCACACTCACAATGCATATTGAATGGAGCATGGTTAATTCGGATTAAATATTGAATTGCAAAAAGGAGAAATGAATGCAAGAAATGCACTGGTCATGAAAAACACAGGAGAAGGGATAATAGCAGTTTAGCGCCTCCAATACTGGCGCACATTACTCACGTTGAGAGAAAACAAGGTGTGTTTTAAAATGAATTCATCACACACATGGAAGAAGATGAGCTCAGAGTTTAGGAAAGGTCTGAAATGTTCAAAAATGACTGAAAACCAGACTTTAACATTTGCTTACATCAATACACAATAATGTGCAATATCCAGAGGTCACATATGGTGTAACATCTGGATGGAGATGTCCTTGGAGCAGAATGTTTTCAGACAGACTGTGATAAATACAAATGTAATGTACAGCGAGTGTGTGTGTGTGTGTTTGCATAACATCTTCAAGCAAAAGAGCACAAATGTTCACTGGAAGGCAAAAGATATCAGTTCCAAGAAAAGTGTCTTTATTTCTGTGTATGTGTGTAACATGCAGTCTAAATGAAGTGAATGGTCTGGTTAGAACGCATTCATTCTATTAGTTTAGGTAAACACTTCACATATTTTAATGAATATATGGATGTATGAATGATCTGAAATGAAAGCTACACAGTAGGAGAGGTCAAGGCTACGTCCAGATACAACAAGCTCTTCAGTCATGAGGCTCATTAAGAGACTCTATCACGTTACAGAAGGCTAAAACAGAGTTCTCCTCGTTCCCAAGGTATGTATCCGTTATGCATCTCTGGACCAGTGTTTATCAGTATCACTTCTACACCTCTTATATTTAAATGCTTTAATTCCTAGCTACACATTAAATTAGCCTTTACCACTTGGTGGTAAAAGATATTAGTACAGAGAGTTTATCTTATTTCTGAACGGTATGAATTGATTCAATTCGAGATGATTAATTTCATGCTGAATGATTAATGCGAGGCAGCCATGTTATCAGTGGGGTAGTGTAGTGAGTGCAGGTCATTACTGCAAAATGAGATGCTTCAGGATGATCAAGACTTTCCTCAATTGCCATAATGATTGCTTTGCTGCACTGTACTATAAAATTAGTCATCTGTGTCTTCATATCAGTACAGCAGTGTGCTTAACCAGCATTTAAACGCTTTTTTGGCTTTCTTGTTTAATCATTCGCTATTCAATATACTTTAATGTATGATATCGTAATTACAAAGAACAACAATACATATAAGGAAGTAATCCCCAGTTTTTACTCACAACCTGTGAGTGTGTGTACTTTCTCCCTGCCACCAGCATCCTCACACTGGTTGACATCCAGCGTAATGCTGCTGGGCAGCTTGGCTCCATTAGGCACGGGAAAACCCTTCTGATGTCTCCTCCAGTACACCTGCCTCCAGACATGAATATTTATGAGAATACATTACCCAAACCAAAGATACTAATAATTATACATTGTGCCGACTCAGCAAACTTTGCCATCTGCCATCCTCATCTTGGCATTACTTTGCCTTTTCACCTTGGATTCTGCCATCCTGCTGCAGCTTATCAACATTTATGAACAAGTAACGGGCCAATCATTATACAGTCACACAGTTACACACTAGGTTGCATCTTATTTTATTGTCAGATTCAAGCAACTAGGTCTTGCCAGAGCCTGGAAACGTGCACCGTATCTCCAAGCGCTTTAACTTTTTTAAAAAAAAGTTTTCTCAAACCATAAAAGAAATTAAAGGAAACCCTCCAATATACTTACTCAAATGATCACATTTGTGCCTTCACATTCAAACCAGCTAAATGCTACTTTCTCGACACAAAATTGTGAAAAGCCAAAGAAACCAACAAAGCAACGCCTACAAATATTCATAGCGTATCCTGGTTTCTTCAGATGGCTGTAAGGAATTGCCAGGTTCACCAGCTTTACCTGGACCGTCTTTGCGAACAACGCAACCTGTAACAGGTAGAGATTTTTCTCTGATAGGTAACAATCAGTCATGAAGAGCAAAGCAAAGGCAAGCTCTGCAGTTCAACAAAGAGGATGAGACATGTTCGGGAATGTACTGCAAAGAGCCTACGGAGTCCCATAAAAAAAAGGGTGCATACAGCCTCATGTATGAAGAGCATCATGTCCTTTCTACAGGGTGAAACAGAATGCCATGTACAGCAGATGGTAAGAATGCCAAAGCGAAACAACAGCACTACTGTACAAGGTCACATGAAGGCCAAGGAAAAGTTCTCACTCCTCAGTAGGTTTCTGAAACAAAAGGTAATGCCGAGTCGTCCTGTGCATCTAATTCCTACAAAACACCAACAGGAACACACATGTGTGTGTACAAATGCTGTTACATGTTATTCCACAGAGTCAGATTCACTGCACCACACACAGCTCATCAGAATGAATGCATTATATTTAGAAAAAGAAGAGGGTGTGCTGTGTTTTCACTCTTTTTCCCAAATAGTTTTTTGAAGCAAAAGTCCTTCACAAAGAAAGGCAGAACGGGGGCTTGGGGGAATGCTGCATGAAGTACATCTGAGAGACAGATGGAGTGAATGCAAAAATGAGACAAGGGGAAAGAGGATCAAATAGAAAAGGATGCCCAAAGTTGTTTACTAATCCCTAATGTGAAAAAAACATTAAATATCAATTCTGAAAAGTGCATATTAAAGGAACTGAGTTTTAAAAGGTGTCATGATCTGACTTTCAGACATTTTTATATTTCAGGCTTCTACAATAGCTGACTCTTATAAAAATGATGGGGCAACAACAACAAAATAAGCTTCACAAATAGTCGAACACATTCAGGAGAAACTAATAAAAACACGTCGTGTTATTTTTGTCATTATCAAACGTTGTTGCTCTAGACGAGATTCTAGTCTAGACGTTCTAGACGAGGTGAGGAGAGATGGTACTTTTTGGGATGTTTTCCACTGCACAACAGGAAAAAGTCATATTTACGAAGTAATTACCAATCTCTGTGGGGGCTTTCGTCACGGCTCGGTGATAAATGCTTTTTGCTTGTTTATACTTGGAAGTGTGGTGATGTTCACGGTTTAGGTGATTGGCCCAAAGCAGACTTTTAAACACTATGCGTATCTGTTATAAAGCAAGTTTTTGAGATTTTATTTGCCTCTCCTGATAATACACATGCATGTATTGCTTAGGGACACTAAAGCAGGACAACCTGAGAGAAGGTCAGATTTGCAAGAGAATATTTTTTTATGTAAAATGCTAAACAGCCATAACATTAAAACAAGGAAAAACATTTTCAGTTCTTGAAGTGTGTTTGAACCATGAAAAAAATGTAAGCAACTTTGGTAATGGCCATGGATAATAGAACATCTGGATCAAATCATCACCCAAAACAGCAGGTCTAGTGGAGTATTAATAGGGTGGGGTCCCAAATATTTACCGGCATATTTATGTTGTAGAATAAACATCTTCTAGCATAGTCAAATGAGGATCTGTGGGATGTGCTGAAAAAACAAACTGCTGACATCTTAATGACCTGAACGCTACTTCAGAGCTCATGCTTTGATGGGTCAGTGTTGCTTTGGTGGCTTTAATTATCACACTGCAGCGATGAGTGTTCTCACTTTGCTGGCTGTGTAAAATGTGTTATCCATGACAGCATATACAGTGAATGTGAAGAAAGATAGAACGTATATATGGCTTCGTTTTAGTTTTTTGGACTAACACTACCTGTCCATTTGAAATAAACGATGAGTGTTAGCTACTTTTTTGGGGTTTCCTATCCACATCTTTGAACAATAGCAAGTAGACAGAGAAACAGACGTTGAGCAGGAGGAAGATGAAGGGAAAAGACAGAGACAGAGAGAAACACAAAGAGACTGTGACAGGGGACGCAATGACAAAGATTTTCGCCTGCAGCCTTGCAGCTGGCAAACCTTCTCCCAGCTTTCTACAGTTCTCTCTGCGTCTTAGGGAAGAGTAGATACTGACAGGGGATGAGATATTGGAGAAAAAAAAAACACAAGCACAAAAGCACTTCAGGATGGCTGATGGACACCAGCACTGCTATACATGCATATATTTGGACTACATTATTCATTTCATCAGGGTCAGTTGTTTTTGTCCTAATGTCTTTAAAAGGATCAATCGGATCAGGTGACATAAGCTTTATTCATTTATGTCTGAGAAATAAAATAACAAGGCCACTGAAAAGAACAAGAAAGTTTCAGAAAAAAAAACGTTGCGCAGCGCTTCAAGAGGATACAAAGAACAAGAACATGTTCAGCTGACACAGCGACATGGTGATTGATGTGAGAAGAAACGCACTCTCCGAGTGTCACGCATACACAAACAAACAGGATAGAGATGCGCTCTCTCACTCTCTCTCTCCCCATATCGCTCTCTCTCTCTCTCTCTCACACACACACACACACACACATACACACACACACACACACACACGCAGTACAATGCCCCTTAAGTCTGGAGGCAGATCAGGGTTTGCTGTGTCAGAGCAGACTGTCAAACAGTGAAAAAGAAATCTGCATAGAGCAGAGAAAGTGAGATTTAAAGAGAGAGGGTGGCTTATAAAGTCAGCAATGGAGATATAGAAAAAAAAAAAGTCATATAAAGCAAATGCTACTGTGAGACGAACTGCTCGGCACCATCAACAAGCCGCCTGATAAAGTGCTTATTTTGGTGTTAGTGACTGAGAGCAAATAAAAGATAGAGATGATGACATGACTTTAATGGGCAGATACAGAGCCGTGGTGTAAGACTGAAAACTAACATCACCAGTGCTGAGGCGAACTGAGGAACACAGTGGGGAGGACTGGTTTCTGTCCCGTTTCTTCCTTCAGGCATCGTGTTACAAAATGCAAAGTCCTTCTTGGAATTTCAATGACTGAAACTTTCTCTCAGCGTCTCTCCAGCACAAATCCTCTTAACCACATCTGTGTTACCAGAGTGCCAATCTTCTGCTAGTCTCAATTCTCTCTAGCAGAGCTTTGTTTCTGTCATCCATCCATCCCTCCTCTCTCCCCTTCTGAGTTTGCTTTATGCTTTGCGTTGAATCTATGCAGAGCCTGCGCCGCATGCTAACCAAGTGTGGCACTGTGTTGAGCTTCTTTACTCATTTTTGTGTAATACAAACAATAAAAACTCATGCTAAAACTGAGAGGATCACGTTGGAGCTGACAGGAGTTTTGTGACAGTTACTAAAGTGGAAAATATAAAAATATCAAAAGGACACGTTCTGTGCAACCTCGGTGCCGCAGAATGAAGCAATCAAGTCGTGCTACAGCGTATCTTACACTTTTAGAAACAGAAATAAATCCTTAGACCCCATTTTCTTCGCAAATTCACTTTTGCCTCACCATCGTTACATCCATCCACCCACCCACCCATTTGGCCCATCCTCTTCCCCCATCATCCGAACACTCCCTCCCATTTCTGCCTCTCGCCGCTTCCTCCCAGCTCATTCTCAACCTCTCTCAACTCCTCTCAGCCGCTTTTCTCCCTGTCAGGGGCCATTAGTTCAGGCTGGCTGGTGATTCCACCAGCAGAAAGCCCTCTAACCTCATTCTGCTCCTTAGAGGGGGGGCTGAAACACCTTTTAAAAAGCAAAACATCCTTGGCTGATCTACAACACACAGTGGTGCATCACACGGGACCTCTCTGTCTTGCTCGCTGCAGCAGTTAGTCTGTGACCATTGTTCTCTCTCTGCCTTCATTCTGTTTGTTTCCTTTCCAGTCTGGTTCATCCGCAGCTAAAGAATAATAATAAAATTATATTACATATATAAATACAAATTTGCTTCAGGAACTAAACACAATGCCAGGGGTCAATACAGCAATAAACGGTTCCAGCCTTTTAAGGAAAACCCTCCATTGTTGTATAAAAACCTCTTTATCTAATAAGAAGCAAACCAAATTTTTGGTCAGTTTTTTTGGAATCTATGTCATCAGAGGAATGTACGTTGTGAAAAAGAAAAGTCCTTCCAGC
Organism: Microctenopoma steveboyesi; assembly: GCA_032359275.1. Classification (NCBI taxonomy): domain Eukaryota; kingdom Metazoa; phylum Chordata; class Actinopteri; order Anabantiformes; family Anabantidae; genus Microctenopoma; species Microctenopoma steveboyesi. The sequence goes on along the minus strand of JAUMHF010000015.1, from coordinate 6,174,767 downwards.
CAAAAGAAATGGTAGGAAAAAAAAGTTGAGTGTATGTGTGTGCACACACAGTGTATGTGTAATGATTAGTGTGCAGACACAGTCCTGGGAGGTTGTGCTGGGTCATAGTTGAAACTCCACCAGCCCCATAATGACACGACCTATTGTTCCACTTCTTCGGCTACTCGTGGAGATTTCTATCATACTCCACGGCCATTTCTTTGCAAATGGAAGTTGCTCAGGTGTTGTACTAAATAGTCTGGGAAAAATTACAAATATACCACGCAAACAATCTGCAGTATATATTTCTCTAAAGCATTTAACACCATCATTACTTTTCTTTCTGACAGTAAGCTTCTGTTGGGCAGCAAAACACTAGTGATCCTATGGTATGGGATCACTTAATTCAGGCAGCTGTGTTGCTTGCAGAGTGACTTCTAATGAGGAAGATAGCTTAGTGGAAATGGCCGATGAACTCTGATCAATAAGTGCATTGTATCAGCTAATTGAAGCTGACACTCATAATTGGGAGAGCCAACAGTTACATGCCTGCTGATACCATTATTGATGGAAAGACCTACAGCAACACCCCATACGTTCTTACATAGGGGGAGATAGTCCATCCTGGCGAATCCCAGTATCACTTATTGTTTACTCTTATTATGGTCAATTAAAATTAGTTAGTAGACAAAGTGATGTAGACAACTTGAAGGATCTTTTTGGCTTAAAGAGTTACAGAGCTGAAGACCATGTCCACATATTCTGCACATTTACTGGGAATAAAAAAAAGTTATTGATTGCTGAAGGGGGAAAGCTGAGGAGGCTGTCACAATGGAGGAAGGAACACTGACTAAAAGATGGATTTAGTCCAGGAGAGTAGGAAAGGGGGGAGATAAAAGAGATGCACATGGTCCCGAAGAAGTGGAAGGAGAGATGAAGGAGCAGAGGCAGAAGATAAACAGATGCGCCTGTACAGAGTTGGGCTAAGCCGGCAGCCATTACGGAGTGTTATGATCGAGTACAAAATAACACTTCCTGTCCCCCGCATGCTTGTGTGCGCGCGTGTTGCGCTTTTCCATCATCTATCTTTTTCTATGTGTTAGTCGTTTCCTCCCTCTCTGCTCTCTTCTATCCTTTTCCCCGCATCCCTGTATTTCACCCATCTGTCCCACAGAGCTTAGATGCTCTTTTTTTCCTCTTCCTCCAGTAACACTATTATTACATCCTATTATAGCATTTTTATTGGCTTGATCTGAACCGGAAAGTCAGGAGTGCATTATTGATGAAAATAAGAAACTTTATCTTAAGAGCTATTAAACTGGAGTGCTCAAAATGAGAATGGGCAGAGAGGACATGAGTTTTAAATGTGACGATTATGACCTGCATACAACTCAAGCCCATAATAATCCCTATTGCCGTGAGGTCTTAGCAGTCTCTTGGACGTCACCTTGCCCACTTGCAGTTTGATCTTGACATGCGAGTGGTGTAATCCCCTCAGCTGAAGGAAAGGACTCTGCCTTTGGCAAAACATGTTATTACCACTCGGTCTGAGCACCATGGCTTTCTCATTGTAACCTTAGAGGGCTGCTATCTTCGGATTGTCAGCCCTATTCTAGCGTTTTATCTCGAGTCTTAATCTGTGTTGAGCTAGTCCACAAAATGCTAGGGTTAAGATACACTACATAATTTACCATTATCCCGTTACTTCCACGTATGATCACCGTCACTGCTGTTCAACAGATGTTATATAGGCTGACTGTTGTTCAGAATTTCCGTGTACAGTAATACAAGTTAGTTGACTGAAATACATATTGCTAATCTGTGCACTGTGTTGGTGCACTTCTAGATCAATGACCGTACCGTAAGCGCATTTCTGTGATGGTGAGTTTATCATTCAGTGACAATAAAGCATTTCTTTTCATTTGTTGTGCACCAAAGTCAGGCTTTCGCTTCCTTCTCTAGATTTTCATTTCAACCATTTCTGTTATCTTACACCATTCAACTCTCATTACCTACCTACCTCTTACTCACTTTCAAGATGTCTTGCTCCTTTCTTCAAACATCTCTCCAATCATCTTGACCTCTCCAATTTCCCTTGCTAGTCGTTTGCGGTCAGACCGCTCCATTTATTGCGCTGTCGTGTTTTCCTTCTACCGGTATCTTTCCCTCCGTTTCTCCCTTTCAATATCTCTTTTCCAGCAGCATGTCTCTGCTTCATGAGCATTTCTATCTCTCCATCATTCATCTCCGTGAGAGCACATCCACTGATGCCTGCCGCCACGCACGGGAAAAAACACATTTTCTGTCATATTGCCATGTCAGTGAAATTTAGGAGCTGTGTGTGTGTGTGTTTGTATGTGTCTCCGCTTCAAGGGTACTTTCATCATCAAATTCCATTTCCTTTGCAGACAAACACTTCTGCCGGCAGGCTGGCAGACAAGAGGGAATGAGAGAGCGAACAAGTGTGTACGTGCACGCGTGGGTGTCAGTGTGTGTCGGCAACACAGGGCAGGCATTAGGATGCATTGCCTCTTGTTTTCTTTTATTTGTATTTGTTTGTTTTCTCCTCCTACAGCTAAGGAGAAGGGTGTTGAAGATAATATTCGTATTGAATGTTTTTCCTAGTTTCAAATTGCTCTGAAGAGGCTTTACTTAAGTGGAGCACAGTGCATTCACACACAGCCTCAAATAGGTAGTGTGCTTCCTGGAAGGATTACAGCACAGCGTGCCAGTATGGTGGATAAATTACCAGCAACACAGATGCATATTGTAATGACACAACAACTACACTGAAAAATCACAGTGCCTCCTCACACCCACACATGAATTCATTCCTGCAGGAATTTCCTTTATCAGCTACATCCAGGGTTTATTAAGTGTATTTGTGGTAGTCTACGCGTGTCTGCACCACGTGAATCTTTTGTGTGTGTAAGTGTGTGATTGACCAAGCCTGTGGTGAATGACCAATAACTGACTGGTCACTGAGCTGGCAAAAGCTGGATATTCCCTTGGCACAGCGCCCTTGGTGCGCGATACAGGAAGTAAACAGCTGATACAGGGGAACACTGCAGAGAGTAGGCAGTTGGCACAGGAAATATAAATCTGCTAAGCTGCAAAAATCATTGCTGTAAACAGCCTAATACCAAGGTTGTCAATGGCATAATTTGGCACAAAAATTCAATACTAAGAGCTGCTTTTTTCCAGGAATTTATATACAACTGGTCTAAGAAACATCAACCATCCTCAAAAGAAGAGTATCTTTCTCAAAATCTAGAGCGAGATAACGCAGAGCTGTCCTGCAGGGAACGCCCTGAGTTTCAACACAGAGTCTTAATCACCTGGTGAAATAAAAACAGGCTGGCCAGCCATAGGTTCTCATCTCATGAGAAACAGAGAATCAAAAAAACTAATAAGTGTGAGATTATGAACAGTAAAAGGTGCAGCAGAAGTCATAGCTGAAATACAGCTCGGATGAATAAGAAAGAAAAGACAGAAGAGACGCCTGCTCAGTGTAAATTATACAAAATATCATTTCCGTCTCATTGTGTAACTACTATTATTTAAATTCAAGTAGTATTGGGTTCATTTTAGGGTCTGAATATCTACCTGTACTCCCTGACAAGCATTTGACAATTGACTGCGATGTGGTTAGTTTATGGAGAAAGTGTTTGAGTGGAGCATTTATTCTTCCGTTCGACATTTTGCTTCAATCCATTACAAACCAAGTACCACTGCCACATTCATCAATAGAAAAAAATATCCATCTGTGTGATTGTGGAGAAGCTCATTTCCCCCAATTACACTCGGATACCGTTCACACCACTAAAGCAGTGTTAAACACAACCAACAACAGCAGCAGCATGACTGAGCAGAAATGCTCTCTAGTCTGGTGTGTCAGTGTCATGTCTCTTTGAGCCCTCATGTGTCTTTTGTTCCTCCCTCAACTTAACCACTCCCCTCTCTCTC
>JAUMHF010000015.1:6145833-6170722 GCA_032359275.1 Microctenopoma steveboyesi | reverse complement strand
AATAAACATCCTTTGTTTGAACCCTCTCTTGTCTCTGGTCTGCGTTTGGGTCCTCCATTTTGTGCATGTGACTGACATGGTGCGCGACATAAACCATCAAGCTTGTAAATGTAATCGGCACAAAATCTCAGACTGACTAGCCGGTTAGTGGTCACAGTCACTCAGGCTTAATACTGGTAAATTCTGATCCGGAGCCGGTTAATTGGTGCATCACTAAAAAGAAACTATAAAACATCAAAAACTGACAAATGAACTCTTACTGAGGAAGGTTTGAAGGCTGTAGAAAAAAAATTATTAACAGCACATTGGCAAAAGAGAACTGCACATATTCTTTTGGGCAAAATCATGCAAAGTGAGAAAGCAGAACAAACACTTTCATGAGTCCACAGAGAGACTGTAGACACAGGCTGGATGGTTAGCCTGGCACACACAAGTTACATACTTGCCAGTACTAAGAATGTAAGCCTAAAACAAGCCTCCCAAATTATATATTTGATAAAATAAAATCATGTAAAGTACAAAAAACTAATAAAGTTGTTCCTAAAAATGGCAGAGGGGAGTGAATTGCAAAGGATTGGCACTGACATATTGGCTCTAGAGAGTCTGCAAACAGTTGGCAGCAGTGTGCCTGCACTGTATAAACACATCTAATTGCACATTGGATAAAGCAAAAATACTAATACACTAAAGAATATCATACAGAGGGATGAACAGGCAAAAACAACAAGGGTTTGGCACTAGAAAACATTCTGGAGTGGTATGTCTACAACCCATCAAACACTTAGAACTGAATATTTCATGAAGAAAATGAAGAAAAAGTGAATATAAATGATTCCTGCTCAAGCACCTATGCAGACATTAATCAAAATATAGGTACAAAGATGGTAAACGGCTCCCTATGTTGTCTGTGAGCATCTACTAAAAGAGTTCAATTGAAGCACATTGCATAGAGTGGAAAAATCTTTGGTGACAGATTGACGTAGACACTGCAACTGCAGCCAGCAGTTTACTGTCACCATGTTTATTTTACATAAAGTACATAAAGAGGATAAAGTTTGAGTGGCCTTCTATTGTATAGAGTTATAAGATGGTTGGAAGGTTTCAGGATGGTACATATGGGCGTGTCTGTTACTTTTAAACTACACAAACCAAAACATGTACTTTAAAACATCTCTTTATTTTACTTCATTGCAAGAACAGGATCTACACCGAGCTAACACCGACACTGATTTGGCACAGGGTCTCGTTTGTGGGCATGTCCTGTCTTGAAACCACATTCATATTTGATGGAAACTAATAAAATATGAATGTGAGAAAGCAGAAGCACTACATCCTCCAAAGTTGTAAAACCCAAAAAAAAAGGTGCGTCACCTGTATTTAACCCGACAGCTTTAGCAAGAAAAACGGTGATGTTTGGGAAATTGGGGTCTTCCTCCTGGTTGTTACTAAGCCCGGTCCATTGAGTATTAAAGTGCTCAACATTACTGAAACCGGAGTTGTTTACTGGGGCTGAAATGAATCTCACACGCTTGATTCGTGCCAGGATTCTATTCTGTGAACATACAGCTGGCCAGTTGGAAAGGTATCCCACATTTGGCAGGATGTTTGATATAAACATCAATGTTTCCTCTGCTTCACATTGGTGTTTCTCTTAGCACACGCCTCTTTTTTTTTATGACCTTTCAAACTGAAACTTCTTTCTTTTTTTCACCCTTATCCCTAAAATGCAATGAGAAATGTAGGTTTTTACCCACATTTACAATGTAATAGATGTTCGACATTCAACTTGCACCACTGTTACACTTTAGCTATTGTTGTCTGACTAAATCGTAACTTTAGAAAACAGGACACCTAAAAATAAAATGTTCTTGTAAAAGACGGAAACTGAAATTCTACAGGCATATTTTACCATTAAACATTTAAACACACCATTAAGATTCACCTTTAACTTCAAAACCACAAAAGGACACCATGTAATCTTGAGACGTTTCCTCTTGGGTCCTCAAAGCATCTTACGCTGATCGATCGTCTTTTTACTTGAAGAAATCTTGATTTTCAGGTTTATAGGCTTACTCCCAATAAACATCTACAAGTACCAACAAAAAGATATATAAATAAAATAAATAAAGGTCACATAACTGCCAGATTTTTCATATGCCGATGACTATGATCTCGGACAGATATGAGCTGCCCTTGCCAGCATATTTTGGCCGCTGTGTATTTGTTGTTGTGACTCTACGTGTCACATATGAGAATAATAGTTTACTCTCAGAAGAATATGCTCTTGGTAATGTTCTCCATTACCAAACTGTCAGTAGCTCATGGTGGAGAGGGTGCTTTTAGGTGAGAGGAGCTCATGTGACCCAGCGACAATGCAGATCGTGAATTGCTCTGTGCAATGTACTTTTCAAAATAAAAGCCTGTAATCTTACAGTTCTGTCACAATTGATAGCAGCCATTAAACCAACCAACATGATTCCATAGTGAGCGCAGAAAGCTATCCTAGTTGCATTTGTTTAATAATCTGTGGTGGTCACCAAACAACAGTTTTTCATTCAACGGCACCTACTGGCACATCTTGGTACTACAGTAAAAAAGACCATTAAAGAATTATGGGTTCTGTGATAGAAAATTATCTCAGAAATAACAATCACAAAAAACTAATGGAAATTCAGCACAACTGCTAAACACAAAGAAAACCGCTGGTGGCCCCACACCAACAAACACACAGAGCAGTACTTCTCAAACAGCTGACCCTCACGGTCTGTTTGTCTCCCAGGGAGAAAAACTGAGAGAAAGAAAACAATCTGTACTAATCTGCAGAGACAAATTCTTCATCACCCCCTTTTATTCATTTACTTACATCCTTTGTTTCCATCAGCAGACCTCACTCACGGACAGACACACACACACACACACACACACACACACACACTTCCGGATACTTAAACAGAGATACCCTTTCATCTATCTCTCGGTGCTCCTGGGGGTAGGTAGATGTGTGTGCATGTGTGTGTCCCACTGTGAATGTTTTCACTGTGTCACAAAACAGGAAGGAGGAAGTTCCCTCCAGCAGCCTTTATATTATGTCTTGATGCGGAAAAGAAATGACACCATGGAAGGATTCACATGATGCAGAGAGCAAGAAAAAACTAAAACCAATGCTAACAAGCTATTTTAGCCCCATTTTACTAATGTAAAATGCAATTACTTCTGAGATAATTTCACTGAAGTAAAATGTGGGCATTTTACTGAGGTAAAATGTGGAGGTTAATTTCAAGGAGATTTTGTAAAATGGGGCGAAACGTCGTCAAGAAACCTACAAGTCCAGTTGCTATTGAATAACCTTTTTTGAGATATTTCTTTCAATAAATAGTACGACCTGCATTATTGTCCTTAAGCTTGTTTCAGCCAACGTAATGACATCATTTTCTGCTGTTTCTGTTGCAAAAACCACATTTCTCTCTGTTGTTGTAAAATTTTGCAATGGTTCTGCATCACTGTAATCCACTTCTATCAAGTCACACCGGAGGGCTGTCCTGTACACTTTCAATTATGTCAGTGCTGACCACTGCAGGAGTTTAACAGAGAAGGTTTATGCCTCAAAGCAGTTGTTAAGAAAGAAGGACATATTTTCAGCAGATGGTCTTGGGATTCAAGCTGTTGCCACCTCATTACCATACAGCAATTTTAACATTTAATTTTCGGGGTTGAATGAGTCATGAATGTGAAGGATGTAAACACAGACTGTTGTTAGGGAGGAGTGAAAACGGAGCATTTGATGATTTCTTTCATGCATCCTTGAACACACACCAAAAAGCTTTATTGAGTTGGTACTAAAAACACTAAGCTGAAATACTAAGCACCTAGCACACAAAAAAAACCATGCTGAAATCAGTGTCAAGTAAGACATGCGTGCACACACACACACACACACACACACATAGAAAAAGGCCAAAAAGCCACAAACCAGTCTCCTTGCCACACACATGCACACCAACACCATCTCCCAGTGGACAGCAGCTATAGATTTCCAAGCTCTTCCTATCTCAGATGACCTGCCAATCAATGAGCTCTGTTCAATTAGCCAAGCCGCAGCACCTGTGCTTCTAAATGTTACGTGCCCAGCTGCCGGTGGGTGTGCGTGCAGCAGGGTGATGGGATGTGTGTGCAATCTGATCGATGCTCTCGCGCTAGTGATCTCATATCCAATACAGGGCCAAGCTAACTGAATGAACTCTGCACCTGCACACACACAAACACACACAAAAAACCTTACTCGACAGCTCAAGTTGACCTGCTTTTCAAACACATGGATACTACCACTGAATTCTCGTGTTTTCATATGCACACACAGATCCAACATGTACACAACTCTGGATGTACTCCTTTCATTTAAAAATCAAATGCAGTTTAGAGCAGATAGAGAAGAAAAAGACAGATTAATCTAACTTTAAGAAGGTCAAATGGTCCTGAAGACACAAACAAGATGGTGCTTATGTTGTTATTTAGTCTGCCAAGACAGAACTGTTTAAAAAGTGTTGATTTGGCATCTCCTCTGTCAAGATGTTGGTCTTTTTGTAATCGTGCCTGAAACAGCTGCTCTTCTTCAGTTTGATTGGAAGCTAATGGCTATTTATCATGCAGAGATCAAACAAGTAACGAGATGGTGTGGCAAAGAACAGCTAGAAGCTAAGACAGCACGACCAGCCATTAGCAAGGATTGTAGATGTAAGACTGTGCTGCATCAGCACTGCAAGATATTAAAGAAAAATAAGAGAAAGCGGAAGCCAATCCTGCACCATCATCACTTAAGTAAAAGTTCTTAGTAGCCAACTGTAAAATGATGCTTAAGATGTGAATGCGTTGCTTAATGCGAGTCAAAATTAGAGAATTAAATCGAGTTATTAAGTGATTTTGCATGTCATCTTCCACCAACACACCGTGTGCTTTCCATGAACTGATGGACAGATGTGGATTTGCTTGTGTACAGACCCTTGGTCAGGACAAGAGTCAGGAAGAACAAGTTACCATGCATTCACCATTGTTTACACACTGCAACACCTATTAGCATCAGTTCAGTATTACCAGAAAAGATAAGATGTGCAAAACTAGAGGGAATTATTTAGAAAAACTGGTTTTAAAACTTGTTTGCCTTCCATTGGCGTGGCGAATACATCTCACCATAAAAAAATGTTCATGCAGCATGTCACGGAGATACAAGTGAATCAAGTCAATTGTTGGATGGACAGTTTCCAGCTGGTTGGGTGTAAAGGCAAGGCTGTCCACCCACAGTGCTGCTGCAGGTCATTTGTCCTGCTGCCATCTGACTCCTTCAGCTCCATCACTCTACCAAACTTCAGTGTCTCAGTGAACCGCGGACTGACTTGCATGACTGCAAAGGTCCCTGTAACATTTCTCCTGTCGCGGATTATCAGAACTTTTTATTCATACACAGAATCTGTTAGCGCTCTTTTACCAATTCTGACAGTGAAATCTACTACAACAGCTAAATGCATGCGCCTAATGAAACACATCATTTGGTGATCACACCAAATAGGTGACTAAATGAAGACTTTATACTTGCATTTTGCTTCCTCCAAAGCAGGGAACAATTTATTTAAGTAACTAAACGATGAAGGTATTTGTAAAGATCATTATCTGCATTTAGGTTTTGCACATGGAACCCTGAACTGTATTGTAGAATCTTTAGTATGAACTGTACCATTAGAGTTTCTGGATATTGCCAAATAAATCCAGAAGGATTTGTAACAAAAATGTAATGAGGTTTCTTGTGATGACGTGTCACACACAATAGAAGGATACTGGTGGCTTGTGAGAAGTAGCAAATGCAAAAGAGAACAAAATACGTAGTGGGCCTATGTAGAGACAATATGAGCAGACATGCAGCAGAAAAATAAACTTTGAAATCCAGAAATCTGTAACTATAGAGTTAAAACCTGAATGGAAGTGAAAATAACTGATGCACAACAGATGGTGTCTCACAGACATAAAGACCAAAAACACTAAGGACTAAGCAATCCCAATTCTAAAAAGTCACTTAAGTTGCAGGCAGAAATCATAGGCTGACACTTGACAGATGCCCCCTTTGAAAGCCACACTGATTAAACATCAGAACTGTCCTCGTCCTCTCCTTCACACACGCTAATTCATAAAGAAAGAAGCTACGAAGCACACGCTGCTAGTGTAGATCTCCTCGGAGGACTGAATTAGACGGGCCTACTTAAACCTCTCCCTTTTATTCCTAGGAGTAGTATAAGTGTTGTCCTAATTTCAAAACACATTGGCGCGCACACACACTAAGGGGTGTAGCCAAGCCAATTAAAGGCAGGCAGACGTGAAGAGAATCAAAGACACGAAACATTATTTATAACTTCAAAGTTGGGTTTTTTTTCTGTGACAAAGTGACTTCTCTTGCTCAAGGTGTAGAGGCTCTCTTTCAGCTTGTTCGACAACAGATTGTGGAACGTTGTGACACAAGTTGCACACGCCAATACACACACGCGCATACCAGAACACATAAAGTCAGAAGAGAGAGCGTACAGATGGTGGTAAGAGAGCAATGATTAAAGAAATGTTTAAGACGCAGAGGACAGATTAGTGAGACGAAGAAGTGGAAAAAGGAGGAAAGGAATAGAGGAGCGCTGAAGCATCAGCTATAGTTAGGGCGGGATTCATTTTATCATTTCGGCTGTGGAAATCAAAAGGACATCAATGTGACAAAACGAGACTCTGCGGCTCTCACCGAGTGATCATGCGCTATATTTCTTTTTTTTGGTGCCTCGTGGAACACAGTCTCCATTTCCTTTTTTTGGCTGACTACGTCCCTTTACGTCTCTATGCTTGCACCACGTCAGATTAAGGTAAGATAAGATAAAATACATTTTTTTTTTACACCAGGTGGTGTGGAATTACAAAACAACAGCAGGATCACACACACATTTGTATGCAGTAACTTGTCTGAGGTACACATCCACCTTCAGCGACACGAAGAAAGAAAGAAAGAAGGAAAAAATTCTCTCATCATATGCAATGCTTAGAGGTAGGGCTGGGCGATACAGATGGATGGATGGATGGATGTTAAAGTTCATATAAAAAGGTATACCGTTACACCACCCGCCCCTACTGGAACTGAAACATTTTGGTTAGTACCAGAAAATATATTAAGACATTTCTATCCAGCTCCAGTCAAGTGTGCTGACAGAGAGGAGAGCTGAATCTCCAGCCTTCAAGAAACAAGGCCAACCCTGTCTATCAGTCAATTAGTACATGCACGGGCACATATCTATCCATTAAGCCTACAGATCCCGTTTAATGTGTTTCTAGATAAACCTTTCCACTTCCCATAACCTTGCATGTGTGCCCCAGTGATAAAAACATTGTTACTAGTAGGAGGTGGTGATGCCCTGAGGCTGTACTTTTGTCTGATGAGATCTTGACAGCTAAGGTTTATTCCTCCGCCTCTCTCCCTCTCTCTCAAATTTCTTCCTTCATATCCCCAGCTCCCACATTGCTTCTTCTTTTCTATTTACCCATAACTTTTAACTCTCTCCATTTCTAGCCTGTTACTTCATTTCCTTATCCCTCCATCCTCCGCTCCTGTTCATCATGTTTATTGACTTATCAGATTTTCTGACTTTGTCTCCATCTCTCTGCAGGTGATTAGCAATATAGAGGTAAAACACACAGCAGTGTACCAGTAAAGTCTGTGCTCCTGAGCTTATGTTGCAAAGACAGAAATTCATTATGTCTTTCGATATGACATTTTAAAGGGTCACATTTTAGGTGTTGATAAATTTTTACAGCCTGGGACCACAATGCAGTGGGGCTAGAGACCAGAGCGCTGGGGCACTCAAGCGTAAGCAACTAATTTCTGGTAATTCAGTCACCAGAGGCATGGGGCTTCATTTCTCTGTTCTCTGAAAGGTGACATAACCCAATCTTTAAAAGATGGAATATTCCTTCAGCAATAAATTCAAAGCTCCAGTTTATCACAAATGCCATCTTATTTGCTTGATTTATCTTTGTAAATGAGCAGTGTGCATTCATACATAGTCACCTCTCACTAAGTTCAAATTTCATTTAAACAGAACTGATGCTCCCCATCTCTCACACACGCATAGTTGATCTTTTACCTCTCCACAACCTTTCATTCTTTTATCTCGTATGAAGTGTCCCTGTCTGTCTGTCATCTCCGTCTTATCCACTTTTCTATGTTGTGTTAATTAAAAAAAAAACAACTCAACACTCAAACATTCACTCCCCGCATGTTATCTGGCAACAGCCTGTCATGAGTGCAGGTGCGTGTGCAATATATTTGTGCGTGCAGAACAAAAAAAGACCCGTGGGTTTCTGTGTGCAGATCGCGTGTCTGTGTCCATGACTATTTCTACCCCTCTTTCAGATAGAATAACACAAACAACCACCCAGCTCTCTCCTCAAACTTCTATGGTTGCATAAATAGAAGTATCCAGCTTTCAAATCACCACTGCAGAATGCCGAGCACACAAGTTCGCTCACAGATGTACCCTTTGAATTCCTACACACACACACTGGGAACACATGACTGAGGGTGGTGCTTTCTTTTTGCTGTCTCCCTTAGTCTGCTTTTGATTTGATACCTTCCCTCACATGACCATCGGGTCAGTCTGAGGACTCCACCACAGTAAAGGTGCCACTCAAATGACCCTCTCTTCAAACCAAATTCCATTTTGCATCTTGTCTGCCCAAGAGTCATCTCGTACACAAGAGCGTCCGGCTGGTATTGTGTACTAGTCCACTTCTGGTACATGAAGTGCTGCTTCATGCACCTAAATTCCTGCCTGGAAGTCACTTGTGCATGTGACACATACGTCCTTTGTAGTATGCTAAAATGTTCAAACTTTATGCAACCTTTTCCCTAACCCTTCTCTTTTCCCCTGTCCATTCTCTTCATATTTATCCTCCTCTTTTTCCATTTCAAAGTTATTAGACAAACAGAGGAAACATGAAGCGGTCAACAGCCCTGAATAGAAAAACCCTCTGTCTCTGGGATGTGGCATCTCTTATTTAACAAAAAAGCAAATGGAAACAAAGTGAAGGGAGGCACAGACATAGCAAAGTCTGAGCTACAGATGAAGACAAGAGAAAAGAAAATGAAGATGGAAAACATATCGCTTGTCCCTGCTAAATGAATTTCATAGCTCATCTGCTCTGGGTAATGTTGGCGTTCACGCTTCAGCTTCAGAAAAGCAAACCCATTTTCCATTTTGGATCGGCAACCAGCCAAAATAAACTGTATAGACTTATATAGACATGCATATGGATGTCATCACAGTGGCCAAACAATGTCAATTACTTCACCTCTCTAACGTTCCACCGTTCTGATTTCAGCATGTTCTGCTCCCTCGCTTCCTCCTCCCCTCATAAACGACCATACCAGATTCAGAGTTTAACAATCAATCTATTTACCCATCTAAAGTGTTACTATACTGTCCAGGGAAGCAAAAAAGACAGAATGAAGACACTAAGACCTGACAGGATTCAAGTGCCTGAAAGCTTAATGCCACTGTGTGTGTGCGTGTGCGGGCTTTGATGCTAGTGTTTTCGGGCCTGTGTTTTTGTGTCTGCTTGTGCGTTGGCCTCAGTGGTGCCAGTCAGGCATGACAGGAGGAGAGAATTAAAAGCCGTAGGCTTTCGGAGACCTTCCTCACACACCAGTGTGTGTGTGTGTGTGTGTGCGTGCGTGTGTGTGTGCGTGCGTGTGTGTGGACTGACCTTCTCCCTAGACTAGTGTCACAGACCGTTGGTTTTGGTACCAGCCCTTTGGCTTTCAGTACCCCTATGGCCAACGTACACCACTGTCCAGAGAGTTTAAATGTGAGAGTTTGTGTGGCATACTTTCCTGTTCTGTTTTTCATACTTTTGTGAGTTTTTCCAAGCAGAAATTTAAAAAAAATATGTTCAGGCTTTTCAGGGAAAACATAGTCTCTGATGTCCTTTACGAATAAATTGTTTTTTTTTTTAAATTAAAGAAATGGGCACCATATTTAACGTCCCTCAAAATATTTTGGTATCAAATTAAACCTCTGTTTGTTGGTTGTACACTCACTGATCCATGGCAAACAAGAGCTGCATCTGACATACTTTTGATGGCAGCAATTTTCCCCAAAACGCTGACACTGTCTTATGTTGAATTATCTACAGATTAATCTGTATGCATAGATCACCAGAAAATACTCAACTAAGAAAGGTCTGGTAGATGAGGACAGGCTTTAAAGGGGTGAAGCAGTGAATCCGTGCACATTGACAAAAGACAACTCTTGATTTTGAACCCTCTATGGTTTAAGGTCCATTTTAAATTCCTCTCAGGCCATTCACAACCTCTCTTACATACAAAAGCACTGTCTTAGACTCCTTTCTCTCATGCGCGCACACACACTTTCTCACAGAGCCTCCACAGTCCCAATTAGATAGCCATAATTACTGGCAGGTACAAATGAAAGGATGGACTAGAAAACAGCATCTATATTTTAACCCTGATGAGATATTTCACTGTTTTAATGTCCCTATACGTGACAGTGGGCAGAGAGAAAAGACAGAACATGAAATCAGAGAAGATGAAGGAAATGAGACAACAAAGAAGAAGGAGTAGAGTAAATTAGAAATGCGTGTTAGTGGGATGAGAGGGAAGTGTGGCAGAGGAAGCGGCAGATATTAAATTGGTGTTCATGTTGGTGGAAACGTTTATTTAACAGATGCAACTTGAACATTAAACATTTATGGACCAATAGCCTACTCTTAACCACACAGACAGACATAAATAATGGAAATGCCATTAATAATGTTTCAAACCTAGCCACAGTACGAGTTAGTGGACATATTATACGGATGCGCTAGTGATGCATAGTATGCCAGTACCAGAAAGACACTGCAGACACCGTTATGTAGACCTATACGTCATTTTATTAGCATCTGTACTTTAGAAAAGAGTTTCAACAGCTGGTTAGTGGGTGTAGTAATGTTTAATTTACCATAAGTAGCAATGTTCCCAAGGAGGTATATCTACAAAGTTGTTAACATACTCCTGGGTTAGTTGTTCGGTGGCAGGTTCCTTCTGGTCACATGTTGAGTTGTCCAAGACATCAAACATTAATGCTGTGCCAGTACTGTCCAATAGGATCAATAAAGTGTGTATTATTGTTATTAAACGATGTTTGTTAGGCAATATCTAGGTGCAAATTTAAAGTTAACTACAATAAGAAATCACCTAAACTCAAGTGTAGGGCAGATCATATTTATGTCTTGTGCAAAATGATGCCCCATGAGCAGAACTGGAAAATGCTGCTGACGCTGATTGGTGATTTAAATCATTTAACAGCCCATTTTAGGCTAATTTGGTGTCAACCAGGTGTCGCACCTATGTGTACAACTACTCTACAAAATACGCATCTGCAGAAAAACACAGCCTACACAGCCCAGACAGGTGAGACGACAGATGTGATTCCAAACACAAAAATAACCCGGCACTACTTCGATATGGGGAAAATGGGGGAAACCATACTAACACTGTGAATAGTTTATTTATATTTCATACGTTTTAGACAACTTGGCAGGCTAGTTAAGTGATCGGAACGACAGCCCTGAAACCGGGAGGTCAGAGATTAACCACAGTTATGGTCAGTGTGTCGATCAGCAGCAAGTCCTGTCAAAGTTTCCTTCAGCATGATGCATTTTATGCAATTAGGACTTTGACATTTCAGCTTTCTGAACTATAAAAGTCTACGAGAGGCTGTCACTTGCATTGTATGATGTTATGACAGTATTTCCACTGACACCTAGCCTCACCGTCACCATCTACATGTCTCAAAGACCTTAAGTTACTGCTTATTTAATTGGGGGATTTAAAACTCACTTGGCCTTGGTGCTGGGTTTGTTCTTTTCATTTCATTTTTTATTAGAATCAAACAAAATTAATACAATATATACAATTAGCAAGACATAAGCTGGAATATCCACTACCACTATGTTAAATAGAATTGCATAATTAATAAAAAGAGGTTGAAATACAAATTTTATTGACTAAAACTAAACTAAAATGCTAACATTTTTAGCCGACTGAAACTTGAAGCTAGACTGAAAGCTAACTGATTATAAATGTGATCGTGAACCCTAACGGAAATACACCCTAGAGACAGAACTTGGGGGAATTTACTCATATATTCTCTTTTTTAAATCTAAAATATGCTAACATACCAGGCAGAGGTGAGGACGGAGTGACAGCTAATGTGAAACTGTAACTGCAATGAAATATGTTGATTATAGCAACCCACAGCACCTGCTGCTGCACCGCACATTCCCATGCACACACGCAATCACACACGCACACACACACACACCAGCATGGACACTCAGCCCTTGCTCTCTCTAGCTGACAAAAAGCTGCAGTGGCAGCAGAAACCTGACAAGGGCTCAACTTGACACATCTTCCTCTCTCTCTCTCCTTTACTCTCTGTTGTTCACCATGTCTCTCTCAAAGGAGTGTACACACACAAACAGTGTACTGCTGCAAAGGTTGTGTGTGTGTGTGTTCGTCCATTTCTTTCAAGTCCTCCACTCTCCTTCTCTGCCACTAAAATACATGTCTATTAACACATGGTGCTGTCTCTGGCTGCAAATTAATGGTTGTTTATGTCTGAACACACTTCACTAACTTCAGTGTTTGTATTTTTGTTTGTGTGTGTGTTTTATACCCAGAGAGTCATACCTCAAGGCACTCCGAAATCACCAATACCCTGTTAAATTATTCTGCACCCCTTAGGCTTCTACATCAGACCCCCAGACACATTTACTCTCTCTCTCTCACCAACACACACACACACAGATCATATGTTTCTCAATATTGTAAAGGCATCATTCACAGAGTCAAACAGGCCTAACAGCACCCCACGGAGAAATACATGCACCAGGTGAAATACTAAACACACACACACACACACAGCTTTGTACTTGTGACTGTGCCCTTGTATGACCATTAGAGTGAGGACCAGTTTGAGTTTATACCACTTAAGTGAGAACATTTGAACAAAGTCCTCACTTTCTCACACTCCTAGAGAGCTGTTTGAGGGTTAGGGGTAAAGGGCTAAGGAAGATGTCATGTCAACGAATGTCCTCACTTTGATGAGCATACGTGTGTGTGTGCGCGCGCGCATGTGTTTCAGCGTTCAGAACAGAAATTCATGTCACTGGGATAGTTATGAATACATTACCACTGCTGCGGGCACACGGGGGGTAGGAAATTACCGTGGAAATCCTGCCTGTGTGTGAATGTATGTATGTGAGTGTGCATGCACTGCAGCAGTGTACAGTAAATCTAATTCCCATTTCCATAATGGCACCTCCAGCTGAGGGATGCACACTCCTGTTTCCCCGTCACTTTCTCTCGCTCTCTCTTGCTCTTACACACTCATACGACCCCCCCCCCCCCCCCCCCCCCCCCCCCCAGCCATCAGCCATCATTTGCATTCATATTTCTTGAGATATGATGAATTCTCTTCATCCTTTACTTTATTTTTGGTCTTAACCTGCTCCTGACAAAATCTAACCTGCTAGATGTTTGACTGCATCCATGGCCTATTATGAGGATCCTAGGCGTTTGTTATAAATAAAGACCTTTGAACAGAAACCCGCAGCCGCCACCCCATTTCTCTCCATCTCCTTCTGTGCTAATAGCGACGTTCTTCACAGTACACTTCACCGCAATGCAACCTGTTATTTACAACCGTGTGGGTTGAGACTGTTAAAACCCAGGCCTAATCCATAAGTAGAACAATAGACATACACATCCATATGCACAGACAATGCTTTAACACTGTCATTTAACAGGCTGCAGCACCATCCCTTAGTTAGACTATAAGACCACCGGGTTTGTCCATTAACTGAGACCATTAGATGTACAGCTTTTCAGAACATTTGAAGCCAAACTATATTTCTTCTTTAAGTGCTATGCATAGTAATGGACGTCTAACCAGTTGACTTTAACAGGAACACCAGATGCACATGCTGTGCATTAGCAGGAAGAGACATTTGAAATTTCTGCCAGACTGCTGAATTTGCTTACTGAATTATTAAGTTGGTCTGTTTTCTTAGAGATACTGCAGGTAACAGCCACTGCAGCATGTGATGCATGCTACAGACATGCAAGGAAACCTTAAAGCACAAACCACATGTCTGATTCTGCACCTAATCAGTGGTGAGAGCACCATCCTTCTCCCAAAAAGAGGTCACCAAAGCAAGCACATTTATTCATATACAACATACCCCACACATATGGCAGAGTTATTGAGTGGGTTAGGCTAGTTAGTATTATATTACAAGGCTATTACATAGCGCCTTGGTGTTCAATTCAGTACATTTACTGTAATATTACATACAGTGTTTTTTGTATTACTGAATATGTATCCACACAATATCAATTGTGAACATAAAGATGATCAGCAACAACCTCATAGCAAGTAAATGAAACGGCAACATGTCCAAAACTGACACAGACAGGCCTCCCCAAATGACCCTTTTCTCTTTGAAGCGTGAAGCCCCCTTTACAGTAGCTGTCCAACTGAGCTGTCTCACTGGGACACGCAGGAGTTCAGAGAATGTGTCTTGTGTCTTCTGAAGACAAGCTTTCATTTCTTCTCTTTTTAGCCTCTTCCAGTTGCTTCATGAACGGAGGTGTGTCCATTTGTGCATTTGCTGCGATGTTCTCAGCTTGTTGCATATTTATGCATTTTGTCCACATAAATCTGTTCTCACCGTCACCATGAGTCATATATTTGATGCCGTTGACAGCAGAATCACAGAGGGGGTAGTTTGCATAATAGGCAGAATTATACCTAAACTTTTGATTCGACTACGTGCTTTATTCTGTAATTTACTCCCATCATAGTAGACTTCTGATAAGATTATGCTTGTTCATCAACACAGTGCAATTCAACCTTAACCTAAATTGAACATAGAACAACTGAACTTTTCATTCCTTCACTTCTGGGCTGCATTTCTTTTTTTATTCAAGCAAGATGATGTCATTTAATCAAAGGACTGCACTTCTGCACATAACGGGCAAACAAAACTAAAGGTTTCGCCATTGAACAATGTCTGCTGAAAGATTCTGGAGGTGGACCAAAAGGTTTTCCTCCCAACTGCTGCACGGCAGTAACAATGTCAACGTGCCCGCGCGGTGTGCGTGTCAGCGCCCGAGTGTGCGTCATTTTTCTGTGCATAAACCTTGGCAGGTGTCCAGCTCCTCTTGGACGGAGCTCTGTTAGAGAAGGGAAAGACTTGTTTTAGCGGTTAAATCCCCTCTGAGACGGCGAGTGAAACATGCTCTGAGAGTTTTATGTATTGTTGCAAAGCTGCTTTTTTTATGGAGTTAAGAAGCAGTAAACACTCCCAAAGGATTTCTCAATCACCTCACCAACAGGTAATATGAAACACAGACTTAGGTTCACGGACAGACCAACCGGAGAAGAGCCATCTCAACTATTTGCACTGGATTAAGCAATTACTGAAACTTAAGTATATTACATTACACTTGGTTGAACAACTCACTGACTACATTTTTTTTTCATCTGCAAATCAATTATTAGACACAGAGAAATAATTTCAGTTAGGTAAATTACATTTGTACCTTTTTTGCTCGTAAACACATCATTCAATCTGCTATACTGCAACTTACAGACAAATTAATTTTACATTAGGAGAGAAGATTTTAGTGACAGGAATTTTCCACAGATGCGTCACATATTTTTATGTGCCAGCAGCTTCTGTCTGCTCTCCCAGTCAATGCTGAGGCTTAATCAGTGGTTAAGGTACTGTGTCAGGGGTAGAAATATCACGCAGCACTGCAGATGACAGTCTTGACAACAATTCTGTGCACAGCCTTGTTGGCATCATTAATGTTTCCACGCAGGTTTCCACCACAGGAGTAGTCCACCTCTTATATAGCCAGCGTGAAATCGCGCCAAGTTTCTGAAGTAACAGGAGTGACTAATAGTTTACTTTACACATCTGGACATATTAGAGTATGTCTTCTCATCCCTAAACCCTTACCCTAACCCATCCCGAATTTGCTGCCATTTTCGTTAGTCGGAAACTACTTCTGTTTTTTGAAGTGCATTTATTTACACGTTATAAATATGTCTAGTGATTATTACAAATAAAGACAGATACTATATATTCTACGTTGCCGAGTTGTAAATATGTCTTTCAAACTTTAGGCTGTGCACCACAAAGTTCCTCTGTGTCCCGGTAACCAAGGTTAGGACCAAAAAGGTATGCAGCCGAAATAACTCAGTGTGTATTTTATTTATGACTAAGAGATCTGTATTTTTGACTTCAAGTGAAAGCTTACAAGAAAGCGAGACTCTGCCAACAGATTGTCACTGGGGGAAATCTATGAGATAGTGAAGGAACTCCTAAACATGTTGTTTGGCTTCAGAAGCCTTCAGTCACGCTCCATTTCTGGAGAAAGTGAATGTCACTTTCTGGTATTGTCGGACGTTTATGTAACATGCTCCAGCAGTTTTTAAATAAGACACATTTGTTTGAGTATTGTGAACCAGGGGAAGTTTGCTTGAGAAACATTATAGTTTTTTGCTAGTATACTGGATAACTGTAAATCCAGAGTGAGTTCAACATTTTAGCCCTATACACACACCTGTACAGGTGTAAAAGAGAGAAAAGGGTCTTTAGCAGGGAGCCATCACTGTGAATGATGCTCTTTGAAGGTCAAGGCTGACTAAAGGAGAGGCTGAAGCACAACAGGGATTTGAAACAAACAATCACGCCAGGAAACACTCATATTTAACACTGGGCAACAGGGGGGGTGTCAGTACTTTCACGGTTTCAATAGGGAGCTTGTGATCAAAATGTCACCAGTCCAGAGTTTCAGAGCAGCTGATTGCATGCAGCTTGAAAGGACATGATGTCACATAATACCAGAGAACAAAACAGTCAGGGGGTGAAAGTAAGAAGATGGAACGATCACAAAACCTCCAATGCACAATAAGCAGGAGTCAGCAACAGGAGGGAAATAGCTCAATTCCCCCCAAGCAGGACACTGAAATCCAATCACAAAATGAAATCATGCCACATTATAAGCACTTAAAGGTAAAAATCTATATTTAAATTGCCACAGACACAGATTTCTGCATTGAACAAGCACAAGAAAGGGAAGACTGCAGCTGGATCCATCTTTTCCTACAACAAATTGGATTCATTGTCTGGGCATTTATCCAGTAGATGTTGAGGTATTTCAGTCAAGACTAAAGGTGGACCAACCAACACAATTGTTTTCTCCGTTACATTACTATGAATGCCATTCATCTACAATCTCGATTTCAAACTTTATCTCATTGCTTCTTTTTTTATCTGCCCATCTCCTCTCTCTGCAGACGGTCCAGATCAAATTGCAATTAATTACGTTGGTCATATAAAGCAGCTAAATGCTCTCCTGGTACTATATTTTCTTACATTTAATTTGCAGTCCATGGGATTCTCCACTGCTTCGACTGATCGGCATTGGTTGCCTGCACGTCGTAGCTGTTCTTTAATATCTAGTTCTCCTGCTCACTGAATTTGAATTAGAAAACAAGTCAAAATAGCAGAAACAAGTGTTATTTTTGTTCATCTCTCCCTACGGATAGGGCTAACTGCTTCATCTCACACACTGAATATTTATGAACCTTTAATATTATGCATTGTCAAAACACAACACAATCAATCACGTAAGTCTGTTGATAAATCACCAGCTCAACAATCAGCCCTAAAAAAAGACTTTACTGGAATGACTGGAAGACATTTTGGAACAGCCTAAGCAAAGCATAAACCCTGAGGAGAGGAAACACTTTTTGTCTCTCCGTGTTCCACTCTTGGTGCTTCCTGACAGAGGAGAGGAACCACATCAAAGCTTTCCTAAATGTCATCCTAATTATCACAGACATTGCGCTGAAATATCAAAAATATACCAAAATACCAAGCCCCGAGGTTTCTCTCATCATATAACCCCTCAAATTTATCTGCAGCTCTCAAAGAACTGGAGAGGAGTCAACAGCAAGTCAGGCTGTGTGTGTGTGACTCACCGTGAGTCACGTCTGACAGACAGCAGCGATGACCAAAACTAAACTATGCTGACTTCAAAGAATACCTACTTCTAGATCTAGTAATAGTACTAGTGGTTCTGTATGGCTGTTGCAAATATTACAAAACCACATGCCGCCATCACACACCTACTAGGACTATTTGTGCATCTGATGTTTGTAGACGTATGCAAGAAGCCGGCCTACGTTTTAATTCATCATTAACCTGTGCCATTAAAACTGAGGAGAAGTGGTCCGTTCAACAAATAAAATGCAGTAGTTCCTCCACAAATCAAAGGTGTATTGATTTATTTAGAGCACTGTTGGTGTCTTATAAGACGATATGAACAGTCAGTATTAGTAGTCAATATTTTTTTCCAGTGTCATAAAAAATATGAATGTACATAAAAGAATAGCACTGTGTAACTGTGCACCAGCCCCGCTGCACAGTTTAGTGCATCACCTACCAGCACTGCGTCTGACCGTCATTCACGCTGTAGGGCCTGGGAGACGTGCACCCTTTAAGTTTAAAATTCACACACACACACACAGAGGGAAGAGAGAGGACTGTAATAACAGAGATGCACGGCCAAGTCACAGATATGCTCCATTATCTCGCTCTGAGCGCGTCGGCCAGACTCTGACGTCTATTACAAAGAAATAGGTGCATGTTTTTAAGGAAGGCGTGTGCAACGTAAAAGGACGACTGTGTACTAATCAATAACTTAAAGTCACAGCTTTACTGTTTGTTCACTTTCAGTTTCTTCCTTTGACTCCTACTTTTTGTTTCACTTATTTGCTCAAACCTTCTTCACTTTCGAGCTCCATCATCACAGCTGCACACAAAAACAGCCAATAATCTGTGGTATGAAAAGCAAGAGACAGACGCAGAGAGATGAGAAGTGAAAGAAGAGAGGGCTGAGGACTGAGAGGACGAGGCGAGAGAAGAGGGAGCGAGGGATGTAAAAGAGGGAGACGGCGAAGAAGGGAAGAGGTGATGAAATAGTGAGACAGAGAAGAAAGAGAACCCTGGAGGGAAGGAGAGAGAGATGAAGGGATGCAGGTTGTGGAGGTGAAGTTAAATCCAGGGGTGGAGAGAGATAAAACGAGGGTTTGATGGAGGGAGGCGAGAGGTTGCACTCTCCTCTCCTGCCAGAACTGTGATTATTCCAAAATGCACATCTCTCTCTCTCTCTGCTCCCTCCTCTCATTCCACCCTTTTTACTCTCCCGACATGCTTTTTTGTCCACAATGATCTCCTATCCCCTGTCGTCTTTTACTCTCATCTTTCATCAGTTTCATAGTCTCTCCCCTCTCTCCTCTGTGTCCTCCTCCACTCCTTCCCCCAGCCATCTCTCTCTCTCACTCATCCTTTATGCATAATTCAAGTTGAGATTCCTGCATGTCAGGCATGGCCATTAAATATACATGGGGGCGCTGCGCCGAGGCCGTTTAGTGCTGCCTTACCTCAGAGGAGGAGCACCTCCGAGGGCAGAGAGAGGGAGGGAAGAAGAAGTGTGAAGAGGAGAACAGCGGACGGTGACAGAGATGCTAAAAAAGGAAAGCACAAAGATGTACAATGGAATGTTGAAAAGAGAAAAAAATAAAGGTTCATTCAGCAAATATTTGCTCGATCTCTCAGTGGCAGCAAGCGAAGTAAATTCACGCATGTGTTTCCTCTTACAATGTGATCCCCACCTGAGTATAGATTTCACCTCTGGTTAACTTTGACCGTACAGATGTGTGTAGTTAAAGCCCGCAGAAACAAAGGAATCATCATTTTTATATATGTGCAACACTGCTGTCACAGACTGACTACAGTTTATTGGAACTGTATGAACTGGAACCTGACATTAACAGAAAAATCATAACATATTTTTCATGATCTACCGTGCTTCTTTGCCTTCCCACATGTTTTCTCTCCACCCCTCCTTTTTGTCAGCTTTAACAATCATCAAGACGACAACACTCAACTGAAAAGACTGAGCTCCTTTGTCAATTAACACCTGAATGTCTACTAAAGCCGCTAAAAGCAAACATTCAACTCAATATCACATTCGCAATTCACAGCAATCTCAAAACATAACATGAAAACATTTTTAGAACACCTGGTCTCCGTGTTTTCTTTTTTGTCCATAACTAATAAGCATGTAAAAAAAGCTGCACTGGTGGGGGTGTGTTGTTTCTCCTTTAAAATTATGAAAACAATTATCAGCTAATTGCAATGTAAGAAGAATTCCATCATTAGCATTAAGTCTACAGCCATTTGGCTGATATCATTTAACAGGGCAACAGGATACTTACCACAGATGTACATACAGATACATACTCACTCACCTGCACACTACAAAACATATATATAAAAAAAACATGTGCACACAGACGTCCATAGAGTTTCCACTTAGAAACGTACACTTAGGAAGTAATGAAATTTGCACCTCGTTTATTATAGCAGAAACACAGAGCATGAGTTGGCCTTTAACGCCAGATGCCAGTCAGGCTGCTAAGAAGCAGGAAGGTAGAGTGAAGACGAGGGAGAAAGAACAGAAGAGGAGAGATTGCTGCAGACGAGAGGCTGACGGCAAATGCATATTAAAGCCAGTGAATAAGGAATTAAAGGCAAAACAAAACAAAAATGTTTTCTCTCCTCCTGGACCTTAAGATTAGGAGGGTAATTGGTACGACCCTGTAAGCAATGCTCTCTTCCTCTGCTGTCATTCAATCGCACGCATACACACAGGCTTCCAAAGACACAGATACAACCAATATTAAAGAAAACACTGTGCTATTGATAAGCTCCCACATCCCATTTCATTCTTTGTTCATCAATAAATCACTGGTATCGATCTCTTCTATGTTAACAGAGAGGAATACAGCAATGTGTGAGCAGCAGAGAGAGAATGTCATATCCTATAGAAATCTACAAAGGAGGACAGCTGTTTCAAACACACACAAGCATGCATGGATCCTGTCAATGCCCCTTCAAAGATATAGTTTTCTCCTTGCTTTCTGCTAATGTTATTTTCATGTCTTCTCGCTTTTCTTTCATAAATAATACGCTGCTGCTAATAACATGGCCAGAATCAGCTGCAGGAGATGGGAAGCAGACCAAGGAGGAGCAGCAGCAGCAGCAGGAAGATAAGACTGAAGCACGCCAAGAGAAGGAGAGCAGAGATGTTGAAACGCCAAACACTTAACCTCTTTCCTTCCTTCTTCCTCCCACCTGTTCCCTTTGGACTAATGTAACATGGCTGCAAGATGTGAAAAACACCTCCAACAACTTGTCTTCCTCCCCTGAGCCTTCCATTGCTCTTTTAGTGAACTCTGTTCCTCTGAAGATTACCGTTTTACCGCGATCCCTCTTCTTATCGATCACTTTCACTGCCGTGCTCCTTTCTGTTCATCACTTCCTACTACCCTCATCCTACTCTCGTTAAGACAGGGAAAAGAAACACGTGCCAAAAAAAATAAATACATAAAGGGAGAATTAATAAGATGGAGGAAACAACTTAATGACATGACAGTAGAGTGAAAAGAGATTATGAGGTAAATCTGAATAATAAAGAGAAGAAAAGATGCAAGGAAATGGAAAACGCCACGCACCATTTTCTCTCCATCACTTGTTTTATACCTGCTACTCTCACTGCCAAACATCATCAGCATTCTTAGCTGATGTTCATTTCTCCATATCAAACATACAGATAATATTTTCTATTGAGTCTTAGCTCTGCGCCAGCTGCCACTTATTAAAAAATGGTCCAGATCTCATTTCCGAAACAATCCCTTCCTTCTTTTGAAAGCACCCCACCGCCACCCGTGAGCTTCGCTGCCACATTTCTCCTCCTTATCTGTCCTACTTTCACCCACACTTATTATAGAAATACTATATATTGAAATATATTTTCAAATCTTTGAACTATTCGGGGTGTTCTTGTTTTAACTTCTCACCCAGTCACCAGCCTCCACATTGGAAATGCTGCTTGAAAGATAAGGCAGATTTAATGAAGCGCTTCTTCCAAAATATAAAAAATGCATTTAACTTCCTGCCTATGTCCCAGTAACAGACTTCAGAAATAATCTATGAAACATGTGCCATTCAATTTTAAAGAACTTCTGCCTTATTATTGTTGTACATTGGGAATTGTAATTAATGTCCCGTGTTAATCCATTTTAACGTTGCAAAACCTATTTAAAAGGCAGGAAAAATTTGACCATCTTCCGTCATGTGGCTCCATGCACGGTGCTGAGCTAGCACACAAACACACACAAAGTAGTATAGGGTGGTTTGGCAACGGCACAGATCAATTACAGTGACACCAGCAAGCAGCTTATCAGGAAAATTTTCTATAGCAGAAGCAGTTGAGTATTAACAAGTAATGTAACCAGCAACAAAATATTATTTTAAACAACAGATAGACTCATGTAGCAGACAGCAAACAGATTTAACTAAATCAGTTTTCTCCCATAGTCATTTTCAGGCTGCCACCAGGTGTCATTTACATGCATGAAATGGAGGACCAGGGACAAGAGAGGGTTCAAACAAAGGAGCTTTATTATAAAATAACTTAGAAAGCAATATGGAACAGAAAATCACTCTTCGTAAGAGGCAAAATAACAACAGAGAGGGGGATGGAATAGACACAGAGGGACAAAGAGAAGGTGAAAGACAGAAGGGAGAAATAAAGAACTGAACCCAAAACCAACTTATATGAAAGGAGAGGAGCGTAGTGACTGGTAGCATGATGAGCTGAGTAGGAACTGACAAAGGGAGAGGACTGATTGATAACGAGGCACACCTGGAAATAATGAGGGAGTGAAAGTGGACAGAGAGGGGAGTGGTCAAGGAGAGGGAGGAACAAAGGACACATGAGGGCTGGAGGAGAACATGACACTGACACCAGGTTTAACACTTGTGTTGCCACATAGTCCCATGTTTGCGTGGTTCTGCTCCATCTTCAGATTTTGGTTTTGTCTCTCACAGAAATGAAAGATGAGCCAAATAGTTTAGTCAGAAGTAACACAGCAGCACTTTCCGTGAACAAATGTGGCGCGCTCGCCTTACTCATGCTGACCTGTCGGTCCTCACTGTCTTCACTCGAAGGTTCAAATGAAATGAAGTAAAGATGAAGAGACACGAAACTGAGCTACACATCAACAGATCTGTGTGATTCACAGATCACACTAGGACTGACTGAGTCATTAATTACGAAACTGGAGAAATGCCAAATTAATCAGGGGCTTTGAATAATTAAATAAATACGATAAAGCTTAATAGAGCAATTATATAGAAGAACATCAGAAAACAAGTACACAAGGGCCACTGAAAAATACTAAGCAGCTAACAGGAGACAGTGTTAGCTTTAGCTGAGACACACAGACAGACAAAGGACGTTATTTACCTCACTTCCTTGAAAAACAGATTAGTCTTACGCTGTTGGAAGTGAGTCCAGAGCTGGACCGCCTGGAAAATTCACTATCCTTCAAGGTTATTTTAGACTTTAGTTAAACACTATGACTGTATAAAATGTTTTATAGAGTCATTGGTTCTACAACGGTAAAAATGTCTTCAAAATGTCTTCCAGATTTGACTGAAAATTTATCCTAATCAGGTTGAGGCTGATCCAGCAGTTCAGGGAATCCATCCAAAAAATAAGTTTAAGTAGTTATTGCTCGTTTTAGAATTAGAAACCAGTGGTTAAAACAGGTGGAACCTCATTTAGAGATATTATGACCAAGACATTGAGAGAAAATGGCAACAGGTCTTCCATCTTAATCTAAATTAATCAGTTCCCAGCAGACTTGTTGGTATATCATACACATGATATATTTCATTTAGTTTTAGTCTTTTTATGTACGTTTTTGTATTGTATATTGATGTTTTTTTGTGCTGTGCTTTTGTATTCATGTCTAAAAAAGAAAACGTGTTATTTATAAGAAGTGCTTTTTTTATACTTTTGAAAAACACAATAAGAAAAAAGCCACAGTCTCCTCAGAGTGAAGGAGTTGTGTCTTGAGAAACAAAGAATCTACAGTGCATCTGCACAGAGCACATTTAACTAACACAATCTGTATTCAAATATAGTTTGAATAAAAAAATATAAAATGGCAGCAACTATTTAATAAGCGCAGATATGAAGTTTACATCGTGAAGTAAATAATAATATAAATTGGGAAGGAGGTCCTCGGTTCGCACCTATCTCATTTTCTTTCCTTGTCGTGTTCATTTATTTCAAATGAGAGAATCCATTACTGCAGCATCCTTGCAAGGCAGACACACTGTCTTCCAAAGCAAATGGTGAAATCATGCGTGCCGAAAACATTTCATCAGGGAGCCAAAGGTACAACAGAAATTCATGTCGGAATGACAAGTTGAGTTTCTTCCAAGTATTTGAACTGTGGCATCCTTTCATACGACTATGTGCACTGTTTGCATGATGATGAAGTCCTGACCAGACGTTGCGTTTGTAGCATGAAGGACTGCATAAACAGGCAAACAAAGATGTAGAGTAAAACCACCCATGTATTATTTCTCAGTCAGTAATTACCCACAAACAGAGGTGCGACTAATGGCACTAATAATGTCTGTGTTGAATGAAAGTGTCCCACAGTCCTGTTGTTGTGCTTGCTGGTTCACTGGCATAGCTTCCTGGCCTAATTACCATATGCGTTGGCAAGTCACAGAATACTGAACCTCTCTGGGTCGCATAGTTTTATTTACACCCCAAATATATAGTGTTAGAAATAGTCCTGTCTACACA
>JAUMHF010000015.1:6084456-6145733 GCA_032359275.1 Microctenopoma steveboyesi | reverse complement strand
AATACTGAACCTCTCTGGGTCGCATAGTTTTATTTACACCCCAAATATATAGTGTTAGAAATAGTCCTGTCTACACATTGATCCTCAGCTGGGAGAGTTCTTTAATACGGTAACAAGCATGGCTCAAAAAGACATATTTGGTTCACCGGGTTTTGACATGTCAAAATGCGCACTGTGCTAGTGTGACTGAAATGTGACATTGTTAATGGTATTAGTGGAAAATGGGCTTTGGCTGCTATGACAAGTCAAAATGGTCTGCATTGTCCAGCTGGGTTGTATGAAACTGCTGCCTGTTCATAATGGCTTCACTTATCCCTTATCTGAGCCTCTATTCAGCTACAAACCTGATGAAAGGAAGAGGAGAGATAGAATCTCATTCTGCTTTAATGCACTCGATACTCCGGTCCTCACCATATACACACACATGCACGCCTTATTACAGACATAGACCCACACAGAGTCTTTCATGCTTCCCCTCTCTCTCACATACACACACACATTCAATTAATGGTTTTCACAAAACCTCCTCTCCCCAAACACACACACGTTCATGGTCAAGTGATCACAAATAAATACGCACATTAATGGAGTCAGCAGTTTCATTAAACACATTTCCAGTGACCTCTTGTTTCTCATCACACATCTTGATTAAACTTTAAATTACCTTCCTACCTCATCAAATTTGTGTCGAGGTGCTGTTACCAGGTGCATTTAGCAGAGCTTGGTGGAAGTTGGGACTTCTTTCTTCTTAGGTTAAAAATGTTACTCCCCTCTAAGTATCAGCGCTCCGTCTGAGTGGCAGGAGACCTCACATTAATCCTCTAGGGTGGTTTGACGTCGCGTCTGGGTGAATAGGCCCATTAGGTGGACAATGGAAGGTGGGTAGATTCTTACCCTCGTCCTGGTAAATGTGTGAAGTGGTCTTGATTTTGGATGAAGGGCATCGTGATACATTCGTGACGGATTGTGTTTAAGGCCTACCACCTCAATCGAAGGGAAGGGTTTCCCACTCGAATGTGTATCTCTCACTCTCCTCTCATATCTCCTATCTTCTGTGTCTAGAAAGCGTACACCATTGTCCCCGAATAAGTGTCCTTCAAAGGAAGGTACACTGCTGAGTTTGATCCCGGGGTGTTGCTCCAGTTCGGCAGTTTCTCAGGTTTCAAGCTCTGGACCCTCCTCACTGCGCTGGGCTCCATATACTATATTTATGAGTGCCACTTCTGCAGTATCACAT
Source organism: Microctenopoma steveboyesi (assembly GCA_032359275.1). Lineage (NCBI taxonomy): Eukaryota > Metazoa > Chordata > Actinopteri > Anabantiformes > Anabantidae > Microctenopoma > Microctenopoma steveboyesi. Next base: position 6,144,496 of record JAUMHF010000015.1, on the reverse strand, counting down.
CATTCATTAATATTTATGATGGAACGTGACCAACTGACTGGGATCGGATGAATCAAAGAGGAACCCGTTTGACCCAATTTGTGATCTTGGGCTGTACATTATAAATTAAACTGACCTGCCATTATAGCGTAGGGTTTGATGTATCATGCTCTCCCATGCTGATGGATTTTCAGGCACCTTAACATTCATGCTTGTCATTTCAAACCTTGCTCCAAGGATTTGCACTTGTCCTACAACTAACAAATCCAATTTAGTCAGTGTTCACGCTTTAAATGTGGCTCTTTTATACAAATCATCTCCAGGCAACAATCAACAAATGAATGTAATAAATAATTTCAGAAGGACAATTAAGGATCCCTTCATTAACCATTTGCTCATTAAGCCGGCCTTCGTTAGCAGAGGTTGGATGATCGCGTCCCGCCCGTTGCTAGCTACCGTCAAACATTCCCGCTGCATGCCGACTGCCGCTACACGCACACACGCATGCTAAGACACAAACGAGGAATGCTCACGCCTGCAAGTCGACACAAGACGGAGACCCACTCATGTCCTAATGAGTTTTCCCGCTTGCTGTTCAGTGTGCTCTGTGGCTTCATTATCATCATCCTCTTAATGCATAATGCCTCCATGAAAGAAATCAGCACCACATCATTACACTCTAGAGGACGCCACAGTCTCTTCTGCCCGCTTTATCTTTTTGGCTTTTTGCCTTTTCATGCTTTGCTTTTTTTTTCTCTCTCTCTCTTTCTCTCTCTCTCTCATTAAATCCTTTCTCTATTGCTTATATTACGTCTTCCTTGCTAAGTCTCCTTCACACTGTGGCCGCGCTTTGCTGTCTTTATATTACATTATTCCATCAAACAGTCTGCCGGATTAGGACAAGACTGCAGACCAAACTCTGCCCGACCTTGAGAATAATAGCAAATCAGTTAGGAATTGCTCCGGAATAGTCACCCGAATAAAATTATCACATTTCCTCTTAATTACATTTTAATGCAGCTGTTGTCATCCTTGTGAAGCTGAACGTGAAATTGATTTCTAATTCAGAGGGTGTTGCTTGGCCTCAAAAGCAGATTGTTCTTCTACAGCTTTAGCAGCGAGTACCATACGTTCCGAGGGTTTGAGCAAACATTTGCTCTCGCTAATTTGCATAACAGCAGAAAATGTGTGATTTTATTTTTTTATCTTAATTTTGCACGAACATGTATGTGCTCTCTCTGGGGACACGCTGTGCATACTGAAAAGTTGAATTTATATTCTCTAGATTCTGTCTAGTGTGACAAGTACTCCCCCAGAGAGCGGAGATGTACATATCATATCAATGTTTGGTGCAGAAATCCACCTCAAACAATGAAGAGATCAGCACCCGGGAAAGCAATCATGGCGGTGGTAATACACAGGCAGGCAAATATATGAGCATTATCACACAGTGCGGGAGTTTAATCCCGACAGGTAGAAATGTAAGGAGGCTGCAGCAGAATTATGGAAGCAATCGGAAGGTGTGTGCGTGGCTATTTTTCTTCAAGCAGACATGCACATACAGATATGTACATATGCATATGTACCAAAGCCATACTTCACTGCAGTGGCACACACTGCCCGCGCACAGCTGGATACATGTGAGGCAGCATGAGGGTAGCGTGGGAACGCATTCAGCTTCTGAACTCGGCCTTGAAACACACAACTTCATAAAACCACCAGCAGAGACACAGAAAATGTCTCCTCGAGGGAAACAAGAGAGGGAATGTGTCTGTGTGCATTCATGTGTGTTTGCATGCACTGGAAGCATCAAGTGGGAACAAGTGGAACTGACGCTGATTGTATGAAGGGTAGAGACTCCCTCCAGAGCATGTGTGCGTGCGTGTGTGTGTGTGTGTGTGTGTGTGTGTTTGCATAATAGCAGTGTCTCCTAAATTCCCAGAGGCAAAGCCTTTCCATTTGCTCTCACCAGGGGACAGCCACCACTTATCAATTTATGAATTGAATTTCATTCTCGGCTTCCGACACTCAGCGTGAGAGTGTCACCGAGTGAAAGGCGCCTTTCACTTCTTTGTGAGATTGCGAGGACTTCATGGTTACAGAGCAGATTCACACGCATATTGTCCATTAGCGATCTCCCCGCTCTGTAGAAGAATCACAATTAGTCATAACTAATAGAGATTACACACAGTGTAGGTTTTCCAGTGCAACTATTAGGTAATAATCTGTCAGCTATAACAAAGGTTTCAAGGTGATTTGAGAGGTGGCCAAAAGTCTCATGGGTTTACCGATCCATAATGCTGCTGTAATTGCCAGCCATGCACAAACACAATCAATATCCAAGGGTGAAGCCCTTAGTTTCAGGGAAAAAAGAAAGGTAAGATATGAGTAAGAAGAGAAAACAATATTACACGTGAGGGTGTTTTTTTTTCCCTTATGAGGAACAGAGGAGCAGATGAGGAGCAGCAGCAAACAGGGAACAAGAGCAGGTTAGTAATGGACAGGATGTTCCCAGCTCCAGGTTGTGTGCCCTCCATGTTAACCTTGCAATAAGCCCAGAGCAGCGCCTAACTGTTCGTCATTATATGAATCAATAACATCCTCATTAATTCCATCCTCCATAGATCCAAGGGACAATGCACGCTGAAGACAAAACCGCACATGTGCTCGACTAAGAAGTCATTAGACAGTGTTACAGCTGCTGTTTAACACAGCCTGAAACAGCTGTAATGATGACTATTGACTACATAATCCTTCTGTCTATTACAACTTGAGCTTTAGTTTAGTTTAGTTTCAGTCCATTTCCAGCGTTCTCATGTGAGACCTCTCATCACCATGCAAACTGATTCGCTTTACTACTTTTACGCCTGAATCGTTTTTTAGAGGCCTCTGGAGTTATAAAAATAAAATAAATCAATTTCCACAAAAAAGAAAGAAATTAAAGGCAAGTCTGAAAATATAAAACGCTTTTTTTTATGCTTTTTCTCCTTTGCCATTTTGGATCTCGCAACAAAAATGTTCAACAGAAATCACTGTGGTGGTTTCAGGTGTTAGTAGTACACAAACTCATTACTTACATAAAAATACAAGTTCTGAAAAAACTCTATGAAGCTTAACTGACAAAATGTAAGGCTAAAACGGTGCAAAACAGTTTTTAACCTTGTGATTTGCACTATTCCTTTAAACATAATTTTAAAATTGTCCATTGACAAGTGCAGCATTTATTCAAACCCATCTAAAAATACGTGATGCCTTCTTATTACTACACGTTGGGGCAGCAGTAGAGCGGTTGGTCCACAAACCTCAGGGTGACAGGTTCGACTCCCGGTTTCTCGTGGCTACATGTCTAGAAGTCATTGGACAAGACACCAGAAGCCCATAGTAGTGTCGACACATACTGTGTAGAAGCTGTTCAACACCATTTTTCCCAAGGGGGTCAATAAAGTAATGCTATCATTATATCTGTTGCACTCTGCATCGCTCCACAAAGAAGAAACAGTTTACCCAGCACCGTGAAAAGAGGAACCATTAACGAAAGAAGCACCAGAAACTTTTGTTCAGCTCAATATCTCTGAGCTGTGATTGTCAGCGCGCGGCTGCCTCTGCGGCCGAGAGCAGCTTCTTTCTCCAGGGTTTGGGTGTGGAATTTCTCACACAATCTGTCGCTGGAATCTCTTTTGTCCGCCACTAGATTAAAAGACAAACATTTTCTGTGTGTGTGTGTGTGTGTGCTGTATTTGTATGAGCACCTTGTGTTGAGTGGGCGACTAGCTGTTGCTGGCGCTGTCAGATTAGCCCATTTTAAAAAGACATATGTTTATTGCAGCATGTGTGTGCGTGACTCCGCCATACTATTTTCAGACTGTGACGCATCCTACATTATTCATGTTAAATCATGCAGAGAAAGATACAGTGTTGTGTCATATAACACCACTGCCACAGGCCGCGGGATGATAACAGCACAACACACATACAGAAATATTCTCTAAATACTTAAGACTCACACACACACACACACAAATAATTGGTGGCACACTTGCCCAACCATGCTGTTTTAGTGGATACACGCAAGATTTACTCCCACACTGACACATAAGACACACACACACACACACACGTGTACACAGACACACACTAAATCACACTAAAAAAAAAGAAAAGCACTAAATCGTATTAGGCAAATGAGAACGAGGCAGCGTGCAGCCAGAGCGGAGCTCTGTTCGAGTGCTGTTGCTGTGAAAGATCCCAGCATAAATCATGTTTAGCTGTTGTTGTTGTTTAATATGCAAATCTTCCATTCAAAGCATGAGCAGGTTGTTAACAAGTGCGTTGAAGCGCACGCACTCACCAACACTCACACTCCTGCGCGCTCTCACATAAACGCACTGGATGGATTTCCGAAAAAGAGGCAGGCACAAGGCGCGTGACCACACACACACACACACACACACATGTGCGCTAACGCATGGTGCAAAAGAGCGTGGGATAGATGTGGATGTGAAATGCCATGGGCGTCATTACTGGACTCATATTTCATAATCACACGGCCATCCATCAGCTCTGTTCCGCTAATGATGACAATGTCAACACACACACACACAAACACACACCTGGCAGGACACAGAGATGTGAGGGTTTCCGCGAGGACACAGACACGAGCAGGACAAACACTCAAAGACTCCATTCTGCGTGTCACGCTAACACAAAAACACGCAGATAACACACACACACAAACAAGCAGGTAACACACAGTGGATGAAGTGGCTATTGACGGATTTTAACAGTAATTGATGCCTGTGTTTGGCAGACATTTTTATTTGGCTCAACCACAATCCAAAGCCCTTCCTCACAAGCATCACTTGACACATCTTGACACATCTCATCTCACACATACGCTCGCACATCGGAACACAATGGATGATAATTTCACAGTTTGGGCTTCAAAAGGTAAATGCACAGGCAGAAATGTTATTCTCCTCTCAATTGGTAAAGAAATAGGTGCTGCCGCATCAGGGAGATTAAATCACTATCTCACCAGCAGTGAAGAGGGAGGAAGAGACTAGAGGAGAGGAGAGGAGAGGAGAGGAGAGGAGAGGAGAGGAGACATTTGAGAGTGACATCTTACCTTAAACAGGCGCAGGATGTTGGCCACCATGATGGACACAGAGCTGGCCGCAGCTCCAATCACCCCTACAATTTTATCCGGTTTGGTGAAGATTGGAGGGTCTCCATTAGCACAGCGGACATCAGAGCCGTCCCTCTCTATCAAGGCCTGCACAAAAGTCAGGGACTGCTCCAGAGCGTACGTGTCCCTGGAGCAGGTATCCAAGATCCGGGCCCCCAGCGTGATGTTGGGCAGCAGCTCTGGGTCTTTGTTGATCAGGTCGATGGCGAACATCATGGCCTCCAAACGATGGATCCCCTTCTCCTTTTTCAGCTCCCCACAGGGTGTGCCGCGGTCCCCTCGAGAGTGGACGGGAAATAATCCACCCAGGATGATGTCTCCATCCAGCCGGATGGAGTGGGCGTACTCTGGTGCCGCCTGGGGGTCTGTGGGGATTCGCTGGTTGGCAGTGATGGGAAGGAGCCAAGTGTAGAAGGTAGCCATGAGCAGGAAGACAGCAGGGGGAGACTGCAGGTGGGAAGTCGGGTTCCACTGCGGTTCCATGATCAGCGAATAGGACAAAAGAAAAGACGCTTCAAGGTAGGTATTCCAAAACCAAGAAAGTGTTTTCAGGAATTCTAAGGAGCAACACCTTCCTACTGGTCAAAGAGGATGGGGTTTTGGACCCCAGGGGTGGAGCTAGCCAAGCCCCATTAGCGAATCATATCCCAGAGGAGTGAGTGCAGTGAAAAGAGCGGCAGGTAGAAATCTGTTTAGGGAGCAGAGCCTGTAATCCACAAGTCACATCCTCAGTAGGACCTGTTGAGGGGACACACGCAGAGAGAGAGAGAGGTTGTTTAACTACCAGAGTGATGAAAACATCAAGCTGCTGCAGGGATATATGGTCCACCTGACAAGCGTGTGTGAAGCGGGCATGGCGAAATGCAGCCAAGCATGCCACCAACACAAGCCACAGACGCTTATTCGCCTGCACACGCTCACATGGGCATAGTCTTTCCAGGAGACCTGTCAAAATTTGCACTGACGTTCTATAATTGAAAACCCAGAGACTGTCAGTTTGTAATCACCTCTACATGCGCGCACACACACTCATCTCTTGGCATATCGATGAGCAGAACAGCTGTTAAAGTGACAGCAGAGAACCTTTGCGAGCCCTTCCAGCTTTTCACATGAAGGCGCCGACTAGCTCCTACAACGGAGCTGAGGAAGAGCTGAGAGTGAGCGAGGGAGGGCGGGCGGGAGAGAGACAGGCGGAGGAGAGGGAGGCCAGGCAACAGGGGAGACAGAAAGGGGAACCGCGCGGGGCACAGCGAGAGAAACGGAGACAGAGAGCGGCGCCTTGGGGCAAGTGTGTTGCATCACTTAAACACCTGCTGTTTCTGCTGCAGCTAAATGAACACGTTACATCCAGTACTGCACACACACACACACACACACACACACACAGACCCTCAAATCACAACAGGTAGATTCAATCTGGACTTCTGTTCTTCACATCAACATTTCTAAATGGTCACGTATGTAAGAAAAGAGCTATGAATGGGTTTTGGGCTGGATCTGAAAAATCGTGACAAACTAGTTGGTTCCTGCATGATATGAGTGCTAATGTGCTTTTATTAGCCGAAGCCCTGGGGATGTACTTTCTCATTTGACTTGCGTGATCCAAAACTCTTGGTTTCATTTTCCACACAATGAATATGGAGCTCTCAGCGTTTAGCTCTAAAGATCTAATGCACCCAGAAATTGTATTTCAATGGAGCTTTACACCCAATATCGCATTAAATTCACCCCCATTCAAGCCGTTTGATCTTAATTTATTTCATCTCTCCGTTTCACAATATCCAGGCCATCACTTTTTATTGTCGGTGTCCTGCTTACCTCGATACACACAAGCTTAATGGCCTATTTCACACAGTTTACCCTATTAATTAACCTCGCACTCCATTATAGCCCTCAGGGAATAAGTTGACTATTGAAAGCTAAAGTTTTGGACGGTTGTGTGACGCTTGGATGCTCAGCCCAGCGTACAGACTGGAAACCAGCAGATGCAGTTAGCCTGCTCTTTCTGAAAGTAACGAAATCCTCCAAGCAGCAGCTGCAAAGCTCATTACTGTTTGCTTCAAAGCCGAATGTAGAAATGACAAAGTGTGGTTTTATGAAGGGTTATGTGCCAGACTATTCCTTAGCCCTTAGCAAACCCTCAGAGGCCCCAAAGACTCCAAACAAATCAGCTGTAAATGTGTTTGTTAATGCTGCTCAATGAACAGCGCCTTAAGGCGGAGAGGTTCAGCGAGGTTCTACCGCCAGGTCTGGAGAAAGAAGGTAGAGGCGCATGCATCTTTTTGCTCTGGGGCCCCCTGGTGGGCTAATCTAGCCTTCCCAGTATCACGCTAAACAAGATCCACTCATAATCTTGAACTGCATCTGTTTGTTCTGGCTCAGGATCAAATCCAGCACTATTATTATTCTCCACTATCTCACTGCAGTTACACAAATAGATGAACACAAACCAAGGCGACAAAACCTTTTGAAAGGTTCACAAACCCTGCATTACTCTGCCCACGAGGGCCCCTAACAGGAACCCGGCTCAGATGCCATCGCAGCGTGAGGCCCGCTCTCGATGAATCCGTCTATAATTCGATTCTGTCCCAATTAATTCATCAGTTTCTCTCTACTCTAAATGGATTTAGGTCAGAGCCACTCAAACACAGCCAAGGCTCGTCTATGATTAAAAACCCTGTTTTATATAGGTTATCCGGCTTTGATTCCTCTGCTATCACTGTGCAGTCGACTCACTCTAAATATTGTTAACTCAACACTTTTTCCACTTGGCTGGAGCACAGAAAGGATCCAAACGAGGCTCCGGGACCCCGTAGTTAACCCATGCTACCTGCATGTAAATGACTGCAATTACTTTCTACTTCTGTCTAATAAGTCCAGCGTAGCTCACAGACCCGGCTTCAGTTGAATTGGTAGAAAAGGGATCTTCCTGAACAGGCAACTGCCACACGATTTGCAACTCGCGTCATCTTCTGGACGCCATCATCTAGAAGAGTATGGATATCTATTTTCTCACGTATGTTCGTCAAACTTGAAATCGATGACTGCAAGATGGAAATTGGCGAAGTCGCCCTTAAAGCTGACCCGGCAGAGTTACCTGTGCTCACAATGTAACAGCGAAGGTAAAACGCCCCGAGAGTTGAATGGAAGCATCAGATGAGATGTGTGTGTGTGAACGTCTCATCCCTGAACTGAGGCCCGGCAGTTATTAGGTTCCACGTCTCATTTCCACGCGCTCATTGAGAATTATCACATTTCCCAGAGGTGAGAGAGACATTTATGTCATTACCACATACCTGATCTTCTACGGATTTTAATAACTTTGAGTCCTGTGCTCCAGTGGGAGTCTTTTCTGTCCTAATGTTTTACAAAGTCCTCTTCTCCTGTGAGGCGGCCTACAAGAAGGCAGCGGGCCTCCCAGGGAAGATGCTTTCCTGCTCTGTGGGGGTTAGTGGCTCCAAGATGAAGAGGGTTAAACCCCGAGAGGTTGTGCCGGGCTCATCACTCTTTTTTACTTACACCAGTGGTCTGTCTAGGGGAGCGTTGCTCGCTCCTCGTTCTACCTCCGTTTCATTTCATCTCCTCCTCTCTTTCTTCCTCCCTTCTCTCCTCTTTGCTGCTCGTCTTGCTGTTTCTTCTCTATCGCCTCCTCTCTCCTCAATTCCTTTTCCCTCCTTTTGTTCTTTCTCTCTCGCTCTGTTCTCCTCTTTCCTTATTCCCTGCTCTCTTTTTTTCTCTCATCTCTACCATCTTCTGCTTCTTCTTCGTTGCCTCCTCCTCCTCTCCCACCCCTATCACATCGCTTTCTGGAGGCCTCCTCTCTCTCTCTCTCTCTCTCGCGGGAGTGTGCTGCTCTTTTCAGAGAGCGATAGCTTTACTGCCGCCCTGTCCTTCCCTCTCTCTCTCTCTCTCTCTCTCTCTCTCTCTCCTTCCCTCCAAGCAGGTGTTTCTCGGAGTCTCTCGCGCAACAATTGCAGTCAGTCATTCTCTCGGTCATCGCCTTCTTCGTCTTCTTTCATCCACACCTGTTTCCTACTTTGCTCAAATCTCAACCATCTCTCACATGTTCCAGCACTTTATTTTTGGCCAATTTTTCCCCCCTGTGCATGAACCCACCCTCTTCTTGCACACACAGTTCTTTGGATTCCCTCCACTCAGTATATACCCAGATCTGCAAATGATTAAATGCTTGGTGTGAAATGCGTAGCTATCCACATCACATCCATGCAAATTATTGCATACAGCAATATTTTATTGTAATGTCTGCTCTTACAATTATTGCCTCCCGTGAATAATGTTCGCAAATGAAAACACTTTATCTGCTGTACTTTTAAACCCCTTCTGACTGTTTTCATATGTTTAGAATGGTATCGACACAAAGACACTGTGGCTCAGGCATCATCTTAAGAAACACATGCCGCTGATGTGATTAAGTCGTGTGTCTGGAGATAAAACACAGCCCACAGGTTCAGAAATAAGACTGTGTGAGATCAAAGTCTGGGAGTGTGTGCTCATTATGCAGCCCTATAGGCTTTTTTCGGTGCAGCATTGGTGGTATTCTGATTGCACCCTAATTAAGACAGTGCCATTCACAGTAGAAGCAGAGAAACACCAGTGCAATGATCAAGCTTATTTCACTCATCTCCCCTTTTTTATATAAATAACCACACAATATTGAGTTACTGTTGAAACGTAGCTCAGAGTAAGACGTGTACTCACCAAACCTCTAGTGCAAAGAATCCATATGAAATTAAATTATGAATGGAAATCAATAAAATCCCATATGAAATCATCAGCAAGACAAACTGAGACAATAAATAAGACCAGTATTTCCCAGTATCCATCACTAGAGGAATGCGAGGATGCCACAGACGAGAGAGAGAGAAAACACCCACAGAGGGGGAGAAAAAAGAGGCAACAGCATTTACTCTGATTACAGAAAAATACCAAATCGTGGCGGGTGAGATACCTGACAAAATTAATTTAGCCCACAGTGTGCGAAGCCTCCTCCGAGGGCTCCTCGGAGTCTCTGTCCACCTCAGGCAACTTCCTTGCGGAGCTCAGCAGTTTTCTCCCTCCCCAAATAAATATCAGTCCTCCTGGAGTGAGATTCTCTTTCCACAACAGCAAAAAAAAAAAAGGATTTAAGGACCAACCGCAAGACTGGAGGCATGAGAAAAAGCCCCGTCGTGACCGGCAGAGCTGATTTTACTGGGGGGAAACGCAATTACTATCCCCGCACTTGTTTAAGGAGACAATAGAGGTGGATGACGGTAATGAAGTCGATGCCCAAGAATGAGTGTGAGAGAGGGAGGGAGGGAGCGAGAGAGAGAGAGAGAGAGAGGTGCAGGGACACAGCAGAGGAATTCATCAGACGCGGGCTCTTGTCAGTCATGATCAATAATGTTGGAAACACCCACCTGATTTTTTTTATCCATGCTCCTCTCCAAGCTTTACCGCGCTCAAGTGCGCTCGTGCTGCTCCACGCACGGGCTCGCTCGCGCGCGCGCGCAGTCCTCCCCGGCTCCTCCGGTTCGTCGGTGCTGAAGGGACAGCGCACGACTCCGCAATCAGACCCCGCACACGGAGCTCTCCGCGCGAAACATGTGGATCTCAGGCGCGTGGTCGTCGCGCGCGCGCGAACTCATCGTGTCATCTCCCCGCGCGCCGCCAGTCCAGCCGTTCAATCAAGTTTACTGCTGATCAATCGGGTCGATATCTTCCACAATTGCGGGCTTTGGTTGTCGGTACAAATTAATAAGTCGTGAAAATGTTGCGCAACACTCTTGATTGCCTTTACCTGAATCAATTTTTACAGCTCCCCTCGTGAACGCACAGCTCCGTGGCTTTTGGTGGTAAACGGAATTAAAGAAATGAAGCGCATCACATCTGCTGTGTAATAACAATTTGATAAGCAACGTGGAGGGAAAAGGCAATGGATACAGATCCCGGGTGTTCTCTCCTGTGCCAATGTGGTAGATGCGCGCAACACGTCCAATTTGTGGCTCTACCTGCTGAGGAGGGTGAAGTGGCGCGGAGCGATGGCGCCCTCTGGTGGCGAGGGCTGCGTAAATGCAGGAGGAAAAAGGGCAGGCGGAACATATCCATGAATGAATGGTTGTAAAGTCCCTCAGCCTCTGTATGAAACATTTTCCACATGAGTAAAAGTATCGTTACCTTATTGCATTGTTACTTCAGCAGGTGATCAGAGGAATTATTCCTTTGTGAATTTTAAACTAGTGTATGTCAGAAGTCACACAATCCTTTTATTTACACTACTCTACTACTCTCTCTACTCATGACTCCTTTCTCATGAGTACTTGTTCCTTTAAAATTAGTGCTGTTGACATGTTTTCTTCTCCAAAGAAGAAGAAAGCAGCACCTCTGTTACTCCTCCTCTGTCAGTTATAAAGGTCAGATGTGAACAGTAGAGGGCAGGATGTCATGTCGACATTTTCTTTGCACTGATACATTTCTTTTTTGCATTCACTGAGTCTATGCCCAGGCTTCCTGGCTTCCTGTCAAATTACCCTGACGATGTCATAAAAGCACATAAATGCGCTGACTATACCCCCAAATAATGATTTGAACCACTCCTTTTAACAAAGGATGTTAAAAGAAGTGTCATACTGAAGCACAAAAAATGACGCTGGAAATCAAATAAAACAATATCTGACTAGACAAATGACATCTCTCCTCCGCATATGCAGTAAACAAACATGATTGATGGAATGACTCATAAAAAACTAAAAAGCCACACATAACTCCGTCAGAAGTTTGAAGCAGTATAGGTTTATTTATTAAGTTGTTGGTTTTAACATTCTTCTCACATCTGTAAAGCTTCTCTAACTGCTCTCGGGGTTTCTAGAAGCAGAGCTTAATAACATATCACAACTGATGACGAAAAAACGAGGAGGTAAAGGAAAAAAAAGTTCTACGAGTCGCTTGAGGTTTGATTCCTGTTCCGTTCTACGCAATCCAACAAAAACACCTTTTTTTGCTTCAAAAAGGAATGAGACACAAATAAGACAACTAATCATGGAGCCTTAGTATTAAATAGTGACAGAGTAGTAACGAGACAGACAAGTTTGAAGCATATGGTCGACCAACAGTTAAGTTCAACTCAATATCTATGGTGACTGTTATAAGTATTAATTTAACCATCCGTGTAGGATGAATCCATATATACACGTTTTCAAGACCTTGTTGTGATTTCGGTTAGAAAAATAAAGTTTGGTCTTTCCTTCTTTCTGGTTTTGTTCCATTTCATGGCTTTCCGTTCAAACATTAAGACATATCTACATTTGGTCATGGTCAGTCCTTCCCTCTCATGTGCCAGTGTTTCAAAGACTACCGACGGGACTGCGTTCAAACACGTGCAGCTCCTTTAAGTTCATGTTAGAATTACTGATGCAGCATTAAGTTCTCCACAGGCCACAGGCCCCTGGACTTTCTGTTAAAGGAAAGCAACATCTAAACTTATAAGCCAGCGGTCAAAACGTCCAACTCTTTTATGTTTTGGCCCTTTTGTTTAATTTTAGCACCACTGCTGTTAACGCAAACCTCTTATATTCTTCTACAAGAATTCAGTAGCTGTGTAGCTCATGTTGCTGTGATGCCGCCTGTTTGGCCAAAATGTGGTCAGAAACATTACAGCAGTAAATGGGGCAGGGGACATGGTTCACATCATACCATAATGAATTAACTAATTCAATTATTTTCTCTCCGTTCACAGACTTGTGTTCTTTGAGTGTAATAGTCCTCTTACAAACGGGGGTGAAACAGGGTATGATCACGCTGAAGTTATCTCCCTCCACATGCATGCAAGCAGAACATTAAAAGTAAGAAAACACCAATAGCTAATAAATAAAATGGAAATTGATATAAGTGTTATCGGTACAAATTAAACATAGACACACGCACGCACACACACACACACACACACACTCAGAGAATACTGTAAACACACTCCATACCCTGTAATTCATGAGCATTTATCCATTACCTGGGCCAGGACTTGGTCACTGCTAAGCAGATACAGTAGATTCGTAAAAGATTCTCTTTACTACTACAGGAACTTACCGATAACCATGTGCACAACAAACTTGTTCCCAACTTCACACAAATCAGTGTAGCAGAATGTCTACACACAGCGTTTGTTATCCTAATAGTGAAAACACTTACATTTGACCAGTCAACAGACTGAAGACACTGGCGAATGTATGTGTGAACACAATACGAGGGACACCAACATTTACTTCCTGCAATTTGGCTCCAAATCAAGTGGACATTAGAATTGACAAGCTGGTAAGATCCTGTAGTGGAACGGGCTCGCAGCGCCATACTAGTATGATAGAGACTCAAAAGATCTCTAAATATCAGAGGAGTTTAGCGTAGTTCACACTGAGCAAGTGGTTTGGAACATATCAAATAGTTCCCCCCCCCACAATACCTTGAGTTGTGAATCAACTGAAAAGCTGAAGATGAATTGATTGAGGACCCAAGTGTGTCTCTGTGTAAGACTGTAAGGCTGAACCAAAACTCTGCATTCTTCTTCAAAAAAAAAAAACAACAACACACACACACACACTTCTATTGTACCTTTCTCTAAAGGCAGGCTGCATATAGACCTACGTTTACATTGCAGTAAGTAAATACAGAAATATAAAGCAGTGGTGAGATAGCAAGCTGGCTTCATAATGAACCTATAAACAAAATGTCAGATTCCAACAATATATTTGGTTCATAGGCAAAATGGGGGAAATCCTTTGTACTTCACTCCTCGATCGTCTTCCATTGTTCCTTTTCTTTGTTTCCTTCATCTCTGCTCTGTGCTTGCTCCGTTCATCCATTATTTTGTCTTCTTCATTGTTTCTGGTTTGTTCGTGCACTATCCCGGTCGGACTGCGAGCAGAGAGAAGAACATCATGGTTAGTAAAAATCAAAGAGCGATAAAAGGAAACGACACAGGAAAAAAGAGCATCAAGGAGGAAGATTTCTTATGAGACTGATACAAAGACAATAAGAAAAAAAAGGAAAAACAGAGAAAACAGATGGATTTTTCAATTACAATTACAGGCTGGAGAATGATGCTGGTTACTGTCAAAGTTCTTAACAAAAACAAAGACATTTGCTCAAGTGCACACCACAGCAGCATGTCTTTTTGGTTTCTGAATGCACAGGAAGAAATCCAGCTCAAGAGGAGATAAAACAGAAAATAGAAAAGGAAGCAATCTGACAGAAGGTGAAACAAACGGTGATGTATGAAAAGGCAGAGGTCTACTTCTTACACTGTGCCTTTCACCAGACCAGAGATTTGGAGCGTGTGCTGACTCCTTTCCTCCTGCTGGCTGCTGTCGTCACTGCATTACGATGGCTGCGCTTATGAGACTCCAGGTACAGCTGTCAACGACAATTTAATCACAGCAATGAATTAGATTTAATTAATTCATTAGTTTTTCATCACATTAAGTCAAACTACTGGATAAAGATACCTTGTGTTTATTATCACAGCCTATATATACAAAAAAAAAAAAAATATATATATATATATATATATATATATATATTCTTACAAAACTATTTTGCAAACTCAGTGATATTCCCCTGAAGAATTCGAAGGCGACCTGAGTGGTTTGGCAAACAACTTTGGCAATAAGCTAAATACTGTAGATTTATCACAGAAAATAAGAATTACTTCCTACTAACAAGTCATTTTTATTAATGCCTTTCGTATTTAATTTATTTCACATCCTAATCTTTATACAACAGTATGTAGTTATGAACGTGTGTGCACGTTCAAACAAGTGGAGAAATAACAAGAACAAACAAATCTAATTACATTAATTTAGCAAACTCTGATCTGAGGTTAAAAGCAAAACACCACTTCTCTTCATCCAACTCATACCATGTAATAATAATCATGTTGACTGCTTTATCATCCTGTCATCGATTATGACCCCGCCCCTCAGACTTTAATCAATAAGAGATATGTTTTAGCAAAGATTTTAAACTCGCATACCTTCTTGGCAAAGGCCCGTCCACACTGGTCACAGGCATGCAGGGAGAAATTCTTGGTCACCCTGACTTCAGTGGACGATGTCTCCGTGCTCTCTGACTGGGCATCATGACGTCGGGTGTGAGGTGGTTGGTTGTTGGGCGAGGTGGTGGAGGAGGAGCTGCGTTGGTGTGTGTGTTTTTCACTACGGCGGGTCAGTGGGGGACTAACAGCGCGATGCTGGTGAGTCTGCTGTCTCTCTTGCTTACGGGTGACAGGAGCGGAGGGGTTGAAGGGCGGCGACGATAGGTCCTGCTGTTTCCGAGTGACAGGGGCAGGGGGTGGAGCGGGGGAAGAAGAGGCTGACGCAGAGGCGAGGGCAGCTGTGGAGCCCTCTTGCTTGCGAGTGACAGGGTGTGAAGGAGAGGAGGTGATGGATGAAGAAGTGTGACGTCCGTTCAGCTCCTCCTTAGCGCTGCCGCCCGTCCTCTTGCTGGAGTGCGTGCTGCTGAGGACACTCTCAGCTAGCCTCTTGACTGCCCTGCTCTCCAGTTTGGGCATGATCTTGGCCAGGTACGCAGACGACTTCTTGTGGACTACAGTCACGTGGCGCAGCACATCGCGCTTGCGGCGTGACTCGTAGCGACAGAGAGGGCAGCGGTAGAACTTGATGAAGATGTCGTTGCCGTCTGTGTGCAGCTCGATGTGCTTCGTGAGGTTCTGACGTGAGCTGAACTGTCGCTTGCACAGTTTGCAAAAGAGCTGCTTGAAGTCAAAACCCACGGACAGCTTGGTCATTTTGGCGGCTATGCCGCCGCTGCCTGTGTTGCCGCCACGCGAGGACGATGAAGAGGATGGCGGCGCCACCTTAGGGCTTGATGGGGCCTCCTCCTCCTTCACCTTCATGGTATTGTTTGCAACAGAAACAGCTTTTGCCTTTTCTGCACCATCACTTGGAGATGGCGCCGGGCTGCTGTCAATCTCTTCCTCCTCCTCTTCTTCATCGTCGTCTTCATCTGAAGGTTCTACTGTTTCCTCTTTCACTCTTACATTGTTACTCCCGCCTGTGTTGCTGCTGCTGCTGCTATTGGGAGTGGTTGGTGGATCGGGCGGAGCAACAGACCTGTTAGTTTTGACGCTGTATACTTTATGGACAATACGCATGTGTCTCTTCAACATGAGCTGAAACAACAAGATTAAATTAAAAATCAGTTAATAAATGGTGAAAAAGACATATACTGTTATGTATTCACACTTTAAATGTAGCTGTATGTTGTCCCCTGGAAAATGGATGACCCATTTCAAATGAAAACAAGTAACTACCCTGGGAATACGTTCATGTGCTACTGCTGCCTGGCTGTAGAAAGAGGGCAACAAACCAACCAACCTGTGAGCTGTAGTTCCTCTTGCACAAAGTGCAGCGACATGTAGCCGGGGTCGTTTGTGGAGAAGCTGGAAGCTGATTCTGAGGTTTGGACTGGTTTTGGTTTGAAGGTGCTGTTTTGGAGTTGACCACAGGGGGCTTGTTCTGGCCACGTGTTGGTGAGGCATTGTTGCTCTTCCTGGGGGGAGTGACCTCCAGAGAGAAAGGCTGGCCGGGTCGGGAGGCAATACTGGGCGTGATAGTGTCCCTCCGAAGACCACGATGCACTTCGTCAAAGTGACGGCGCACATTGGCTTTGGTAGCGAACGATTTGAGGCACACTGGGCAGGATTTTCCAGTAGGAGTGCTGAGAGTCCTCGGTCGACCTCCAACAAAAAGAAGAATCATTTTGATTACATTGTTACATTGAGCGCTAAAATATTACTTGCGACACTAATAAAGAACAAACAAACTAGTAATACACCAAACGATCCCGCTTTTATGGTACAGCAGGTCAACGGGCAGTAAATGAGCACTGCTGTGGAACTGACTCCATAAATTGTGTGCTGAGGATATTAAACTACCTCTGTTTGATGTTTTCTCCAAAATTGGCTGTAAAATGCTTTTGAAAAAGAGTGTGCTAATTATTGCTATGCTCTCAAACATAACCACAATATATTAATGTGAATATCCACTTAAACACAAACAGAACAGACATGTTCAGGACAGTACTCCTCAAATGTGACTATTAAGCTAAACGCTTACCTTTCACCATGGAGAGCAGGCTCGTGGGAACTGTCCGTGTCTCTGTGAACTTTCTGAGCTCCTCAAGTTTAGTTTGGTGCATTTTGCGGCAGTGGCGCCTGATGCTGCGGCGTGAGTTAAAGTCCTGGCCGCATAGGCAACAGGATATTGTCACATCTTCAACCTGGATGGGAAAGAGAAGAAGGACAGAGCTGAAGGTACTTGGTAATCAAGGCAATGAGAAGATCAGGCGTAACAGGTGAGAACAGGTGTAAGCAATGACTGGTTATTATAAGATGAGTTCAAATATGTATAAGGCACTGACTTTATCTAAAGGTTCCCTCCACACAGCTTCCTCACTTTGTCAGCCTGACATTCCTCAGTCACATACCCCACTGGTTGACTCCTCATCTTCAGGCTGCGGTTGGTCCTCTTTAGCCTCCTCTTCGGCCTCCCATCTCCTCTGTCCCTGGCTGTGTCCTGGGCTGCTTTGGCTCTCTGGCCCACCTGGCTGACTGGCTTGGTTGTTGTCCACACCCTCCGCTTGTTCACCTTCCCATGCTACTGGACTCTCTCTGCCATTGTAAGGGAAGTAAAGATGGTCAAAGGAGTCTGGGTGTAGCCTCACAGCCAACTCACACGAGGGTCTTTTTTCACATTACAAATCTGAAAAAACAACAAAATCTAGTCGACAGCAGTTACACACAAAGCTACAAGTAGCATTTGTGGGAATCATGTATGTGTCAGAGGCATAGAAAATAAACTACACAGCAGAATATCAGTGAAGGTTCTCAGTCACCCAGGTCATGTTATCTGAAAAAGGTTTTATCCAAAGCAACTGGACTTGTTTGGTTTCTCGACAACGTTTCACCTTTCTCAAGTCTACATAGCAGAAGTAAAAACAGACCTATCGCCATACGACCTACCGAGGTGTGTGGGATGGAAATCTACTCAGCTCTTCCTCTGTGGTGAGGTACTGGAACACAGCCTTGGTGGTGGTCTGAATGGGCTCTAGTCGGACCACGTAGTCTGGGCCGTCCACTTTTGGATATATGGCGTCCAATAAATCCTTCATGGCCAGACTCTGTCTATCTTCACCGGGTGAGCCTATAAAACACACAAACCACAAAAGTAAATTGAAATTAGGACTAATAAATATCAGATAATATAATACATTATATTATCATGTTGTTCTAATCCCTGGCTAGATGTGGGTCTTGGTCTACGAAGTATCTTGTGTTTGTGCACTTTTGGTCTGAAACATATTTCCTTAGTGATCTACCCAGAACTTTCTGCTGTCACAGTGGATACACCATATTTATTTTCACCCTAATTTAAATATTTGTTTCTTTAATACAATTCTTTCCAACAGGAGATTTAAAAGACAGTTCTTTAATCGTTTTAAAATGGACCACAAACCATCACTGTAGAGTGTAGAAGTCCACTACTGGAGCTGGATCACAAACAATTGAAAAAATAACAACATTTAGTTTTTCTAGTAACTACACATATAATTGCCGACAGGACGGTGAAAAAAACCAACACAAATTAAATCATTTATCAAAATAAAAATACAGTATAATACACTTTCAGCCACCAGTAATGGACTTCTAATAGAGACAAATTAAATCACTGATGCAAGGAATGATTAAATAAGATATATGCAGATGAAGAGAAAGCAGTAATAAAACAAAGGTATTTTTCACAGTGATAAAATGAAACAAAATATAATCGACCACTTGTGTTGACACTGATTTCTCTTTAAGGAGGAGAAGCGAGCCAGTAAGAGTCATCCAGTCTCCTACCACTCACAGGCAACAAAGAATAGAGACAAATATTGTGGCTAACTACAAGTGGATAAACACACATTCCAAAGATCTAAGTGGTACGAGCGTTAGTCAGGTGACAGGAGAGCTGAACAGAAAGTGCACGTTTCATTGTGTAGGTGAGTTTGTGTGAGTGTGTTCATGTTCGAAATAAAAAGAAAACACTACAGACAGACGAGATAAAAGGGGACAGATGGTGTAAAAGAGAGACTTAAAAAAAACCTTTAAGAGGCAGAATGTGAAATTAAAATGGGAAGAATCCTGAGTGCAGAAGAGTTTGAGCACTGGTGTTTTCTTTACCAAATATGTAAATGTGTATTTCTAAATATTCTAGACATGTTTATGTGTGAGTATATATGTCTGCATGAAAATGTGATGAGTGACTAACCGTCAGAGTCGGGCAGGCGTGATAGACAGTAATATTCTTTATGTGTAATGAGGTTGGGCAGGCCTCTGAACAGACTGCGACATAGTTTACACTCGAAGATGGTGTCCACCTCCCTCAGCAGCATGTGTTTCAGCTGGCTGGTGCCTAAAGGACCAAGAATAACAATGGTGATTGCCTTGAGTGATTTAAGGAAGGACTATAAGATATTAATATATATATAATATATACTGCATATATCATCTACTTGCACAACACTAAAACCTCTAAGCATAATTGCAAGAATGAGAATTCGAGGCAACGGGAGTTAAACAAAGAAGAGTAGCTAAAACCCAGTCTGCATAAAATGTCTGTGACATAAATTACCCTAATGAAAACAAATATCTCTTTAGCCTTTTCACAGGGTTTCAGATTTTGTGTCACAGTAGTCTTCACCTCATTTCCATCAGCATGTTGATGCATATATTTTTAATTTCAGTTCAATGTGTCCATAAGAATGTAATCAGATCTTTGTTGGATATCTGACTCATGTATTTACAAGGTTTTTGCTGCCTTAATCAACTCATTTAATGAAACTTAACATTGCAGCATGTCTTCAATCAATACACATTCCCATCCTGGAAAACTACAACATCACTGAGAGATCCCAATTAGGTCTATTTTCCTTTGTTACCACTGGCTGGTGGGATGACTTGCCCTGCTCCAAAAGACTAGCTGAGACTATAACCATTTAAAACATTTGAA
This sequence comes from Microctenopoma steveboyesi, assembly GCA_032359275.1. Classification (NCBI taxonomy): domain Eukaryota; kingdom Metazoa; phylum Chordata; class Actinopteri; order Anabantiformes; family Anabantidae; genus Microctenopoma; species Microctenopoma steveboyesi. Next base: position 6,124,273 of record JAUMHF010000015.1, on the reverse strand, counting down.
AACTCACAAAGAATTGTACCCAAACACACACACTCACAAAAAAAGTCTAGCACTTAACAATTGCTAACATGTTCTTTATCTTGACAGGTTGGGGCTCTTATTTTGTAGTAACTCACAGAACCTGAATGGTAATTGCTTGTGTCTTCTCTTTGTAAGCCGCTTTTGATAAAAATGTCAACTTAAGTAAAGTGCAGCTTATCAGAGTTTCTTGTGTCACAGTACAGTTAAAATAGTTGACAGAAGGAATCTAAGGTGAGGCTGTAAATAAGAGGTGAACTGACAATAAGGAAACTCAGACACAAACCTGAACGGAAGCATTCAATTATCTGCTGAATCCCAGACTTGGAGGTTTGCAAAGGCTGCTGGAGCAGGGGAGGATCACCGGGTTCAATACAGAGACCTGGAGAGAGTGAGAGCATCACATTACAGTCGGCATATACTGTAATTACATCAGAGTATGACAGTCTTTGAGAAATACAACATCACCCGGGAATAAAAGCCCAGGTAAGACATGTAGTATATTGCAGTGTGGTTAAAGGGGACGTGCAATTACACTGAGGTCTGTATTGGGCAGCGATTCATTCTGACCTCATTACCTTTTTGCATGCACACAGATATGTACACACATGCACTCACCCGAGGACACATAACTACAAGAAACCAAGTTATCTTGCTTTTCCTTCTACCATCCGTATTGTTTAGATGTATATGAGATGTGTGGACAAATTAAAAACGGCGCTAGACAATAAAACCGTATTGAAAAATAACAAATCAAGTCTTTTATTAACGCTTATTCAGATGAGTGGGGCTGTTAAAAAACCTGCAGTGTGGGAGCAGAGGCAAGCTGATGACAAAGTTTTGTGCTTAGTCGAATGGTCAGAGCCAGCACAGCATCTGGTATTTCAGCTAGGGTGTCACACTACCACTTCATTAGCCGAACCAGGACTCTGGCCTGGGGGGCCTCAATCGTCAAAAGGTGCAGGGTTCGCTAAAAAAGCACCAGTCACGATGATGGCAGCGATTTAATGCTTTGTTTGATATACTGACGATATCTATACACTCTTTACCTGCAACATGGCGGTTTGTTAAACAACAGCTTAGACGTTATGTGCAATATATACAATTTAGATTCACATCTACCTGACATCTACAAAATTTTGTGAACTAATCAGACCGGTACCAAATCTTAAATAATCCCAATGACAATACTGCAGAGAACAGACCAATTCTGCTCTCGTGAAAAACTGCAAAAATCCAAAACATATATTTCTGCCTCAAAACAAATTAGGGTGTTATTTTTACTTATTGATCTAAGTGCTACACAAATTTATATTTGCTGCATAAAACATTCCACATAAAATAGGAATGCGGCTTTGGCTGCTGCATTATTGATACAAGCTGACTTGGGCCCATGAATCACAGCGGACTACTGAGATAGAGTATAGGGAGGGAAATCAGCGCAGATTTCTTCCACAATAAATAAGAGAGAAAGACAAAAGTAAAAAAAGACTAGCTGAAAGAGGCGTACAGAAAGAACGTTAGAAATGTGACGGACAACAGTGTGTCGGAAGGAAAGATGGAGATTATGAATTACTGTGTGACAGAACGTTTCCTCGTCACCATCCCCCCGGCAAACAGCCATAATCCCAGGGAGCAGGTCAGTGACACAGTGACCTTCAAACCCCTCTCTAAAAGAGGGTCAAATATCAACCAATCGGAAAAGACAGCCGGTGCTAACATCTTCCTTTTGCTACAGCCTTTTATGCAATCCCAGTAAATGGAGGGAATGTGGCAAAATTTCTTTCATACTGTATAAAGGTAAAGCCAACACACTGAAAAGTTATTTTTCTGCCAGTCCACAATGATCCACGTCTGAAAAAAGCTCAAAAGTGAATGTATCAGGATTTCTGTGTGAATCAAGACAATATAATGTTTTTTTTTACAGGAAAACTAGGAAAGAAAAAGTAAACTTGAGGAGACAGAAGGGAACCTGGGCAGGCAAGCCAGAAAAAAACAAAGAAGGGAAGGAAGAGAAGATGCCAGGACTGCCGTCAGCACATTGGCAGCTTTAATAAACATACTGTGCATTTAACAATACGATATCAATGAGTTCACTTTAGGTTATCAAAATATTGACTACATTTTGAAATGTACTTTTCTATTAAAACAGTCAGTTTTTTTTTGTTTGTTATAATGTCAGACAATATAAGAACATATATAAGAACATATCTTACATTTCTAAATTAAAACTTTAGTCTTTTTCGGAAACTAGGGCAAGTCAGTTCTCAGACACAGGATCCATTTCTAACTAGGTTCTGCTGGTGGCCCAGGTTTGTTTATTGAAAGTCCTCTGTAGCCTGAAAAAGCACAAACGTTATTTATAAACTAGAGTAATAAATAAAATGTTTGCTAACTTAAGTATACTCACTATCAATCTTCTTTTCAGCTACAATGTCTGTGCGAGATCAAACTGTTTAATTATCCAGGACTTTTAAAACACAATTAGCCTTGCTCAGTGAAGCGACACGGGGGTGTGACAGACATTTAGGAAGCAACTTTACCCACCTCTGTTATGAAGATGGCTGTTGGAGCTGGTGTCATCGGTTTGGCAGCTCTTGTCCCTGGTATCAGTGTCAGTGCTGTTGTGGGGCTCGGGCTCAGGCAGCAGAGGGGGAATGGGCTTCCACAAAGGCTTTGCCTGAGGCTGGTTCTCTGCAGTAGGATCTGCCTTTTCCTGGACATCCATTGGTATTTCCTTCTGGTTCCAATTCTCTGACAGAGACTCGGCTGAAGCAGCAGTCTGAAGTTGGAATAGATCAGAAGACTGGTCTCCTCCTTGGGGCTGTGTCTGTGATGGATGCTGGGTGCCTGACTGGCTTTCTTCCACCTCCATCTGACCACTGCTCTAAGGGAGAAGACATACCACAACATATAACTGGGACACGCAGTCATTAAAATAAAGTTCTTTAAAAAAAAATGTATTGTTTGCTAAAATCAAACGATATAAATTCTGCAGTGTTCATTTTATAAACATGACAATGAGAAATATGTAAAACTAAATAACCTTGTTAAAAAATGTATATTATCATGAACACCAATATAAGAAACAAAATATATCCCTCTCACGTATTATTATGTTAGTTTTTGCTCAATAAACAAACAAATATACTGGCCAGTAGAATGAGCAGAGGCAAAATGTGTGTTCATGTGTGTCATTATCATTTCTCCAGAGCATACAGAGCTTTTGCAGGGGAGACATTAACCTTGTCACACACAGCCACCCTTCAGCAGATAAGTGACTCCACACCAACTCTTCATTAGGTGCACATACATCCGTCTGACTCAGAGGTGTGTGCGCGAGTTCTGTCTCTTGACCAAACCCCCTTTTCTCCATAAGTCCCCAATCTCTTCTCCTCTCTCACCTACCAATTTATCCTCATTTTCTTTCTGTCTCTCTCACTCCGTGTGTCCCCACTGCCCTTGAACAGGAATAAATGACTCCACTGTTCAGGCATATTACAGCACGTCACAATAGGACAAGTGGGCCACTTGGACATTGTGTCACCCGCGTGCACGCACACTCACAGAGACACTGTGCACACTACAGCATAATCAAATAACTATAAAATATCTTAACAGTGTGGAACACAAGCTCAGTGAAGCTTTATAGTTTAGTACAACTCACACATGACCCATAACAGCTACTGAAGATAAACATTTTAATCTGAACTGATGGGTCATGGCCTCTAGGTGAGGTTGCTTCCTTGAGTTTGTTGGCCATAGAAGTGTTTAGCACAGGCATAATATCCCTCACACAAGCATTAACAGTACATACTATAATTTTTCCTTGTGTAAAGTGAAATATTTCATTAGGACAGGAGTAAATTGTATATGTCTTCTAACATATATCTTAGTAGAAGTGGTTACAAACTGCTGGTGTCATATGTTAACAGAGTGTCTGATAGAGCAGAACAAACAGGTGGTGCTGTGTACCTGTATTCTCGACTGACACTCTAGGAGTGACATTTGTTTTTTTACAATGATAACTGTACAGATGACATAAAGGAAGTGTGTTTTCCACAATTTGACAGTGAAGGGAGAAAAACTTGACAATAACATCCAGGTATTGTCTTTTTTTTTCCAGTACCTGTCTGCGGAGACAGTGGGAGCTCTTCCTCCCAGATGACTTCTGGGCCTTCACCATGCTGCCAAGACTGGCCTGCTGCACCACAGGTTCACTACCAGCAAACACCAGTAACCTGCAACATGAGCCAAGGACCGCACTTAATGAAGGATTATAGCTTATGGATGTAATATACATTGCTTCCTAACCTGTGTGGCTTAGCGTGGATTCTCAGAATTCTTAAACAGCTGTTTTACATTGTGCACATAAAATGTAGCTGCTCTACATATGAATTTATACAGCCTACTTGCTGCATCACTGATGCACATGCATACAATGGCAAGTGAATAATTTCATGTCAGAGTATATCGACACGGGAGTAACGACCCTAGAAAGACTCTTTTTAAAAAGTGTTTACACAGAATGTGATGTTATTGGACTGTAGATGGGGTGATGACAGATCAGGTGGAGAAAGATGGAAACACGCTATGGTTCCTAGGCGTCGGCAGAACCAAACAAAGAAACAGAACTACTCATGTACACATTAAGCAATTAAAATTCCTATAATTATAAATCGGATAACAATTTAAAACTGTTCTGCAGCAATGGAGGTTGATCAAGCCTTGAAACCTGGTGCTACTCATTGCAACAGGTGTTCCAACTGTTCTGGATTAGCCACAATCCCCTCTGTCTGCCTAAAAGCAGTGTTGGAACGCACTGTGGAACCATAGCCCATGAGCATCAGTTGAACCGTATTGTTGTAGTGCTGCTACAAAAATGGCAATATAAGGGAAAGAAAGTCAAGGCGTCAGTGAGTAGTTTCCTTTACCATCAAAAGGCACTCAGAAACTGGGGCAAACTCTGACAGGAAGAGGTCTGTCAGACACAAAGCCACAACTGCATCAGGACAGAGAAGTTTCTGAGAGTTACCAGCGTGTGATAGACATCGCTTAACATCAGAAAAGACAAAGAGGTTTGTGCCATGAAACGCCACCATTGCACTACTGAAGACTGGACTGATTAATCCAAATTTAAAATATTTGGGTTATCTTGCAGGATCTTTGAACGCCATAGAATAGATGACAGAGTGAGAGGCGCCCTGAATCAAAACAGCTACCACAGCATACTGCAACACAAGGCAATACCTTCCTAGAGTGCCTAGTTGGTCAGGGGTTCATCTTACAGCAAGATAATGACCTAAAACGTAAGTCCATGTTATGCCAGAACTACCTCAGGAAAAAAGAACAAGTAAGGTGGTAAGCTTGAAAGCATGGAGTGGATAACACAGTCTCCAGACATAAACCCCATTGAGCTCTGTTGGGATGAACTGAAGTACCATACATTTATGGGAATTTCTGTAACAGATTTGGGAGAAAATATCTGAAGAATATTTGATTTCTTTTGTGGAAAGGATGCCACCAGTGTGATCAGCTGTTATGTCTACCGAAGCTGATATATCTGGCTAATTTGATGAATCAAAAGTTCAGAACACATTTTTGCCTATAAATTGGTGCAATAATAAGCAATAACTTTCAGTTAAAAAATTGAAAACTTGGAATGTTCTAAAACTTTTACCGGTAGTGTATATGTTTCCCTTACAGTGCTAGAAATACTGTTACTGCATGCAGATGTCGTCCACAACAACCGGAATTTCCTTCAAATGAGCTGTTGTAGTGAAGTATACGAATGCTAACGACAACACTTTTGGTAACCTGCTCCTTAAATTTGTGTCGGGATCAAAACATAGCCACATTATTTATTTATTATTAGTATGGGTATGATTTATACTATACTTTTTCAAAGAACCTGTGAGAATTGATTCTGTTGTTTCCACAGTGCCATACATTAGGCTTCCTGTGATAGATTCAGTCTTGATATAAAAAATAGTTCCACTCTTACTAGAATCTTGTAAGTCACTATTAATAACTACTTTAAAAAGTGTGTTTTATTTTTATCAATGAAGTACCATTTGCTGCTGCCCTCTAGTGGCTGTCGAGGGTGAAACAGCAATAACTCTCAGAACTTCTAGCTACATAGACTGCATCCTTAATTGTGAGTGAGGGTAGAAAGCAACAGATAAACCCAGACTAATATAAGAAATAAATACCCCATGAGTTAAAATGTGATTTTTTCAGATGAGCTACAAGTTCCTTATCTCTAATAATACCAGGTCCAACATACAGTATTTTAGCTGTGTGAATTTATGACAAACTGTCATAAAGTAACAAATACATTAACAATTCTAGGAACTAGAACTAAATTACAACTATGGGGAACATTAGTGAAAAACATTTGACAGAAATACAAGCAGTACCACAGAAACTAAAGAGCAGAGCTAAACAAATGCATAGGCAAGATTTCTAGTTCAGCTGAAGCGCCAGCAGAGGGAGACAATGTTTGTACTTAAAACTTGCTTTTTACTCAGAAAAATGTCTAGACATGTGATGTCTCCAGTAGACAAAAGCACAGAAGCAAAAAGTGCCACCAAGTGGATCTCTACACAAAAGGTACAAAGGATGCAATTTAGTTGTACCACTCCACGAAAGTATGCGCACAGTATTGATTAGTAAGTAAAGTAGCTGAAGCAAGAGAGAATCTTTTACTTACTTTTCAAAATTTCACAAACCAAATTATCTGCAAGAGCATTCTCAATAAAACTGAATAGACTAAGGCCAGTTTGCTCTCACCAGAAATCAAAGACTTTGATGATTTAAACAGATGGTTTACATCCGTTTAAAATCAAACACTACTGCACAGGTGTAATCCTGAGCACAGAACTCACACTGTGATAATAGTGAAAATATCCACATTGAATTTAACGCTAAAAAATTGTTTCCTTTGTGCCTGGCAAACATTAACAATCAAGAACACAGCGATTAATTTTCCACATCCAGGACAAACTGCAGGATTATGAAAGACACGTGCAAAAAATTAAAACAAGCCGGACAATTTTCAATCAATTTCCGAACCTCTTCTTTAGGAAGTGAAGAATAACCAATGAGAAACTTCAGCAACGTGACTCTACTACTGTGCTACTTGAAATGAGTTGGGCCTTAATTGACAGGAGGACAGACAAAGACGCAGCCTCTCAGAAGTGGAATACATTACTGGTTGAAAACAAATGAGAATGATGAAAACTTTCTGAATTTGTTACCATTTATTCTACATAGATTTTCACGGGAACTGACAAAAAGTGCAATAAACCACTGCTGCATAAAATCTGTGTCAAAGTATGATTTGGAACCTTTATACAGAAAAATAATTAGTTCCAAAGATTAAAAGCACAATTAAGAGCAAATGTGTTATGCACCTTTCTAGGTTCTATTTATACCAGACAGGGAGATTAACACTAATTATTAAGCATAATAGGAAATCAGGAGTAGCTTGTCTACCATACCAACTCATGACATTAGAAACCCTTTTAAATAGAGGCTGATGTTATTTAAATATCAATTTCCATTCTTTAAAAAAATTAATTGTATTTATGATGATTCTAATATCCCACGGATTTAACCCTCTATTGCCTTCATAGCAAAAACATCCCTGGGTGTAGTAGTCAGTATGTAGTTCCCACAGACTGGTAATGACTAATGACTGGTCTGACAGACCAACACATCGTGTTATCCGTTAGCTCTGCAGCCTCCAACGACCTATCGAGGGCGTTCCTCTGCATTCTACCTTTTGCATGTTGGGGTCAAATACATGGATCAAAAACTCCAATCAAAGAGACTGCTGAAGATAAAAATTTGTAAATGAAAACCTTGGTAGACTAGGGAACATCTTGGTACTGCGCTTGTGGGGAACTCAGTATTAGCTCAGTCATGACAAAAATCATCACTCAACTCCATTTGTTTACATCTGTTTTATATGGTGATATATAAAGGTTATCTCAGAGTCTTGTTGAGTCTTATTTGAGTGTACCATGGCAGCAAGATAATTGCAAAGAGTAGACCAACAGCAGCTAATTACTTTGTATGAGTGTGTTACATATTATCTGACAAGCAGCAATGTGCTAGAACTGAGCTAAGTCTGAAACCGTCAGAGAACATGTACACATCTCCAGATACATCACAAACTTTAAAACATACACATTGCACTACACATGCTAATAATACACCCATACACTAACACAAAGGACTCTCCATTTCCATGGTAACAGACAGACATGGTTGTGAAGTAGTGGCTCCTGCTCTAACTCAGGTAGTGAGAGTAAGTTGTCCTGGGCTGAAACTGAAGATTTGAGAATGGTCCAACCTCCCACACTCCAGCACAACCCTGGAGACGATGTGGAGAATTACTCTATTGTAAACAAGACCAGTTTCAAAAGAGCAATAAAGAAACTGATTTGAAAATGCCATTTCCTCCATTCTTCCTCCGCACAATACTTGATAAACAACTGTTGATGATGATGGTAACAATGGTGAATAATGCGAATCTCCTTTGCAAATGATTAAACTAAAAAGGCTGAGGCACTTTGAAGAAATAATATTGAAGCTAACCATCCTGGAAACATTTTAGTTATGGCTAAAACTCTGGAAATAAGCCATTATCTTCTCCTCTCCTGTACACCAGCATAAACTTGAACAAATTCCCCACTACCTGGTAAGTGACCCAGCTTTATGACTCCATCCATCCGTGTCAATTTCACTAAATCTAGAATATTTAGCTGTAAAACTCCCCTGGGCCTTGCATATTTAAATGTATAAAAACAAGTTACTTGCCATTCATTGCAGATGACTTCTGATGTACATCCATCATGTCTTTTATAACACACTCAACTATAACTTCTCCAGTGTTCTCCACTATATTTTATAAATATGTAAGTATCATCCGCCGGTGATAATCATCCATGGTGAATTCTTTTTATACCAGCCAAAAATCAATTTGTCAAAGCCTTTACTATTTGGGATTATATCTTATTTTGGGTGACAGATCCTCGTTTGCCCTTTCACAGACAACAAATGAGGCAAATCTATCTCAGAACTTTCTCTACGATGAAATTTTGGCTGCTTTGTTGTTTACTCCATAAAGAAACTGTTTTTTATTAAGTATGAGTGTGCATGCATATACTGCATATTATATGTGTAATGCGTTCACATTTGAATTTTTGCATGGTTGCTGAGCTAATACACATGTGCCAGCAGTCACTGTCATCTCAGTTATTCAAATGGCTTTGTGCAGGTGGTCTGACAATACTTCCTCCTAATGGAGGGATTCCACGATCTCTGACATGATGCTTGCTCCTTGCAGACAGGTGAGTGATACCATCTGACCACAAGATAGGAATAATGTGGTCTAGACAGAGAGTTCCCGAGTACATAAATATATACCTTATTTCTGGGTAGTAAGTCACAAATGTTACATATACATATATATATATATAAAACATACTATCTAACTTATATGACACTATATATACTGTATCTGAAGCTTTAAGCTTATTTAAAATAGATGGAGATAACTGCTCCAGGTAAGTAATCAGTGGAAAATAAATAATATAATGATTTTTAATAGGACTGATCTTAAAGCTGATTACTGTGACTGAAAACACCAGTTGCTCGTAAGTGTAACAATATATATTATATAAGGAAACTCCAAAATATCAATTATTGTACACATAAATTACACACATTTCTATACAGATTTGTGCAGACAAAAAGAAAACCCTGAAACACTAAAGAAAATACCATTAACTTTCCCAATCTGAAACATTTCTATTTCTGCCAAGATTTCATTGCTCAACAAAGTTTACCGAACTGAAACGTACACTGTTTCAAGGTCTGATGCTCCACTTGTTTTTTTCTGACTTTCATCACCTGAGCATGCCAGAACACACAGCTGCTACACAACAGATAGATTTGGCTAAAATGTATACTGGATTGTCAAAGCCTGGTATAAGAGATATAACATCGGTATGGTACATTTATTGCATAGTCTTCATTCAAAGCAGGTACAAAGACCAAATTAGAGCGGTGTAAAGGGATTCAGTGGTACAACGCAGAAAAGGGATGCAGACACAGATTTTAATAAAAATAGCAGTGTGAGTTGCATAAAGAGCATTTTCAGGCCAGGTGTGGAAGAGCAGGTTATGATGTTTTAATTCAGCGGTCTAATTCTACATGCTGACCTCAACATTAAATAATACATACAATCAAACAATAAGCAATCTGAGAATCCTATAATGAGGAAAGCCACAATAAAAAACACTTGCCTGGGTACTAGGAGTATTGTCTATCACACTTTCTTTGTTGACAGGTCTACCTGTGGTGGAAACTGTGTGTTCACCTTTACAGCTGACATAGCAAAACACGTGTTTATGTTTTGGTTGTGTACTTGCCAAGTGGTTTGTGGGGTCTTGTGGGGTAACTGGATTGACTTGACTCCCCCCTAAATCACCAGTTGACACACTTATTGACTGGGTAATTCAGAATTTCTAGTTGCTTGGTTGGAAAGCTGACTGGTAACACGAGCAGGTTTGTTGACTGTTTAACTTGCACATTGGTTTGACAACCTGACTCAGTGACTTAACACAACAATACATCATTAAACTGGCTGAATCATACGGTGACATCATTATATGTTGCAGTCAGCACCCACTCTGCTTAAAAACAGTGATACCTAGGAGGTTTATCAGGAGAGACAGGTTGCTTGCTGATTTCACAAACACACCAATCACAGGTCACTGTAAGACAACAGACTTGTAATTGGGGTGTATGTCAATGATACTGTACATATAAAATAGTACACAATACAATGCAGGGCGATTCTGTCAACTTGAAGCAAATCTTTTTTTCCTCCCTTTTATTTTAGTTCCTTATAACCCACTTTGTTATCTGCACTCATGTCCTAGTTACCCATTCATATTCCTCCTCAAGGTTAGCCTGGCCATCTCCATTGTGTCAGAGTTACTTGTGTACGGTGTTCCAGCTTGTAAAGGGTGGAATGGAGATAGTCCTAATCTGAACTGATTGATCAACACATATACAGTAGAACCATCCCAACATTCAAACTTGGACAGAGCCAGGTTCTCGTATAGCATGCAATGCAACACGAGTTTCCAGTCAAACATGCAAATGCTGCAAAAACAGACGCATGGAATTTCAACGTTGCCCCAAGATGTGCGTTACTTTTGAAACCTTAAATTATGAAATGTATAAATAGACCATTGTTTTTAGCTATCTGTGTTCCTTGATATGTTTTAAAGCTGTGCGTGTACACTCAACACACTACATCCAGCGTTAGTAAATACATTTACTCAAGTGCTGTGGTAAGGTACTTGTACTGTACTGGAGTATTACTTATTACTTTTACTCCACTACAAATGCAAGTTAAATGTTGTGCTTTCACTCCATTAAATTCTTTTTAACATCAAGAGTTACTTTTGCAGGATTAGATTATTATAAAAATCATTATATATTTGAAAAATGCTGATAAATCACTTATATATTAACCTCCAGTAACTTTGGAAAGTGGTTCAAATCAGCCCCACCTTTACTGACTGCTGTTTTATGTTCCACAGTCTGTAGGTAACAACACATTTTAGCAATATGTACGTAAATATATATACATTGTATGTATGCCGCTGATAATCAAATGTCAAATGAATCCAGACTAGATTTCTATGTTTATGTTATCATCTGCTGTTTTCATAGTGGAGAACTTTCTATTCTGTACTTTGTGTAAAATTTAGAGGGTATACTTTAGTACTTTTCCTTGAGTAGCAGACTTACATGTCTACTTGAGCATTTTGTTTGTGTACTTCACACACCTGGACCACATCTGTTTTTATTGTTTATATCTTTATATTTATACATAAACGCAACATTTCTGCCTCTTTTAATAGTATAACTTATAGCAATATACCTATTTTGGTCATTGTTTTATTTATTGTAATTGTATCTATACGCCACATATATCATCATATCATTAGAGGAGGTGTGGTATGAGTATATTATGGATAAACTTTACTGACTTCTGAAGATAAATCAGAAATTACATCTTTGAACTACAACAACCTGACTGATTCTGAATTCCCTACTTTGAGAATTTCAAGACCTTTTCATTGTCTGACTTTCAGAATAAGTTCTCTCAGCTCCGATAAACGCACAGCGTCCAAGAGCGCAACAGCAGAAGCAGCAGCAAATAAAACGTTCCTGGACATGAACGACCTGCTCGTCTCCAACTAGAAACGCGTTGCGCGTCGTGGATGCAACAAAAACAACGCGAGTGTGGATACAGTGTACCAATCATTTTCCAACCTTATTCACTGCGCTGTTAATAAAGGGTTTACGGTCAAACTATCACGATCCAGTGGAGAGACACTTATCTACACGAGCGATTCCACAATAGGCACATGCACCGGGCACCATGAGGCGAGGACCGGACGAATATCCTGCTCTCTGACTGGCCTGTCGATTCCTAAAGCAGGTTTCATCCGTGTATGCACGCATCCACTTACGCATCCCAGACAGTGTGATGGAAACAGAACCATCCTGAAAAACGGCGCGATCTTCCGTGTTGATACAGAATCCGAAGTCTGTGCACTACTGGAAAGTGGAAGCGCACGGCGATTGTTGCCGCCCGAGTCCGTGTCTATTGGTTCCCTTTCAGCTGGGGCAGCGTCAGCACACACACGCATACACACACAGTCTCCATTTGCAACTCCATCGCCCCCCATGGGCGTGCGAGGCCGCGGGCTGTGACGCAAATGGCACTAGGTGATTTACAATATCATATCTTCCTAATTCAGTGTCATCGCCACGAGGACTAGTCCAATTCACCACACACTTCTCACAGAAGGATCCATCTGATGGTGGGTGACGAGTAAATAAAGGCGGACGAGTAGTTCGCTCTACGGGGATGCGGTTGCATAACTCAGGAAACTTAATAAAAATGTGCGCGGAGCGAGCGATGTGCAGTCTCCACGACTGATGCCTGATGGTTGTTTCCATTTGATCGTGATGGCACACAACACACGTTCATTCCTCGACTTTTGGTCATAGGAGGAACCAAGCAGAGCGTGAACACAGGGAACCGAGTGGCCTCGCTGTGGTGGATGTGTGGTGGCCAGTGCTAGGACGCATGCACGTAGCTGACGGGGAAAGACAGGACAGCCGGAGTGGGACTTAGGACCGCATTCACAGGCCATAAAGGGCCCACATGAATACTATTGTGCTCCTTTATCCAAGAGTCCCTCAACTATTTACAAAAGGTTGGCCAACACACTCAAAAAAATATCGCAGCGAAATGGTGGCGGCGGTTACAGCAGCTGCCACCGAGCTCTGCGCAAAGCAGCAGCAAATCATTGCGCAGCGCCGGACTTCCCCAGTTTTGTGCAAACTATGTAGTTCGTCCAAAGACTTTTATATTTATCTCCTTCAGGGTTTCCTCCTTTGGCAAACTGCAAACCAGCGCGCAGGGCAGTCGCCTTTCTCATGGCACGATTTGCATCGCCCCCATTATCCCCGAAAATCTCCTTTTACACGGTTATATTGTCAGCCTAAAAACGCCACTATTTTGAGCAACAAAGAGGCAGCTTAACTTGATCAAAGGAAAAGCCAAGTATAAAATGCAGCCTTCAAGCCGTAAAAGAGAGGCCCCTCATAACGATTGCAGCATGGCAGGGGAGTGCGGCGTAAAAACGAGCTAACCCGGATAAAATACACACAAAGACAAGGTGCAATACTCTCATAAATACACCCATCACCACTCCAGTAGTCACACTAAACCATCTTCGGTCATTTGGATTACCCTAGAGCCGATGAAGACTATATTATTATGAATGTAAAACCCTGCGTTTTGCGGCTCCGTGCCACCTTTTCCAAGAAGCTGCTTGGCGCACAGGACCGGTGACCCTTCCATCTTTGCGCGTCCTTCTACCGAGCGAAATCGTGAACAATCTCATCATTTGACCATTGACTATTGAATAAAACACACTATAGTAAGTGATTTCGTCTTTGAGTGGCTGAACGCTGCATATAAAGGGTGCTACAAGTCTCTGAAAGTATTCCTCTCCCCGCCGCGGCCAGGCAGAAACAAGAGGGCGATGACGCCATTTTCTGCAAAAACAACCATGCTCGGGAAGCCAAAGCGAAGGAGGTTTAACCCGCTCCGCCGCCTTCCAGTCCCGGTGAAACGTGTTAAAAACAAGTCCTTACCTTGCTTTCTCAGATGGGTGATGGATTCGTGTGTTTGAAGCGGTAAAACGCAGCGACCGTGGCTACTTCGTGTCCGGAGATTGTTTATTTCGCCTCCCAGCGTCCCCGGTTCACTCTGAACAAGTTCCTCTGCGAGCCGCTGTCTTTGTGCACCCAGAGGAGCCTCTCAGTACTAAACCAGTCTCTGCGCAAAGGTGCACCCTCTACGTCCAATTTCAGCGGTAAATGCCGTCACTTTAGCGGGGCATTCAGAAAAAGAGAAGAATTTAACATGTTTTACTCAAGAAAAGTTTTTGGATTTTCAAGCTTTTTGCCAAAGCCCACGGAAGTAGAGGCGATGTAGCCACCAGAACGCGCAACCTTTCGAGGACACGGAGCTCTCCACGAGAGTCCACGACGAAAACGCAAATGCAAACGGGTGGTTACACCCTCCGGAAAACTTAATGCAACACATAAAATACTTCATATTGTCAATTAGATCAAAAATCAAGATTCAACTAAATTATTATTCAGATAAAGGAGGTTAGATTAGATGGACTTATAAACACTCAGTATATTATATACATCCCAGGTGATCACTATGTTTTCTAAGGATTTCCACATTTATTTATTGAAACATTCATAGTTTAATGGTGACATTTCTTGATATTTACTCCAAGTAACCACACCTGAAAAGTTAGATTTCCTTGTTTAGATGTAGGCTGTTATTGAATAAAATTAACCAAAAATCCCTTCCTTCTCGACCAAGTCAAGTTATTTAGCTATTCTATATTTGGCTGGGAATCCACTGACATTCCTATTAGAACAAAAGTTGGGTAACTATTCATGATAAGTTAATGTCATCACAAATGTCAATTACAGATTTATTTTCAAATCCCATCAAGAAATAATTTAGATACAAACCAAATAAGTTTTTGTGTTTGGTTGGTTAAGTACGATAAAGTCAGTAAATAATGAAATGTCAATTCTGACCAATTGTGAATCAATTATAATTGACTATTTTAAGTATTAATAAAACGACGTTCAACAAATCTGAATGCTTTGGCCATTTCACCAGTGGTAGGAGTAGTAGTTAGCTAACCTAATTTAGCGCTACCTAACGTTTATATTAGTGTTAGCGAAACAGCTAACCCCGCAATAACAAAGCCTAAACTAAACAAACAAAAAAACTGTAAAGATGTCCAATGTTTTTATATATATATATATATATATATATATATATATAATAACATGGCAGGTTTTCGCTTAGAAATTTAACTTTGTCCAGTTTCTTATCAAATACACTTAGCTAGCTTAGCTCCACCAACAGCTAG
Source organism: Microctenopoma steveboyesi (assembly GCA_032359275.1). NCBI lineage: Eukaryota > Metazoa > Chordata > Actinopteri > Anabantiformes > Anabantidae > Microctenopoma > Microctenopoma steveboyesi. Next base: position 6,108,680 of record JAUMHF010000015.1, on the reverse strand, counting down.
CTAGGTTCGCATTAACATTAAATTGGAAGGGCTAGCTACTACTTATAAATAACTAATTGTATTTTATTGCATTAACAATAGCAATTGAGAACAGTAAACTTAACTGGAGAAACATACCTTCATGAACTCCCTTTTTTCCAGACTGTTGAAAACAAACCTGTTTGTCTGGGCTATCACTTAATTTAACACTAGAATGTAAATAAAGGGGAAACGTTGACCAGGCAGCAACTAGTTTGCTAAATAATCTATCTATTAACTATGACTAAAGGACAGCATGAAAGTAGTTGAGTTAATTGGTGCCAGCTGACTCCAACCCTATAGTTACTCCTACCTTCATAAATTCATATTAGTTTATTATGATGGTCATCATGAGGAGGAAAACATACTTAAGAAAATACTTTATGATTACGTTATGATTGGTTTTAGGGATTTGTGGAGGCATTGTAAGGTATGGCACAATGTACTAAATCATTTGTTAGCTCATTAGTACAACTTTGCAGTAATATAACAGCTGCTGAAAGGTTATTTTTGTCCACCACTACTCAGATAATTAGTCCAATTATGTGCTTCACAACTTTTAAACTTAAACATTTACTTAAGCACTAAGATACTGACCACTAACACTATTAGTAGTGTTAGTAGTGTAAATCTCAGCCTATAGAGCACTAACAAAATAAACTTTTTTTCTATGTGCTCATATTAACTCGAAAATATTTTATGTAGGATTAGACAAAAGTTATTGTTATTGTTAAGTGCACGTCAATTAGGCTCTAGAAGGCTCTAGAACTATAACAAACTAACATATACTTTATTGCTATACTTTTTTAGTATGTTACCAGGATACCAGTATGTCCTCAGCATCTGATGAGGACATCAAAAGGCGCTATGGTAAAATGTTGTCAAGCTACTGTGAGAAAAGCCATCAAATGCTCTCTGATATATAATTGAATTGTATGAGTTAGAAAGATCTCCATGAGACTAACGTCATCTTTCTGCCAACATTTTGACCCATTCATAAACATATTTATCTATATAATTGAACATATGTGTGTAAAAATGCCCAAATCCATACTACACAATCAAAAACCAAATAAAAAAAACTCATTGCATTGAATGCAAAATAAGTATAAAGTGTGTTTGTTGGTGGGAATTCAAGAAGTTCTGTAAGAATTATAATCCCTGCCAGATCTTTCCTTGAGGATCATGAGAGCTCACAACAAAAGGTGCCCACCACTATCGCCTATACACAATTAACTAAAGCACCAGCATTATTCCATTATCATAAGAATGCTGTTTGCAAAGGGGGGAGAAACTCCTCGGCATTCATGGATATGGCCAAAAAGAGCAGAGAGCTTTTATCTTCTCAATTACGTGCAGGCTGCATTCATCACACCACCTAGTGACATGTTTGGACACTTTTGTGCATGACAAATAATTTGTTCACGCCAGTAATTCAAATAGTCTGTTTTTAATGATAGGCATGGAGTCTACAAGTGGGTCTCGTTTGGAGAGACTAGTGAAGATGCAGGAGATTAGGGTACTACTTGATTCCAGTGGACTCCACTTAGTAATAGACAAGTAAGATGAGCAAATTAGACTTGTAAAGTCTTTTGTTTATCTTTGTTAGGCTCTCAAAAAGAGGCAAACATTATAATTGACGTATTTATAAAGGCTAGAAAGAGCCTCAAACATTGAGTATTGTAATCAGATTTGTTTTCATCTTACAAATGAATGGAGTTTTACTTCTTTAATGCCAAGCGGCTTCCTCAGACTATCGCTGGAATTCACACGTTAGCTGCTGTGATTAAGAATTCAGGCGACGAGCTGTGCAGTCATTTTTCACCCCACAAGGAGAAGCTGAGTAAATGAAGACGAAATAAGGTTAACATCATTTGTTCTGCGTTGCGTTTATTTTATTTATTCATGTTCAGGTGATATGTGGCTGATGATATTTTGAATTGCAGCTGGCCACAAGGTGTCAATGTTGTTGGGAATGGATTTCTCTGTCTGTCATCTCAGTCCATTAATGTAAAAGCAAGACAGGAAGGCAGCAGGTTGAAAATGCCTGCTGGATGTCATGCTCAAATAAGTCTAATTGGATGTAGTGATTTGTCAGGAGAGCAGTAATAGATGGCAGTGGAGCCATCTGTACATGTAACTACAGCCACTGCTTCACTGCTGTTTGCTACATCATGTTTGCCAAGGCAGTTATTAAGACCAGTTTACACAGGCCTCTCTAATTTCAGACTTTACACAATAGGCTTCAGCTTCAGGACAGTCAGCTCTTTATTAAAATCTGAACATAATTAGTTTCTTGCATTTAATTTAATCTTTTTTTTCTCAATTTTTTTGAGTATTGCTTAAAATGAAAAGGAAGCTTAATGTTTCTTTATGATGTCCTGAAACATATCATGCTCACATATGTATTTACCCCTCATTTACTGAGATCTGCTTTATATTCCAAAAGTGCCAGGCTTTATATGAAATAGAATCATAATTAAATCTACGATATTGTAGAAAACTATATAAATGTGAACCAATAAAAGTTTGTGTTAGGATGAATATTTCCTTAGGAATAAAAAAAAGAAGGGTGTGTTTATGAGTGAGGCCATGACGTGTTGAGTGTAACATTGACAGAGAAATAATACAGCAGCAGAATTCTTGGGGGAAAGGAACCATGACAGAGCGATCTGCAGAGCAACACATCGGATGCAGGAATCATGACCATGCAGTGTTGTGACCTTTCTTTTCCTTTCATGTTTTCATCATGTAATTTAACTTTGTCCCCTCTTACTGACAAGTGAGATCCCGTTCCTTTCTGACCTTTGTCACAGATAGATTTTTTTCTTCTGAACTCCCCTGAACCACAGGATTGTATGGACAATATTTCTTTTACTGTAAGATCAAATAAATGAATTTGCTAACTCTCAGCATAGTTTTTATGTAAATCAGTAAACGTGCTTCATGAAATCGACTCCGATTCTATAGCCTGGGTCACTCTACTGCTAAACAACTTTTCTTTACTTGGCAGAACCTTTTATTCAAAGCAACTTGTACGGAGAAGACATTACTAATTATCATTTAGGTTCTATAAATTCTGAGTTACTACAAACTAAGAGCCCTGATAAGACTTTCTAAAGGTGTTTAGAAAATCACATTTTAGAAATGAAATTCAAACTCTTTAGAGTTTAAAGCAGAGTTTATCTAACTTTAAAAAAAGTTATTTTAGACATGAAAAATGTTGCATTCTTAAGCACTAAAATGCAACAGCACTTCCAAGGTCTGATATGAACATTTACCAAATTTATTATGATACCATACATTTACTGAGGGAACAGTAACTGGTCCTCACTAAAGGTTTCAATTTAAGTTCCAAATATTATGGTGTTAAAATAAGGGAATATACATTAATCAATGCCTTCATGCCATCTCATCATGTTCATCCTGGTTCTTTCTTGCTCTCTTTCTTTTTCCAATGCAGTCTCTAGTCACCACTCTCTAGGGGTCTACAGTCATATATGACTCAGTCCTCAGGACAAATGAGCTGCTCTCCACAGCAGTCACAAAGTGCACTCTGCAGGGACTAGACTGAAGAGACTTCTTCATCATTAATGTTGGCAAATCCTCAGATATGATTATTATATTACTTATATTTTACTGCACATTTAGGTGGTTTAATGCAAGAAACAATTATTTCCAACCTTCCAGTGATCATGATACTAACTGGAATGACGAGCCATTCAGAACACCCAATACCTAAAAATGTTGAGAATTAAACATGAAAGGAAATTTAGATGGTTATCGGTTCTATTAGTCTTGTAAATTTAGATGAAACTACTTTTCTGGCAAAGTCCTGCAGTTCTATTAACAAATTCTTAATCTGTAAAGTGTTCAAAAAGTGACCTCAAATTGACCTGTCTTCACAGGTAGGGACAAGTAAAGAAGCACCAGAGAAGATGAATGTTCACCGCTGAGCAAATGCCTGATTACTGCCTGCAGTGTGCTTTTTCCAGCTGAGAGGGAATTTCGTTGAATGACTGGCTATAGCAGAGATGAAATCTCAGCAGCCCATTTTCCACTGTAAACAATAACAACATAAAAGCAGCGCTGTAAAGAGAGTAGAGGGGTAAATCGGCATCACACAGGAGTCGGACCATCCAATCGTGCTCCCGTTTTATACCAACAGCTGGATGAGACTGATGTTGTAAAAGAAAATCTTGTCTAGTGGCATCATGAAAAAGTGAATCATCAAAGAGAAAGTCTTTCCCCACGTGCATGTTTTGAGATTAAATTCTATATTGTTGTCAGTGCTCAATGAATGACATAGGATTAAAGTCAGAATTAGCTTTTTTATCTACTACAACAAACATAAAAAATATTTCCTAAAGATCAGTTGTTTTTGCTCTTAACTACAATGTTTTGTTTCTGGTTTCATTTTTTCTGCCAACATGTGATTTGGCTGCAGGGCTGAAGTGTCAAAGAGAAATACAAACAATTTGTGTTATCAGCCACTGGAACTGAACTTTAACCCGGCAAATCGTTCAGTGGAGAAGCTTCAGACAAAGTTCAAGACAGCTCTTCAACCTCTTGTTGGATTACACTGAAACATGAGTTAAGAACATATCACAATGTTAATCAATGTCTTCAAAGCATACTAGGTATGTGTTGTTTCCCACACACTCTCATACTGGTACTGAAAAATAAAGGCCTTAAAAAAACGTGAAAGTTTGGCAAGATTCAAGCAAGAGAGCTTTTATCTTCTTAATTAAGATTTTTCCTCTGGGTACCACTGACAGTTGTACAACAATAGGCCAATTCATCTAATAGTAATGGAAGACCTTTCACAAAAAGTCAAAAATGTCAACCTGCTGAAGGCACTAAGAGGAAAACGAAAAGGATTACCACGGTCAGAATGATTGGATCTCCCGATCCAAGAGTTGTGGACATATCCGAGTGTGAATAACTAGAACCAGAAAGCCAGAAAAAAAAAAAAAAAAATCTGCAAAAGCAACATTTTACATGAAATATCACAACTACTCTTAGAAGAGAAGGTAAGCATTTAAATATAACAAAACGGCCCTGCGATGGACTGGCGATCCGTCCAGGGTGTACGCTGTCTCTCGCACAGAAACAGCTGGGATAGGCTCCAGCACCCCCTCGCAACCCGACCTCAGATAAGCGGTTGATAATGGATGGATGGATGGATAGATATAACAAAATATCAGCAAACACATGCACACAAATAAGCCGACTAAACAGTAATGATTTTCCTAACTCACACACACACATTCAATGTAGATATAAAGGATCATGACTGTGTTTTAGCAACTTAGGAATATTGCATTTGTTGTTATTTGGTATTTGAGGACAGATCAGATCACATTTCACAATCAATTCATGGAAAAAGCTTTAGCTTGCAGCGTTATACACGAAGCTTTCTTGTCAGCCTCAGAAAACTGCAACACAAAAAAACGTTAGACATCAACGATCCGCTGTTTAGACATGAAACATTCAACAGATAGCTGCAATAACGGCAAGTGAAAAATATTAAACATTAATCAGTAGTGTCTAATTTAAAAAGCTGCATATTTGATAAACATACAACAACATCCACTTTCAATCATTTAATAAAAGCTTGGATATAAGAACATTTTTTACAGCGTTAAATTGTGTTGATGGGAAATCAATTTTCTTACCCAACTGCAGTGAGACTGAATAAACCCCAAACTGTTCAAAGGCATTTTTCAGACATTCAACATTCACCACAGTCCGGATTGCTTACAACAAACAAAAACAATACCCTGGTTTAGGGGCCGACTCGCCAACAACATACTCTTCATCCTCTTCTACTGTAGTTGACAAAAACACTTTTACAAATATATAGATATAGACTTTTGTATATCTCAAATATTTATATAAATAGAAGTTGATTAAAAATATGGGCATTATGACAAAGTGCAAAAAAGGAAGAGGGAGGCTTTAAGAAAAAAAAAACAGTAAAGACAATAGACAACTACTCGGAAATCAACATCCTGAAGCTTTGTCTTAATTTTAGCTGCAACAAACTGTAACTTATCATTTCTGTTACGATAAACAGTAGGTCTGGGTGGCGTCCCCCCCCCCCAAAAAAAGTCAGCTCTAAGATCGTCGCTTTCTTCTGTAGATACACGTTTGCTGAGCCGGAAGGTCCAACTTTCCATCCAAACTCCGATTTTTGCTGGTAAACAAATATAACCCACCTATATACTATTGTGTCTGTTGGTCTGTAGGTGAGTTTGAGGGCAGGTGGTAACAGGCTGCGAAAGACAGAAAACCGTCTAAAAAAATGTGTTAATATCGTAATTGTAGGCATGTTAACTGTACAATACGTTTATCCAGATAATCTATGTGTATCTACAGTAAAAGGAAAACCACCAAGCCGGTATCACTAAACTGATCTAAGATCTGTTAAGACCCCCCAACACACTGATGAATAAAGTGTCATCAAAGGAAGCACTTTGAGTACTTGGAAAAGCATAACACAAATACAACGGACTATGTACAATTCATTCATCATTAGTGCTTAGATGCTTTTCCAGACAAATAAAAACAAACAAGTCCTAGAAGTTATTTCCACTGAAGCAGTTGGCAAGTACCAGGTGGGAGCATCGCTCATGGCTTCAGGCTGCCATCGAGAAAATCAAAATGCTTTCACTTACTTCAGCTTTCTCAACCACACCAGATGAATAGTACTTTTGACAGGCTTTGGAAGGATTTACCGTGTTTTTGACATGATAACATTCCGGAGATCTCACAGAAAATGTAATACTACAGTCGAGTGTTGTCTTTATAATCACGACTCTTTACTACGATGGCATCGTTTAGTTGTTTAAAAGGAATCAGAGGTTCGTGGGAATGACTGTGCTCGGTTGTCAGTACGTGTAAGTACCGCGCCACCAGGTTAAGAAACAGTACCAGCAGCAGACTTAAGTGAAAGCATTTTGACCCGTCTGACTTCTCATAACACAACAACCAAGCAAAAAAAAAAATAAACACACACACACACACATACTGAGACTGGACCAATCGGTCTCGGAAGATAAAGGCAGTTTAAAAATAGAGTTCTGACCATTGGAAGAAGTTTGAAAAAGAGAAAAGTTGAACCACAGGTGAACAGGAATGTGGGGCCATATAAAAATACAAACCAGGGCCTGGTTTCACAAAACCAACGGTTGCTTTTTAGTTCATGTCAGACACACGATGTGCAACACGGGCACTTGACTCAAGGCTGGCAAAGAAACACTGTCCGCTGACATTTCAGGACAATTATGCCCACACGTGAAGGGTAATACGCAGCCAGTGTTGTTGGATGAGCAAAGACAGGACTGAAAAAAGACTATACCGGTCTTGTGTGAGGACGGAACAACAGACGTAGACCATTACATATGTTCATTACCCACAGCATCATTAGTAATGCTAGTAATACTTTAAAATACAACTCAAGTGAGTGTAAAGGTTCCATCCAGTAGCAAAGTACATACTCGTTCGAGAATTCATTAAAAAACCCGCTAAAGATAAAGTCTTGAAAGTTTTAAGAAACCAGGCCAATTTGATCAGTATTATTAAACACAGACCAAAGTACGAGGGAAAAACACTCCCTACTTCAGCTCATTCTTAGTAAAAGGGGACAATTATTAATAAATACAAAAATAATAACAGATATGTACACATTTTCAACAATATGAACATAATACTTTCAACATTTCTGCAAAATGCCATAGAAATTATTGTTTGTCTCTTCTGTAGCTCACACCTTAATGGTCATTTAGAAAATAAACATTTAGGATAAATTATTGTACAAAACAAAAAAAACAACACCATAGTAATAATTCCTTTTTGGATGCAAGTCCTGGCACACAGACAGGAGTCAGTGTTTCTTGCAACATTTAACACAGAAAAAAACAAATCAATCCTTGAAATAAAACCTCTTCCTATATTGAAATTACAATGTATTGACACGGTGTCCTTGGTAACACAGACATCTATTTTCTTCCCTTGTGTGAACAGGTCCTTGTGTGGCACTGCTGGAGACTGCTCTGGAGTCAGCGAAGAAGAAGGCAAGGGAAAGCAAGGGCAGTAAGTGCACTTTCAACACAGTCATGCTGGGATGGAAAGGGAGAGAGGGTGAGGAAGTAAAAAAAATGAAACTGATTTCTGTATTATTGTTTGACACAAATAAAGAAGAAGAAGAGGCCAAATGACAGGAAAAAGTTGGATAAAACCCAACTTAAACTGCTGGTGTCTTTTACATCTTCCAAGAAAGATGAAAAGCTACAAGTAAGTAAAATAAAAAAGGTCGGGAGGGGCCTAAAGGTGGTATAGCGGAAGTCTGAATCGTACAGTAGATGTGTCAGTAGGTCCTTCAACGATCTAAAGCCTCAAAAACAATCAGAGCTCTTTCCTTGTCTGCTGACCAAACAGAAACCAGTTAAACAGTCTGAGTGGTGCCATTATTAACAATGTCTGGAAAACTCAGTGAGACAAATTCCCTTTTTCAGAGTTGGGATTTCACTCTCGTCCTCTGAAAAGGCAACGACCACAGTGATGCACGGCAGCATTTCATCGAAACGATCCATGATTGGGAAGGTAACTGCCAGCCCGACTGTGGGCAAAGACTCCAGAACTCCTGTGTCACAGTGTGTGAACTGAGCTGTAATCGGGTAAACGGCAGTGACATCACAGGGACGACGCCGTCTGATTGGTGCCGTCGGTGAAATAGTGGTGAGGTTGAAGGTCACAAACGGCGGTGGCCTGCACAGCTGCCCAACATTCTGTCCGCCAAACACGTTTCTATCAGTGATGCAACTTGGTCTGCTGAGAGGACGAAAGAGACAAAGAAATGAATACATTTGTCTACTCTGTCCCTGTGTGACATTAATGAATGAACTGAATGCAAAACCTTTTTTTACAAAGACTCACACGGTCTATAATCAGATTCAGTTGACGGCACAATAGGAACCGACAACACCTAATTAAACTCCTAGTAGTAACAATCAACAGCAGCCGGCATGCAACATGTACCTGTCTCGAAGACTCAGGCCCCAGAGAAAGAATTCCCCCACTGTCGCTCCCATTCCCAAAGAGGCTCTCCAATTTGCCCGGTCTGCTCAGCTTGCTGGTCTTTCCTTGGTAGGAGCTGGGGCTTCTCCTCTTTCTTCCCTCTGCTCCTCCCACATAAGCCAGTGGCCCAGAAGGGGGAGCTAGGAGGTGATGGGGGGATGAGGCTGGCTCCTTGTTGGGCGAGTAGGGTATACTGGTGGCGCCGATATCACGACTGGAGAGGACCAGAAGAGGAGACACATGATACAGTAAACTCCACTTCAACCTTACTTGTGGCAATTTTTGGACGAGTATAAACAGCAGATTTTACAAGGAACTCCGTCTACGTGGGTCTATTTTTTGCATGTTTGTCAGACCTAAATTCAGCCCCTCCATTCCACGTAATACAACAACTTCTCAATCCGATTCAAGTTCTGACTTTTGTTGGGTTTCTTTGAGCTGTTAAGAGGCAAACTTCTGTCTCATCGACCCACAGAGTGTGTCTTGTGGCTAATCAAGAGGTTTTGTTTTTTGCAAATATCAGATGTGCCTTTTGGTTTGGTGAGCAGTGGCTTTTACCTTGGAGCTCTCCCATGGATGCCATTTTTGCCCAGTGTCTTTCCTATAGTTGAATCATGAACACTGACCTTAACTGAGTCAGGTGAGTTCTTTAGATGTTGTTGTGGGTTCTTTTATGACCTCCTGGATGAGTCATTGTTGTGCTTTTTGAGTCATTTTGGTGGGCTGACCACTCCTGGGAAGACCAGGAGAGTTTTCTACATTTGTGGTTCACTGGAGTCTCAAAGCCTTAAAAATGCCCTTACACTCCTTTCAGGAGTGATATGTGTCATGTATGCTGTTTCTCATCTGGAATCGAATTTCCCTTTATTGTGTGTTGCTGTTTGAGCAGCTTAGCTTCACTTTGTGAAACAGCTCCGGTTTAAGTGATTTGTTGATTCAACAGGTTTGGCAGTACCCAGGTCCTTTTGCCTTAATAAAAGAATAAATCATCTAAAAACCCCTTTGTGTAATATTAAAATGTGTTTGATGATGTGAATCATCACACAAACAAATCTAAACAGAACTCACCGTACATTTCTCTTGTTGAACCAATAAAGATGAACAATTGTAATAATTTAAAACACATTTTCTACTTGCTTATTAAAGGGGGAACTTTTTACCAACAACTTCATTCTTCGGTCAATGCAAAATCGTATATATGATAAAACCTTATAAATCCCCAGAGAATAATTTTCTACTGTCAACTCAACTTTAAACAACTTTCAACCCACCTGTTTTGTGAATTGTGACTTTGGGACACATCAGATCTAGATAGCCAGTTATCTGCACTGTGCCAAAACCCTCCACCGCTTCCTCCGCGCCCAAGTCCCTTTTTCCTGGCTGGGGAGGGAGCTGCCCCCCGTGAACTTTGTAACGTTGAATGACAGCTGCTGCCGTTCCTCTTGTGATTATCCACAGTTGGAAACAAGGAAGAAGAAGACGAACAAGAGAAGGAAGAGTTTTTCCTCTTCTTAGATCCAACCACAGTGTCCTGAATGTCTTTGGATGGGCGGCTGACCTTATGGGCGCTGTTATGAGCTTTGCCCGGCGTGGACAGGGGACTGAGGGGCTGTGGGGCATCTTGGATGCAGAAGACCCCAGCTGTGGATGTGAACTGAGGGAAGGAGGCAGTGTAGGAGTAGGAGTTGGAGGGGGAGGAGAGGAGAGGGGAAACGGTGGAGGTGGGAGATGGAGTCTGTTGTGAAGTGACAGGGGAAGTACCAGAGGAGGAGAGGGAGAGGAGGCTCTCAGCAGCCAGGGGCACTTTCCTGGAACACAGTGAGAAACACACCAATAAAGCCGTTTCCCTGCCAAAGCATGAAAACTTAACTATCAAGCAAGGCACTGGATTTAATGTGCAGCGTTTACAATAAAGCTGATCTGGCATTTTTAACCTGTTAGTTACTGTGGCTTGCCCCATAATTAAAAGGTTTTGCAGTGCATTTGTTGTTCCTCCTGAAACAGTTCAACCTTAAACGGTCGCCGTTTTTAGTTACACACGACATTACAAATTAGTTTCTAATACCTTATGCCTACCCAGCAAGGATCAAACACAAAACACACATTCGCACTTCACATTACTAAACCAATCAGTGCTAATCTCCCAGAGTGTACACTCATGCATACTCACCTCCACATCTGTGCATTGAGGTGTTTCTCCACCATGCTCTGGAGCACTAGCCTCATTCTGTCCCACCGCCTGTCGAAGACATAGTGGCCCCGGCCCATAAGCCTACTGCCAAATACGCAAAACTGGAGGGAGAAGGTATTGTGGGGGTTGGGGGGAGAAAAATACAAGCTCGATGAATGAAGAGGAAGCAGAGAGGAACAATGCTATGAGAGATACAGAGGATGTGGAGCGAAAGTGACATCAAATGAAAGACACAGAAAAATAAAGATGACAAAGGAAGAGAAGAGATGAGATGAATTCTTCAAATTAACACCAGACATGAAAGATGATCTACCGCATGCAATGCTTAAATCTGTAGGACTTTGTATATCTATATATATAATCTATAAAAAAAAAATCACACTGGACACCTGTGAAACCAGGTAGTGTAATGTAGAGTGTACCATCACTAGTTCACCGTTTACAGACCGCAGCTATAACAGAACACATATTAAGAAGATTCTCCAGGTTAAAGTGTCAGAAGGTTTTTTTTCTGCCAGATTGAAAAAGTTCTGTGGATGCAGAACGAAACGTCTCTACCTAAAGAAAGAAGTGACTACACCTTCTGAGAATTACAGAACTTATTGGTTTAAGCAAGTTCATATTCCTGGTCAAGAACCAGCACAACTACCCATAAAATCACAACTGGTATATTTGTATACATTTAACAAACAAAATGTAAGGTGAATTTTTCTAAACTTAAGACAAAGCTAGTTTCTCTTTCCGTGTTGTGCTAAGCTAAAAGTCTGCTTTTTGGACTAATTTTCACATTGACACATAACTTTTAGATAAGTTATGCATTTCTTAAAATGTCAAACTACTTTGACACCCTCTAACTGCAGGTTCTGAAATCACTAATACAGTAATACACACCGCTTATGTTTTTTAAAAATTATTCTGCAATAAAATCACCAGATACAGCTGAAGCTAAACAGAAATGATTTCTCTATATGACACATCAAAGCATATCATGTGGCATAAAGGTGGTAGGAATTGACTAAGAGCTGTGTTTTTAACTTTTTTTGACTATTAAAATGTCTGTTAGCACAGCATTAGCCGTATTTACCCCTATCGGCTGTGGGTGGTGATTAGTGCAGTGAAACGCAGGTCTCTCGGCGTCTTCGGGAGTCTCTGCATCTGCCTCGTCGCTGGAGAGCTGACCAGCATCTCCTTCCGCTGTCAACCAGCTGTAAGGGGCCGACTCTGGGTTAGGCGCTGTGGCGGGGATCGGAGGCAGAGGACTGGAGGTGGAGTTGGTAGAACTGCCTGGAACCCTAGAGTGAGATGTGTGGAAAATTGTCAGAAAATGCCTTCTAACAGACAACAGAAAGAAGGAAGAAAAAGACGGAAATGCAAATGAGAAGAGGACTAATGGAAAAGGTAGAAAACATAAGTAACGGAGTCTTATTGAGAAGCAGGAAGAGGAGGATGGAGAGACTCAAAGGAAAGTAAGAAAGAAACAAAGCAAACGTAATGTACGCGTCATAACTGCCCTCACCCTGTAATCAGTGTCACTTTAAATGTTTGCTTCAGTGACAAAAGCACAAATGACTTCCTTTTTAAACAGAGAATCAGCTGCTAAATAGAAAGAGGAAACGAGTTTCTCGTAACACTTTCACAAGGACACACTTATTTTATTAGTTTCTAATGTCTCAGTCTTGTTTACAACATCCCCTGGTGGACAAAACATGAACACACAGGCATCTGTCTGAGTTCAATTAAACAAATAAACTCACTTATTTACAAACTAATAAGTTAAAAGTCTTATTTGGCATAACACGTGCCAAAGTATACCATAAATGTCTACATAAAATATGTAAAACATAAATAAAATAAATAATTATATGTAAAAATGTATAATTAAATTTGAAAAAGTAATATAGACTCAGAACAGGTTGCTGTAAAATTATTAAAACAATAATTTATAATATGTATATAAACAAACTACAAATTTAGTTGGAAAACCATTTTGGCCTTTCTTGGAATAAGGAACATAGACAGAAACGAACGACAGCTCTTCCTCTTTCATTTAAGAAAGATAACATTGGTGTCAGGATTTTCACCAATCCTATTTTTATGAGAAATTGATTTAAATTTAAGTTGATTGCACCACTTAAAAAGGGCTGCGGGGAATTCATACTGCATACTGTGCATTCAGATGTATGATTCTGTAAGTTACTCTAGTGTTTGAGATTCAGTGTTGCATGATGCCTTTCTGTGTGGAGCTCACATAATCTCTCCATGTCTGTGTGGGTCCTCTCCGGGTCCTCTGGCTTCCCGCCTGGCCTCCACACACATGTGTGTTAGGTTAACTGGTGACTCTAAACTGCCCACAGGCATGAATGTCATTGTAAATGGTTGTGTGTTTATGTGTCAACCCTATGTACCCTGCATCTCGCACAGTGTCAGCTGGGATGGCCTGGATGGCGGCACGGCCTTTATAGGCTTCCATATAAACATGCATAGTTACTGTGTTTATGTTCTACCTGGGTATGTGTGCATTTGCCAGCCGTAGCCTTAGCGTGGACAGAGGTCGTCCATTTGGGCATTGACTCTTCATGGGACTCTCTTGTGATGTGATACTCTGGCTGCAGCCTTCCTTTCCTCCCGGTGCTCCATCCTTATCTTTCTCCTTCTCTTTTGCTCCCTCCTTCGCCCGCCCCTTGTGTTCAGCTAGGAGGACGTTGAACTGTTTCCTTCGGCCAGGGACAGCTCGTCGGTGGGTTAAAGAGTGAGTCTGTAATAAAAAACAGACAAAAAGGTTCAATTTAATGTAAAAAATCTTCCTCTGTGGGCTAATAAGCATTAAGTGTAGGTTTCTTAATCAAGGTATTGATCCGGGAGGAATCCACAATGCAGTTCAAACATACATCAACACGGCTGGTGGCTGCACTCGCAGGGGCTTGAATTATGTGTCTCTGAATTTAGGACAGTTTCCATAATCACCGCACCATGCTGCTGCCCACGTCACACTAGACTAGCACGGGTAAATATTGCCTTGTGCATGGTAAGCCCGTCTACCCTTCCAGCTACTTTGGAAGGTAACCAGCCATCAAACATTTGGTTTTCAAATAGTTCTGCACAAAGTGTGGGTCTGAGGCTGTTGAATTACTGGTTTCAACAGGGTAGGGCTTATTAAATAAAAGGCTTGCTCTATTCATTCAAAAGTCATATTGATGTTTACATTAGATAAATTCTTGGAATGTAAAAGCACTTTCTATTATAATTATAAACTGATGACTACTAAAGAAGCCCAGGGTCACTCGTGTCATTATGATATTAACCAATACACCAGTTATGTTCAGGTAATCTTCTGGTAAACACTGGCAAGTCCCGTATCAGATAAAAAACAAGCTATTTAATCCAGCTGCATGAAATCCTATCAACCACATGATTTAACATAGCTTAGAAAAAAGCTGCACCTTGAGAGAAGGGGAAACATTGACCAAAAGGAGCAACTTGTTCAATAATTGGCCAGGTCCTTGTCTTGAAATAAAAGAAAACAAACAAGCCCATCAACACACTGGCCTGATACATCTTTAATGACTTAATAACCAGCTTGAAGTGATTAGTAAAGCTTGCTAGAGGTAATTAAAGGGCAGTGAAATTGAGTATTACTGCTGAAAGATGCTGTAGACTCATTCAACATCTCTAATTACCTGATCAAGGGTAGAGTGGGCCTATAAAGCTCCACTGCATTACCATGGAGAAGTATGTGTGAAGTGCAAGCGTATCACACAGGCGGACGGGGTTATATTCGTGGCTGGCGTCCTTTAGGTGTGAAGCAAGCGTGCCCTTAAATATTATTACTCTTAGAAACAAACAAAGCTGCTTTCTTGGTCAGGCAGCTCGAGACAGGAGGCAGAAATTATACGCAGGCCAGTGTGGGAGTGGTTGTGTATTTGTGTGTATTACCTTGCAGGTGAGAGACCGCGTGCAAGGCTGTTTAGTCTCGGGGTCCTGGACTCCACAGTGTTTATTAGGGTCAAACACTCTCCCTGTAAAAGATGTAGGAACACACAAACACACACATTAGACCATGACACAAGGCCACTGTAGTCAATTCTGTGTTAGCATTGTTAGCAGTGCTTCTAATATCAAACATAAACTTTACAGATGGGACTAATTATTCTTGACGGGACGTTCCCAGGGTCTCCCTCCTGCTTTAATGAAAAAGATCTGCAGGAAGAAATATACCTGATGATGAAATGTAACCCTTAACTCGTGTCTCATCAGTTTGCAGCTAGTACCTCTATGTAGATATATGTTCTTAGTAGGCATGAAAACACCCCAGGAACAATATGAGCAGATGACAACACAAAACTTTTGTTTCACCATAATATCTTCAACAGCACGGTAGATTAAAGTTAACCTAGAAAGTACCAATGCCAAAAAAGAGGCCGTTTAACTTTGACCTTAATTTCTTTCTTCGTTTTTTTTAAATTCAGCAACTTAAGAGTTATGAAACAAACTGGGAAGCAGGAAATGTGCATAGAAAATTCTTGGTGAACACATAAAAGAACAATTTTAGGCCCAACAGGTAAATGTCAGACAAAACTTTCACTTTTAGGCCTTTCAAACAGAACTTTCTGTCAATTTCCTACGCTGTTACTGACGTAGTGACCGGTAACACAGATGGATCGCTGTTGAGCCACACAAACTAACTGGCCAACGGCAACCTTCAGTCAGCAGGTTATCCTAAACACTGTTGCTGTCAGAGGGCTGTAATCTTGTGCTGGCCTTCGCTGTAATCCCTGTAATCTTTCTGTGTTTGCAGCCCCAGTGGACAGAAACGCATGCGATGCACAACAGACAACAAACACTTACCCCCACCGACATAAAGATATAAACAAACTCACAAGCTCCTACACAAACTCAGCGAAAAGTCGAGTTGAGAAGAGAAAGATGTAAAGACGCTGAAGAAGAAGAAAGAAGACTGAACGACAAGACTGCGATAAACAGAGAGAGAGAGAAAGAGAGACTGGGGGAGAGGAGGTAGAAACATTTATTTAAATAAGGACGACGTAGACGAGCAGGTCGAGGCAGGAGGTGGAGAGTGAGACGATGAGATAATATAGAGACGCGGGACGTGGGGAAGAATCTCTCAAGAAGACGAGCAGCTTTTTGGCAGCAGGCGCTTGTGAATTAGAGGGTGTAAATCAGAGGCTCGGAGCGCAGCGAGACACTGCACGGAAACAGAGAAAGAAGAGAGAAATGAAGGAGGGAAAGCTGGAGAAAGAGATGTTACACCACCAACTGCATCCAGAATCATCTGTTTAACAGGTTTGAACTACTACTTGAGTGAATGAGATGAGAAATATCACGAGAACTATAGGGATATCTCCCCCTTTGCAAAACACACTATCTCACTTTACCACAGCCAAATTTTTCAGACTGGACGTTCTCCAAAAAAGACCGAGATAAGACATTTTGAGCGCTTGGAGAAAGTATCATTGAGGATACATAAAATGTATCCTAACAAACAGGCTCAATGTGATTACTTCCTCCTATAGATCTATATGCATACTAATAGACTCCAGCTGCTTTCTTATTCAGCGCTGTGGGAGGATTAAATGCAGCGACACACACAACAAAACAGCCATCATTTCTCCAAACTAACCTGAGAGTCTTTTGTACGACCTGGAAGAAGTCTTAGTTACATTCTGGGGTTTCTTTTCCACAGGCGGCGTTGATAAAGCGACAGTTCGGTGAGAAGGCGAAGGTGAGGGCGAGGGTTTCTTGTCTAGTGAGGAGGGTGAAGGGGTAGACGACGGCCGGCGGTCCAGCGGAGAGCGCGCTGGACTGGGTCGCCTGTCCAAAGAGGATGGAGACGTGGTGGAGTGAGGCGTGGACAGCCCGCTGGTGCTGCGGCCGTTCAGGAGCTTTTCACTGGAGCGTTGGGAGACCGCCGCACTGAGGGAGGAGGGTTTGAGGGAGGAAGGGGAGGTCAAGGAAGAGGTGGAGGAAGTGAGGCGCACATGCGATGCTGAGTCAGCTCTGCTCAGGCAGGGAATCTTTTCCAAGCTCACGACTGGAAGCGATACGCTGGGGAGATGTGGGGAGGAGAGGAGAGAGAGTGAAGACAGCGTCTAAAGCAAGCAACAGGAATAAATACAAGTTTTGACAACAGTCTTTTCCTACCACGTCTTGTTCCGTGCCCCCTTTGGTGGATAGACAGCAAGTGGTGCCTTGCTGAAGCGTGAGTGAGGGTAATCTTTAGGGACTCTGAAGGCCAGTGTGTCCCCAGGACTGGGGGCCACAGCGGGGGCCACCGCAGGTGCTTTGAGCTTCATGGGTACCAGGGGACTCCTGGAGGGGACGGGGGAGCCGTGGCGCTTCTCTGAAAGCAGGAAAAGAGATCTTCACAGAGATGCAACTTTTTTTTCCCCAATCAATTTGCTCCCAAGTCTAGCACTGAGTACACTTTTTTTGATGATTTGATTTCCCTTTACCAACCGTTATAAATACCTTGGAGCCAAATCTGATCAGAATATTGAAGTAAGAGGAAGCTGAGACATAGAAGAAACCACAGGGCTGTGGGCAGAAAAGGAGGTGAGGAGGGGAGCCCACACTTACGGTTTTTGCTATGCATGTCTTTGTAGGAGCCGGTTGGAGAAGGAACAGGGTTTGCAGTCCAGGACTGTCTGTCTCTCTCTGTCTGTCTCACAGGGAAACTACAGCCCAGCTACCTGAATGGAAACAGTGGGTGGAACACTTAATAAACAGTTAGAAACACAGTGGGGAAAACACAAACATCAAGAGAGTCTATATAGTGAGATTATATGAATTATTTGTAATTTGGTATTTCGTCCCTTCTTCAAAACAAAGGAGCACTTAAAAGTCATCTGTATTTAACATAGTGCTTCGGGAGGCGAACAACCGACATCTGCACAATCGAGCTGTTAAAGAATTGGGCGAAAGAGGCTGTTAACTCTGGGATGAAATCAGTCATCGTGGTTAGCAGGATTTCCTGTCTTCTGATGAGATGCAAACCTGTGAGTGCATGACGTGATAAAATGTACCGATGAGAGGGCAGCGAAGGTAAAGCGTATGTGCTGCTACATTTATTTAATTAAAGGGGCTTTAACACCTCTCTCGTCAGATTAATGCGTCACATTAACGTGACAGGAGAGTACAGCTGTTTGTCAGTAGATTACAGTGTTCATTAAACATCAGACTAAAAACATACGCTTTATGTGTAAATAGATGGATAGACAGCGACTACAGGAACTATATTTGAATAGCTTCACACTCTTCCCACATTGTCTGTAGAGTAGGGGTGTCTGACATATATCGCCAAACTTATTCAGTGCTGATTTCATTTATTTAGGAAATTAAACATCCAAATCTGTCTAGCCCTCGTATTAGTTCGGGCGCGCGTGGCCATTACACCACAAGTTTAGCAGGAGTTGCGGCACAAAGTAATATCTAGCTGCACGGAATCTGTAGGATATTACTGCTTCAGGACTAAACCGACAAAACACATTGGGCAGATTTAAGCAGAATCATTTTTCCTTATGAGAAGATAAACAACAGGTGCTATACATAACACTGTGACCAACTGATATAATAATCAAATGAACAAATGTTAAAGTGCTACAGAATCCCTCATGTAAAAGATGCTGTGCTTCACTCAGTAAGCTGCACAGAGGATTATACAGTATATATGTGTCACAATGCTGCACCACCAGGTCAGTGAGTGTCGTAGCAGGTTTCTAACAGCAGCTCGCTGCAACAATAGGGTCGAGCGGACTGACCGAACAAGTGTGTTTGCTCAAAGCGCACAACTGCACATGAAAGTGTGCTGCTGATGACAGAGGTGTGTGTGTGTACTGAATACATCAGCCAACGCATATGTATGCATACGAGACCACATAATTAACCAACGCTTTGCATGCGTGCGTTAGGGAAAACTAGCGCGTCTCTCTGTGCATGTATGTATGCATAAACATAATCTGTAGGAGCATAAATTGTATGTGTGCGTGTGTGTGTGGCAGGTGTGTAAATAGGCCACTGGAAAGAGAGAACCAGAGGGCAGCTGTGTTCAGAGTAACAGGATCAAAGTCCAGAGCCACCTTTGCAGATATGCAGCTACAACAGTACACATTTCACACATTGTTTCATAGTTTCACACCCATCGTTTCAGTAGATCAATAAATCAGGATATATAGGACTGAGTTTCTCTATGTGTACACTGGGATATATTATGTTCTAATTTCAAGGAAGGAACAAAGTAAATAATAAATCTGAAAAAAACATGATCTCAGATGTGCCCTTGTGGTTACTCTGCAAAGCCAAGCTCACCTGAGACTGTGTGGGTCAAACTCAACCTCCAGTTCATTTCTATTTAATGCCAGAGATTCTTTTTTTCAATACTGTACCTTCCACTATGAAATCTTACAATAAGAGGAAAAAAAATTCCACAAAATGAAGAAGTAAAAATTAAGGTTTTGTTTAGGTGAAACAACATAATTGGACAAAGCTTAGATTTTTAGGTAGCTAAATGACTGAACCCTTTATAGTGCATTTGCATGTGCAGTTTAACATGTTGGACACGTTGACACAATGATTATTATTGTGTATTAAAATAGAATTTATCCAAGTGAGTAAGGAGCCAGCTGGGAGCTAAACGTACTGATTTACAATACATGGATGAATGCCCAGGCTAGGTCACTAAGCCACTTGACCACAAGGGCACCCTCACTATTACTGCCTGCCTGTCGTTATGGCAATGCTGAAATCAAGCTGTTGATTGGCTCCTGGCTGATGTAGGCGGAGCCGGAGCATGAAAAGGAAGCAGAGGCTCTCAGAGCTCAGCTGGGTTTGTTTACATTGAGAGAGGAACGTGGTAGAGAGGAAGCTAGAGGAAACTAATATGAGATAATAAGAGGAAACATCTACAAAATCTCACTCATTAAAGTTATTCAGTGCCGACACAAAAGCAACTAGCTGGAAGATGTCAAAAGTAATAACAGTAAGGAAGAATATTTTGTGAAACAGCTGCAAATAACATGACCATGCAGCATATGATCCAAGCTAGGTCATGCTCTCACTGAGCATACAATTTCTACAAGAAATTAGCAGCATCAAAAGTGTAGTCAAAAAGGTTATTGTGACGTGATGTGACATTTTTTAAATATACTTTTGTTTTCAAATATACAACAATTCGGAAAACTGAGTAATAAACTCCCAAAACAACATTAAAACCCATAAAATATGCAGTTATGTTTTATCTAAGACTGGTAAACCAGGGCTTACAGATGTGGGTTGGCATGGTAACGCAACATGCTTTTCAGCAGGTGAGGCAGGTAGACAGCAGTGAGAAACAGTGACTGGAGAGATTCGTCACTGTGAATAGAGGCATGTTAGACACTGAATGTGCCTCTGTGCTCACCACCATCAGAGATGACTCAACATTAGCTGGCTGAAATAATTCAAATCAGACTGTAAGCCCAGAGATGGAAAAAAACACTACCAAAGGTAACTGTGGTTTAAAAATACGACGTACATTAAGACCTAAATGAATGATAACGATATAAAGCATCTGCATATGGAAGTTTGGTCAAAAAAGTTAATTTTACGTTATCATTGTGGATGTACATACAACACCCTTAATTATTAATGTATTAGGAACCATATGAACCACACAACTAATTTAGTAACAGGCCTTCAGCTATTACCTGCTCAACGTGAACGGCCTGCACGGTTTTTCTGCACGGTGTTCAGAAAAACAAAGTTACAATAAATATAATATACAGAAGCCGTTGACATTTTTAACTGGCTCGAGCGTCAGCTGATGGTTCACACACAGTCAAGCCACAGTAACAAAACCACAACAGAGCAGTGAGCAACGCCGCCAATCAATGAAACTAAGCAGCCCTTCTGTGGTTAAGGGCTAAACTTTATAAAAACAGACAAACATCATGTGAAATGAACAACTACGCCACAGCCCAGTCATATATTTCTACAACAACAACAAACCCAGACACACAAACAAAGCACAGCCCAAACACTTGTTAACTCAAGAATGAAATGAAACCAAAAGAAGAGGTTTTCATGCAGTTATTCTACCACTACAGGGAAAAGTTGGACGATAGGAACAGAAAAGCAGACACTCCCACCGACAGCAGCAGCATGACCCTTTCATCATGCACTCCACTTTACTCACACAAAGCAGGCCACCAGCAGGGGAGAGGCTGGGGGAGGCAGACTGAAGAAGAGTGCAGAGGGGGAAACTCGTAGAAGATGATAGAAGTGGAAGGGAAACATTAAAATAGGTGAACACGCTGTGAAGAACCCGAACACAGAGCAAAAATCTAAACATCTGCCTGAATGGTCTAGTTAAGTCACATTGCTCGGGTCAGATTAGCGCCAACAAATGAAATGCTCTTGAAGTAAACAGTTTCACTGTCGTTAAACTTTCACAAATTGCTTAAGACGGTAGTGAAATCATCTACTATGCCATCATTGGAAAATCTCTTTCCAACACCCTGGTCCTTATATAATAAGCTTTGAGATCCACTCAAAAGCTTACTTTTAAAAAAAATATGTTTTATTACCTGAGCTCATTGCAGAAAACATGACACTATTACTGTCAGCACGGCGGATTTATTTGAAATCCTACTGGGGCCACTTACGCTGAAAACATACATGCTTTCCTCGCTGTAAGGAGATTTAAATAAAGAAATCCATTTAATAAATAAGCTACATCTCAACCTTTCAGGTGACTCTGAACCATCTCTTAGTTATGCTGCTGTAGACTTAAACTCCCTCCATACGCTGAGCTCCTCTCCTCTCTGTCCATTTCTAGTCACAAGCTTCATTTGTGTGCCTTCCTGACGCTATCCTTGGCCTCGGAGTTGTACGCTTCCCCGTGTGCAGTTACTGTCCCTGCCAACCTGTTTTGTCAGTTACTTGTTTTTGCTCTTCTTTGCTTTCTCCACTTTCCACTAACCCCAGCCAATTGAGGTCACCCAACATTAGTCTGCCTCTGCTGGAGGTTTCTTCTGGTAGTAAGGGAGTTTTTCCTCTCCAACTTCAGCCTTACTTAAGGTGCCTTTACTTTGTCTATGTGAGGAGCCTTGACGTGAATTTGGTGCGATTAGGTGCCATGTAAATAAACTGAAACGAACTGAACTGACAACATATGAATGTGCAACAATGGTAAAAAACGTAAAAATGCACAAACCATAACTTGAATATTGAAACTCTTGACAGGACACAGAGTGGCTGTGCATGATGATCAAATTTAAGAATCAAGTCACTAGGTCTCTGCCCTTCTATTAAAATGATAATTAAGTACATGAAACGGGGTGAAAATGAGTCAAACACATACACAACTTCTTAACGACTCAGCATGTGACAGCTGGTCCACTACAACGCCTGCTTCTTATCGTGCTGTAGCCTGAGGATCGTTTTGTTTTATGAGAAGCTCTCAGGAGATTCCCCACTCCTGACTGGGTGTGCATGAGTGTGTTTCAGACCTGTTGTTACCCAACTGTGTGCATGTCAGCAAGCAGATATGCTGCCAACACGAGAGGGAGGGGGCTGCATGGGGCTGGGACAAAACAACCACGGCTGCCAGGAGTGTGCGTGTGCGTGTGCGTGTGCTGATGCCTCACAATACCACTGACCTCTTTCTGCTGAGAAACAGAAAGTGAGAATGCGTGCAAATGCAACTCCTCTAGTCTCCATCCTCTCAGAGGGTAGTGTTTGTGTGTGTGTGTTCATTAAGCGTGACCGTGTGTCTCGCCCTCGCTCTAACAGACTGCTTGGTCTGGTGCACGTGCCGCCAACAGAAGGAAGCAGCAGCTCATGGGCAGATGCGAGCGCGCTCAGTGGAGCCACAATCAAAAACAAACAAGAGGTGGACGGACGGGGTAAAGAACAAATGAGAGCTGTGCTCTGACAGCAAATACTTTTTTTGCTCATTTCTATTTAGGTTTTTAACACTTTGTTGACATGTAATGTGAGAGATAACGCCTGATAATGGCTGAGCAATGTGCCAACTAGACTGCAGTGTGCTATCTGAAGAGTGCAGTCTCCATAGCAACAAATATCACTTTTTTTAAATGATGGAAAGCCTAAATTAATAAATAAATGCATACATATATATAGAGAGTATATATATTGATCTGAATGGCTTTGTGTTTGTGCAGGAGCATGTTTGCTGAGTTTCTCTGTGTGACAACTCTGTGTGTGCCTTAGTGAAGTGTGTGGTTCTGTCCTGAGGCTTTCCTGTGCGACTGTACCCTGAGAGGTAACTGCGTCTGTGTGTTTCTTACCACAGTGTGTGAGGAAGCCCTGAGGAGTGACCACCTTGTTGCAGACATGACAGACAACCAGAGAAAAATCCTCCACTGTTGGAAACTGGCTGCAGAGAAGCATCTCTGAAACAGACACATAAACAAAAGCCATTATTTAGAGAATAAGCCAAATCAGGCCGAGGAAATGATCCTGTATTTTTCAGGAAGTACTTCTATTATCTTATTATCAGCTAAACTATCTGGTTATAAAGACTAATAAGGAAAAGGTGAAAAGGGTAGCTTTTATAATTTCTTTTTTCCTAAGGTGAAATCCTTAAATGTCTTAAAATCCTGGAAAGGTTTGGTGTACCCACCAGCCACCAGTCACAGCACAATCAGCCAAATCCACGTTCCACTGGTATCATTACAAAATTCAGTCAAAGCATTTATAACAATGCGTCATCATTAGCAACAGGATCTATGGCTTAATGTTTTCCTGAGCTGAACGGCAGATTTTGGAAAGTTATTTTGCTTTTACATGACATGTAATCATTTAGCTCTGGAGCACCAGCAGCACCAGCAGTCCTTTCCACATTTACTTTACTTTACTTGGCAGACGCTTTTATCCAAAGCGACTTACAAGGAGCTGGCGCTGGGTGTCTGGCTCAGGG
>JAUMHF010000015.1:6061793-6083778 GCA_032359275.1 Microctenopoma steveboyesi | reverse complement strand
CTTGGCAGACGCTTTTATCCAAAGCGACTTACAAGGAGCTGGCGCTGGGTGTCTGGCTCAGGGAATGGATTAGGAATCAGACGGGATTCGAACCTATGACCTCCTACATCTCAGTCTGATGCTTAACCCATTGAGCTACCAGGCCGCCACATTTAAACTCAGAGGATGCTAATGATGGATGCCAACACTATCACTTTCAAAACTAACAATTAAATACACTCAAAAACACAGTGGCGGGCATACAGTGTACTAGAGAGCATACAGCAGCATTATGCCTGGATTTACAAGCGTTACGCCACCGACTCAACAAAAAATGACTATTAACATAAACAGAGAAAAACAAATATGTCCAGCTGAAAACAGCTCTTTTCTCTTTTGGCTAAGCTTTGAGGATCTAATCTTTCTGTACTGAAATAAGTTCTGCTGACAGCACTTATTAGCACAGGGCTTAGGCCAGACTCGCTGAGGGGAGGTGGGACGTCTATAGATACACGCGTGTTTGTGAAAGCACACACTTTGGCGAGGGTGTCCGACAGTGTAAAGGTGAATGTCGTCACGACCTTGCATTGCTGGAGAGTCTGGAAAAGCAAAGGTTATCTGCAGGCTTCAGTGTCCGTCACAGCAGTCGAAGTCAAAACTTAACGACGTCACAGTCAAAAAATATGATTTTATACACATACAGTATGACGCTGAATTTGACAGGTGTGTGTGTGAGACTGAGCCTCTGTGTGTGTACATACAAAGGTCAGATTTGGAATCATTATTCATGATGCACACACACACACAGTGCAGCTGTCATAATCACAGGTGGGAATATGTACGACTTTAAAGCAAACAGCGAAGATGAATTAAACTAATTTTAAAAAGATGAAACTATGATATTAACAAAAACATCTAGTAATAGCATGTATTTAAAAAAAAAACAAATTATATCTGATTATACAGCTACTTCCTGTCACATTAAGTATTTACAATGCTTTTTTTTCCAGGCTGTCTTCCCCTGTCAGTAGGGAAAAGGAGATTATTTCTCACTCACTTTCCACCGCCATCACTTCTATGCAGCCTCTGTGCCTTTATTCACAAACCAAATTTACAAGTTCCTGCCTTTCTGGGATTAATCGTGCTTGTAAACTGTTCTGTTAATTTTCTGATTTAACTGAACATGGTTTAATCTGCGACTACGACAATACTACACAAACAAATGGAGAAGGTGTGGCAACTCTTAAACAATGCCAAAGCACGTTTGTAACGTGAGCAGTTTGACAGAGAGACTGGAAACACTGTTGGCAGCTTAACTCTGTCTGGCAAGTGGTTTCGGTTCAAAAAGTCGATCGGCACCTCCACAGTTTGTGTCTTTCCTGTCACTGTTTGAGGAAACGAGCACATATTCTTCATCGTAAACTATCAACAAGGCCCTGCTAAAACATAAAAAAAAAACGGATGGAAAAAAATGTTCTGGCACGTGGCAAATTCTATGGTTTACAGTAACAGAAAAGGACTTTAGTGGGTGTACTGAAAATAAGCAAGAATGCAATTTCCTCTGCATCTGCCAAGTCAAATGCAAACGAAGTGCGTAGACCTATTTCTGCAGCCTGAATTCTGTGTGTGTGTGTGTGAGAAGTCAACTGCTGCAGTCTGTGCCAAATGACTGACAGGCCAGAAAATGAACTGTAAAAACAAGCAGTCACTGGTGAATTTGGATGTTTGGAGCTACTAAAACAGTTTATCAGCCGATGCCGGTTTCATTTTCAGTGAGTCAACTTCTCACTGTGACTTTTATAGCCTGCTGGCAAATCAAAAAGCTTTGAAAGAAGCAACTATCAAAGAAAAACAGATGAAAAACAGACAATTAACATTCATGTATCACAAATCAGAAATGTTTTTTCCTTAAATGTCAGACGACGTCGTGTTCATGATGTGTTGCTCGTACCTTTGTTGTTATACTGACGTATCACATCATCCTCAATTGAAAGCTAATTCTAGCCTTTTCTATTTAGCACAGAAATTGGAAAGTGAAGTTGAAGACGGACTCCAACTTGAGAAAAAACCTAGTAGTGTGGCTCAGTGGCTTTAGGAAAAAATTTCTTTGTCATGTGTCACTTCGCAATAATCACTGTGATGCAGCAGTGCAAGAGGAGGGTACGGACCACAGCAACAGCTTAGTTGCATTTTCTTACCACATAATTATTGGTACTGCACAAAAATGGCTGAAAGGTAAACATACCAGCAGCAGCCTGGCACCTTATTCCACAGAGCCCAGTGCTTCTGAGTCTGAGTTCGAGGATTCTGTTAGAAGACCTCTTAGTAGGAGCGTCTGACTTCCAGCTTGTGCCCAGAGACTGGCAGCAGACCAATTTCTTAACAAGCCCGTTCACAATAGCAATAAATCCGTAATGACACCACGCCTATAGTCATAATTCGGAAACATTTAAACCAAATAAAACCATCATAAGAAATATTGTTCACTAAGCACAGAAACACTTCTATATACTGTGTGTGTGTGTGTCTATATATATAAACCTTGCAGGTTATCAAGGCTCTTTCCTTGTAAAAGACGGTCATGGTCAGAATCATCTGAACATCAAAAAACCACTCTGAGTCACTATAAAAGCCTGAGAAATGAACTCATGCAAGAAAAATGATGTGTAAAGCAAACCATAAAAAATGGTTTAACCGACAGTGAAACTATAACTACACTCCCGCAAGATCAACTAGATCAACTATCGTCTTGTATGTTGGAAGGACAAACTCACCAAAACTCACCACCTATTCAGAAGAAACCAAAGCTTTGATTCACTTCTATGTGACGCGTTGCTCTTATTTCAAACTTCAACTTGTATTTCTGATAAAAACTGTGATGGAGCAACCTGGCGTCTCTGACTGCGACTCCCAGAGTTGACAGGCTAATGGGACCAATATCTGCTCAAATCATTCAAATGCAGAGAAGAGCGATGCCCCATTTACTACAAGACTAATTTTGTAGTCTAGATAACAAGAGATCTTCAAACCCTCAGCAGAGGAGACAGCACTGCAAAACGCACGGTGCCATAGCCTACATAATGTGGTGTGCTCCCTTGTGTTTGATGTATCCTGCAGCTCAGCGCATTTATCTCCGTCTTAGGCTTCATACATTTTTTTAATAGCAGGAAATGCACAATGTTTAGTTAATCAACAAGTATAGGCTGACTATCACCTTAGGAGCGTACTATTCCTACTGGGAGAGTAGTAAATGTACAAATAGCAGCATTATGGCACGGCCTATTTCAAGTGGGAGGACGACAGCGGCTTCCAGTCTGGGCAGACTAAGTTGCAGTTGGTCGACATCATCTCCACTGTGCGTACGTGTGTGAGAAACTGAGAAAGAGACATGCTGCAGATACCCTACATCATGACCTACACCACACATCTAGTGCTGCCATCTCCAAATGCGTGCGTACCCAGCAGTGTCAAGTGATGCTACGCGATGGATGAATCAGCGATGATTCACGGGACGGCACGCAAAAAATCACAGATGAAGCACTTCAAGACATTCCCCTGTGCGCTCGTGAGGCTTGTAGGTGTTCGTGCGCGCGTCTGTGTGTGTGTGTGTGTGTGTGAGTGTGTGTGTGTCACTCTCAGCAGTCCTTAGTGTCACGTTGCCAACAGATCAGCAATTCTGGAAATGCCGCTCCAGTTTGGCGGTGAGAGAGGAAGATGAGGCATGTGAGTGAGTGCGTGTGAGTAGGATAAAAAGGGAGGGGGGGCTGGTATTTGACCACTGAGAGTGAGAAGAGTTTCCCCAGCTCTGTGTGTGTGTGTCAGTGTGTTCGTAGGAAGGCTTAGGGATGACTCAAGTGTGTCAGCGTGCGGCGCGTGCTCCTGTGGGTATTTATACAGAATGATGTGTGGAGGAACTCCTCTGGCTCAGTCCCCTGAGGAGGGGGTTGATGATGGAGGTACCCACTCACTGCTTAACAATATCACACAACTCTCTGCACATACATGTAATAAACACTCCAGTTTAGAGCAAGCGACCAAGAAGAGTTAACTGAATAAATCTAATCAGCAATATACTGATAATTACTCAACAAACACAGAGTATAATGCTACTGTTAATGTACCACAAAGCCAAAATAAGAACACACATAGAACCCACTTCTCATGTTATTTTAACTTCATCCTATATTTTATAAACTCTTTCTTTTTGTGATGACACTATGGCAGCTTGTGCTCAGTTTTACAAACGCGGCGATGACAAGGCTGCCTCGCGAACCATCAGGCAACTGAAGAAGCACGAAGATGCAAAAGTATGACAACAACTGTAGTCACCTTATTTACATACACCGCCTGAGACTTGCTCCATCTTGCCTTTTCTGTGGTGAAGCTTCCCGAAAGACCCGAAACACTGTGAGGGATCTATTTTTTGCTCTTCAGGTAAAAATGCTTAATATTATACAATTAGATCCTCAAATGACTGGTCTTGAAATAAAGTAAACAACATATTTTGTTGTTTACAGTTTATAAGCTCCAGTATATATATTTATAGGCAACTTATATTTATTTGTTGATAGACTAATTGATAAATGTAGAATATTACGGTGAATTTAATACAGAAGCACGTCATGTTTTATTTCTAGTCGTGTATAGGTAGCAGTGACTGAGTGATTCCTGCGCGGTGACGTTAAAAACGCAGCGCATGTGTAACAACAACAACAACACTTCGTTAGCTTGTATAACTTCCTCACCTTCCTTTCCGGGCTTCGCAGCTTCAGCCAGACAGTAAAGCTCTTTATCGCCGTTATCCAGAGGAGAGTCTGCGCCTGGAGAAACACAAACAGACGCTCACAAACGCGCAGGAAAGCTTTCACAACAAACTTCGGGGGCCACGCGCGGAGCCACGCTGCTCTGACGCTGGCTACCTACTTAGCGTTAGCCTGCTAGCTGGTTTCCTAAATCAAGTGGAGCTGTCAAAGCTAACAAACTTAACGTTACAGCTGCACACGGAGGTGGAGGGGGGGGGGGGGTGCTGTCGTCGCTGCACGACTCGACGGTGCGAAGAGTGCGCTGGCTCGGTTAGCACCGCTCGCTCCTCCGTGCACGGCTGTCAAAAGCAGCCCATTAATATTGCATTTCGTAGTAATAGTTGTTTTTTTTGGAGGACAATTACTTCGCTGCGCTTTGACAGAGCCTGCATGGTGGAGGGAGCTTACTCAACTCAATCACACAGTTGCAGCCACGCACTTCCCGACACTTTGTCCGCAAAAACAACAACGCCGCCGACGTGCGAACTTACTGTCAACAAAACGTAATTTAGCCGCAGCAACGAAGGAAGACCAAGGCTCGAAAAGGCAGGTATCCGGACTTGGTATTTGGCGATCCAGTGTCGCCATTGCTCTTCCTTCTTGTTGCTTTGCTGAGAGACGTTTTTCCCCTCTCTCTCTCTCTCTCTCTCTCTCCCTCTCCCCTTCTCACGCAGCGGGCGAATAAACGAAAGAACGAGATACGGTGACGTCGCCCTCGGCTGGCTTCGGCATTGCTCGGCATCTGTCGCTGGAGTCGATACGGGGGAGAGGCTGAGCGACTCACGGGCAGCTATTTAAAGGTTCAAAAGTTCAGTATACAAAGGTTGTCTAAGTACACAAACATAATTCAGTTCTGTTGTGTCCGTTTTACCATTTTAGAAAAGCTGCTCACTGTATTAATATATTGTATTCAAAGCCAAGATCACATGCAGGATGCACTAATTAGTCCACTGGTTAACATGGACGTCATGGGGACAGAACATGTGCTTCTTGCTGTGACAGTAAATTAAAGTCTTAATTTTCTTTTGAAGGTTAAAAAATCTATTTTACATTCAGGTATACAGCAGTTAACCTACTTAACATCTGTCCAGTGTTAGAACAGTGTTTCTAACAAATGAGACTTAATATAGGCCTAATATAAACATATAATTAGACAGATCTCCACACTGCTGTGCTCTTTATTCTGCAGGTTAAGAATGTAAATATTTGACATGCCATTGTATGACCCCAGAAACATACCAGTGAAGCATTTAAATCTTCTGTCTGCTTCACTCAAATAAATAAAAGAACTGTACAAGCTGGCAAGAAGTTGCAAAGTAACGGTTTTAAATGATTTTAGAAAAGATAGGCCAGAAGTATTGTAAAAAAACAGTAACATGCTTTACTATCTAATTTTATGTTGCTAATAGCTTAGATGATACTGTAAGATCACAGCAAAATGTATTCTTGTTCAGATTTTTAGCAGGAGGGCAGAAAAACACCAGCAAAGATGTACACAAACAGGAGGACAGTACAAAATTGTTCAAACTTAAATAGTTCAAAAGTAAATAGTGCAAAGATTAACTACATTTTTATTCCTCGTATTCCTCGTAGCATAATCCATTGAGTCAGATCAACATCAAGCCAGCGACACTACATTGTCCTCTTGTGGCTGAAAGCAGAATCTGCATTTCATGCGCAAACACAGGCCAGATGCAGGATAATGTCCTTTTCAAGAAACGTAAGTTCGTTCACGTAATGTAAGGAAGGTCGATTATTAAAGAGATGCACAATCATTTTTTGGTTCAACAGTGTGATGCTTACGTCTTATTGTCAGTTTTTAAAATGGTAATCCTCACATGCTGCAGTTACAGATAATGCACACAGATATCACAAATGTATTATGGCCTGATTTTATAAAACCCAAATAGAGCTACAGAGTCCAGCCCATACACATCCCCGACCGTGATCACGACATGCAGCTTAAAGTCACCTATGTGAGAATCTGTCTTTGAAACATATATTTCCTGTTTTTTGTGCACGGATGTGAGCCCACGTTTCTACTGGTATTCTATCCCAACTCCTGTTTCTCTCTCCCTCACACACAAAATATGACTCAACCACAACACAAACCTATTCCTGTCTCTTTAGGTGGTCATAGTAATGGTTTTGGCTCACAAATACATCCATGCCTCGTCTTACCATCTTCACTCCAAGACCGTGGTGGAAAATGTGCAGACAAAATAGGACTTTTATAGATTTGCTTTTACATATGAGGGTAAAACTGAAAAATCCAGGAACTATCCATTCATGCGTTTGTTTACGCTCATCCAGATTAAGTTTGTGGTGGCAGTCGCTTCAGCCCTGTACTGGTTTTATAATCCGTTACATCACAATTATACATTCGCAAGCACAGTCACAGAAGTAATGGCACACAGACAAGAACTCGCAAATGAACAAAGGATTAATGAAAACATTTTTATTGAAAGAACAAACAAAGATACATTGATAGGAAGGCATAGGAATGATTGAAAAAGCTATAGCTTGTTGGTTGATGGTTACAACAGTGCGGCGGTATAACCAGTACACCACACACAGTTGTTGATTTTCACTGAGGTTTTTTTCAGCAAAATTAATTTAACATCATCCAACACACATTTTTACTATGAAAGCAACTGGAAATCAAAAATGACTAAAACTAACCATGAAATATATTGAAATATTTAATACAAAGTAACAATGTCACACAGTCTATAAAACACAACAGCGGCTCATCGTTTGGTGTCTGAGGAGGATTCAATAAAACTACACAATCAAAAAACAAGATGCGCAAGATTATTGCTTTTAGCATCACATGGAAATACGACGTAGGCTTTAAAAAGAAAAAGAGGAAATAGTGCTTTGGTGGAATAGCAAAATAACATTTCCGTTAAAAAGTAAAAGTAAAGATAAAGGTAACTTTTACCGTGGCAGAAACTGCATAAGTCAAAGACTTTAGAGAACTTAGAGATTTCAGACTTCGGCTGCACTCGAACAGAAAGATTTTGCTGGATTAATTAAGTAGCCACCTCTTGATCAAGTATCCTTGGTGGATTTACATTCTCATGGTGCTTTAAAGGACATCATAAAAGCACGTTAAGCACCATTTAAAGGAAGTGCACATGTTGTGATAAGAACATCACAAGGTGAATGCATTCACTTTGTATGTGTATGTATAAACTTTGTGATGCCTTGAAGCTTAGAAATCAAACTTGCATGCACAGATTTACCTACAGAGAGCTTGTATAATTTCACATCTCTGTTCTACATGAAAAGAAGGCCGTGAAAGAGTGAATCTTTGTGTGAGTCACTTTCTGGATAAACAAAAGACATCAATCTAAAAACATACTATATGCAAAAACAACATTTAACACTCAGGCAAATGAAAATTTCTCACTATATATGTCTTATCAAATTTCTGCAGTATCGGTCAGTGAATGCAGTGTTTCTGATTATGACATTATGCCTCACAGTTAATAGTATTAAGCTCTATGTTATCCAGAACAACCTCAGTCACGCTGTCCTTAGTGTGGCAGATGCTACAAATGTAAATCTTGCATTCCTGGGTTCTTGGTTTATGTCATAAACTAAGTGAACCGTTTTTGTGATTAAGCCTAAGAAATTCAACCTGTGACCTACTCTGGAACCATAGAAGTAAGTAGAGTTAAGTTAACCACTCGTTACAAACACAAGCCAGAATAAAGCTCAAGCTGTCCGTGCATGTACAGTATCTGCCTCGTGGAAATATGAGAAACATCCCAGACTAGTTGTAAGAAGGCACGTTTAAAAAAGATTTCTATTTATTTTTTTTTAGCTAGAGAATGTGGAAAATGAAGGCACACGGGAAGACATTTGACTTCAGGTGTGATAGCGCTCTCTTATCACGCTTCCTATTGTTGCAGAGTTGCTCAACACCCCAGAGAAGAAATTTGAAAATATGTACCCTTGTTCTCCACTGTGGTACAAGTCTGCCTTTTGTGTGTGTGTGTGTGTGTGTGTGTGTGTGTGTGTGTTAACTTAAATCTCTGTTCTGGCTACACAGCAGTTAGTGTATTGATGAGCTCCAAAACCACAAGTTACCATATAGAAATTCATCCTTCATTCTTTGAGTCTTCATCCTCTTCAAGGAGTAATTTCTGTCTCTACATGCACATTTTCTCTTACATGTACAATATATTTATAGGTGTTTCTGTTTCTAAAGGAATTAGCATGTTAATGTGTTCTTGTGTGTGTGTGTGTGTGTTGCTGTTTAGTGTATGTTAGATGGGTGCAGGAACCTGTTGCCTTCCATGCCCTGGTTGGGAGATGAATTTCTGGGAGTGCCAACGAGTCTCTTTGTACACAAACCAGGCGTTGCCCACCCACACGAACATGTTGAGGTAGCCAAACACCTGGAAGAATAAAGAAAAATCATATTTTTATTCAGAAAAATTTAATTTTGATACTCGATTGATTTTATTTATTGCACATTGTTGCATTGTCTAGGGACATGTTATTGTCAAATTGTTTTCATTTCTTTAGACATAGAAAATTTCAAGCAGAGCAGACTAACAGTGTCTGAGGAAAATGAAAGTGTTATTACTTAGTGTCTCATGACTGTGACTCAGGCTGCTTACTGTTTATTCCTCCGCCTGCTAGTGTAGTGTTGCTGAAAATGGCCCATTTCTATTTATCTATTTAACAAAAAATTGCCTTTTTAGTTGTCAAATATCTTGGTTTTCAGTTTATCCACGAGTCCGCTCTGAGATAATGTGCTGTCTAGAATGGGACAAACATAAAGTCACAGTGATTTGACCTTTGACCATAAAAATCTAAGTTCATTCTTGAGTTCAAGTTGATCTCTGTATAAAAACTGAGATTGTGTTTTTTTTTCCACATATCAAAACCTGCCTACATAATTTGGGTGTTTTAAACAAGTAGCCGCTAGCTTCAAGCAACAGACACCACAGACAATTAGCCCTCTGGACTCACAAAAAGCTTTGCACAGCTTTTATTTATATACGCTCCAACACTTCTTCTCACCACAGAGATGTTCAGGGTCCGCATGTTGGCGAACTCTGTGACCTCACAGGTGATGTTGCTGCCCTTGCAGAGTGCCAGCGTGGCACCGATGCCCTCTGTGCCCGTGGCATCCTTTACGTTCTGCAGCCCCTTTGCCCAGGCCGATGAACAAACCAGCCACAGGAAGACCAGGATCGCTGTGATCACAAAGTCCTGGAAATAAGAACAAACGCATTCGAAGAGCTTCATTTGCATGATTTGCTCGTCTGTTTGAAAACATTCAATCAACAGCAAAACTCACAAAAATGGGTCCAAAGTCAGAGTCCTTGTAGACGTGCATGTACCCTAAATAAACCAACAGAGCCAGCATACTGTACAGGAAGCAGATGACTGCGATGCCCACAAAGAACTCAGCTGAAGAGGCGGAGTCTCCCACCATGTGTGTCGTGGTGACGGAGTGGTTACAAATAGTGGTGTTTTCCTTGATGAGAGGGACTTGGCTTAACCTGGCCATGATACAAAACTACAGGTTAATACCACGTTTTTTAAAAGTGTCTCTCCAAACGGTGTTTCTCATAAGTTACAATTCAAACCTGTGTTTGCTACTAAAAATGACATCAGCGCGTCCACGCTCTCACCTAAACGGGTAATGGAAGTTGGCGCTGAGTGTCTCGTTCCTCCCGTCGCCACAGAAGAAAGATACGATGTTACTGCCTGAGAATCCACCACAGCTTCCAAAAGCAAATATGGCTGTGAGCTGTCGGGACAGACAAGAGAGAGTGAGACATTCAGCTTTGAGGAAAACTTTTAAAATCAATAAAACACATTACTCAGTCTAATAAACCTAAGATGTGGTATTTAAGAATTTAAATAATAATCATTGTTTCAAATCAAATGTATTTTTTCAACCTACTATAACAATTTACAAATACCAAATGAGATTTTTAATTCCACCTTTTTAAATCTAAAAAGATGATGGTTGAAATTCTCTAGACGCTTGTCTTGAATGCGGCTTATATGGCTACACTAATCTTGCCATTTAGATCTTGAATTCTTTCTTGC
Source organism: Microctenopoma steveboyesi (assembly GCA_032359275.1). Lineage (NCBI taxonomy): Eukaryota > Metazoa > Chordata > Actinopteri > Anabantiformes > Anabantidae > Microctenopoma > Microctenopoma steveboyesi. The sequence goes on along the minus strand of JAUMHF010000015.1, from coordinate 6,072,916 downwards.
AGGAGCAGAAAAGCAACTGATTCAGCGTGTAGGTCATGTGACACTAATACTCTCCTTAAAACCACCACAAATTCTTTTAGTCAGGGTGGCTGCTACTAAGATTAACCCGCGACGTGCTGTAGGAGAAACAATGATCATGCAACTCAAGCCCATTCATATTCTCACTCATTCTCACTTTGTGATTCTGTAAGACACAGCTGTGCACATGCAAGAGACTACTTCACATATTATGACTTAATAAAGGTGAGTGGTAAAAAAAGTCAATAAAAAGTCAATATTCAGTGCAATTTTAGCTCCATGTTGCTGTTGATTAACTGTTGAACGCCTAAACTTGTTCACCAGCCAGTTGCGCGGCAGGTTGCAGGCTTCAAAACAAAAAGAAACAAGCTGAAGGACACAAAAAATTCTTTGATGGAGCTGAGGGAAAACATAGGGTCAGGTAGGTTTTTCACTACATGCAAACACGTTCTCATTATCCACTGCTAAAAATGCTGCTACATTAAAAGAGACACTACATACAGACAGTCTCTTTTTAACAGGAAACTAAAGACATAGAATTTGCCAAAATAAATAAAAATTTCATGTCGATCTTCAGTTATCTCCCTTATTCTGCATCAGGTAGATTCCTATTCTAAAAACCTACTGACACACTAAACTAAACACTGAGAAAAAACACTTGTGATACTATGGTTGTATCCTTTAGACACATCCCTGAAAAGTGCTTAACAACAAAGGCATCTCGACATTTTGCCTTTATCGACAAACCACAGGACCCACATCTGCACACACACACACACCATCTCGCACCTCGAGGCCTCTCTCCAGATGTTTCTCCAGATGTCACTGACTGCCACTTCCTGCTTTTCTGACTACGAACCAGTCTGAGCTACTTTTCTCACATTCTTGTTCCACTCTCCCCCTACGACGTCGCAGCGCCACAGCATGAACAACTGTAACAGCCAGCGTGGACCAAACACGCCGCTTCTTTTAGTGCCCATGTTTGCAGCAAAACATATACCACACTGAGTATTTCCACACTGATACCACTAGTCTATCGTCATTAGGGCTACACGTACATCATCCATATAAGACTGCAGACACACAACAATGCCTTGTCAGTAGTTCGTCTCAGGCATCTCAGACATCTGCAAACCCGTCCGTACCCAATCTGTGAACATTCCTAAGACAGTTAAAGAAAAATAAGCCTCAAACCCAAAAGCCACTGATGTGTGTGCCACTGGGTTTCTTTCAGCATCCCAAGAAACCTTTTTTTGACAGAGGGACCTGGCATCATGAGCCCAAAGAGAGAGAGAGAGAGCGAGCATCACTGCTCATCATGTTGTCTGAGCAACGTCTCTCTTTCCTGTTTACTACTGTATGGAAGATAATATCTACAGAGGTAGGATTGTTTCAGCCACATGTCAGAGCTTACTAATGATCATTAAACTGGAGGTCAGTGTTGAATGTGTGGTACTCTCAAAAAAAAAGAAGTCATGCCATCTTAATGAATATTCTATTTCTACTCCTAATGAATAAAAAGTGTAATTAAAATGACGGGTGATGTAACACAGTGGTAAAGATGCCTCCAACTCTGCATTTGGTCAGTGAAAACACTGCTGCCGAAAAACCTCTGGAAGTCCCACGCACCCAAAAGAAAATGTGTTAAATAAGGGCTATACAGGCCAACACAATGAGACACACATATTCACACACAGCCTTGTCCCGAGTCAGATGACTGGATATTACTGCTGCTCTCTTCACGTGCGTGTATTATGAGAAAATAGAACAGCTGGGAGAAACTGGAGCCGAGCAGCACTTCCCGCACTGGGTTCTGATCTGACCCATTTCTAAGAAGCAGAACTAATTGCTGGACTTTCCTTTGAGAAGCAGAACGTGCGATACGTTCTGCTGTGACGTACTCAACGGAGAGTTGGAGTGAATGTGTGCGTTGCGTTTCACCCATCTGTACACTTATTAGGAGGTAAATTATTGGTGAGAGATGCATTAATCTATAACTGTGTCGTCTGAAGGGCAGGCCGAGACATAACTGATCTACAATCACTTTCTATGACACACAAATGCTGCAAAAGTGCATAAAATAACAAGACAAGATTGTTTTTTTCAACAAATAAGTGACATCTTGGACTTCTTATGGGATAGCTGTCTTGCTTATTCTTGTGTCTTATGATTGAACGTTTTAAGCTTGATTTACTCAACACACTGACTTTTGTATTTATTCCTGCAACTATGAGACAGTGCATGATGTAGAAGTTATAAAGTGCTAAAAGAAGGATAATGATTGAATATATGCTTTCTATAAACGTGTGGGTAAAGCTTTATCCTGATTCGTGAATATGTTAACCACCCAACTCTGCATTTTTATATTAATCTTCCAAAAAAACGGATAACTTGAGTGATTTTTCTCACTCAAGAAGAAGAAAAGAAAATCCAAAGACTAAGGAAAAGACCGAACCTCCCTGTCCTCTGGGTATCACAGACTCACACGGTTTATACATCTACACTTACCCACTCCACTATTTTCACCAAGCCCAGTGGCTCCTTCAGCGGCGACAAGTTCAGCCGAAATCCCGTCATCATGTTTTGCTTCTGCTCCAAAGTATTTAGCCAGTTGTTCCTAAACTGTGGATGTTGGTCTAACAGGGAGGGTAAAGGGGGAGTTGTTTGACACAATGACGTGGATTTCACTGACGATGCTGCAAAAAATGACTCAGACTAGGTTGTTTAAAGACATTTCAACTCCCGCTATATGCGCAAAGGCGACACAAACTGGTCTCTGCCATGGAGACGCGCTTCTTCTACAACGCTTTACGCGTTCAGGAACTTTTTACTCCACGTGTCAGTGGGAGAAGTCGTTGGTCGTGGCGCGTATTTTTTGCAGTGTGGCTTGAAAACGAAAATCCAACGACTACATTGCGCTCTGCTTGGTGATGCGCAAATACGCATGCGGAGAAAAGGTGCCAAACTGCGCTTATATTCTGGTGAGGACACTTCATGCGTATTTATTTACACCAAGATCATAGTAAAGGAAATTCTGTTGCTAGATCTGACAGGATTGACACTTCTGGAAAGAAGTTTTGTTTTTGTTCCACTATGCTGTGGAAATCTTACTGAAAGACTACACTATCAAGCTCAAACCACTATACTGAATATATATGTTTCTGATTGCATATAACATTATGCTGTCATAAATTGTAGTATCGGAAATGTCCTGGGGAGGTTTTACTGGACGCATCCGCTGAAGCAGGAGGCTGTCTCCTCCTTGTCGAGTCTGCAGTTACTCCGGGTCATATGACTCTCACAGGAAGAAAAAGAAAGACGTTTGTCTCAGCGACCGCATTCATGGGCATACTGCATAGGAAGAGGAGAAACGAGACAAGAACGAGGCAATCCACACAGCTGGAAATGATCTGTAGCTCTGGAGGAAGCAAATGTCTAAACCTGAAATCAGCTTGAAACACCAACGTTATTTCTAAGCACCAATTCATCCTTCAAACGTGGGAAATAGAATCTGAGAGCACATTTATTGTGTAGCCATAGTCAAATGACATCTGCAACCGAGCTGAATTACAGAATAAAAGTCAGGATGTCTCAGCTGAGTGAATTTTGACCATTCTCTTCACACCAAGTATAAGTTTTCACTTCCTGACTCAAGTGTAAAATCTTGATGCGATGCTTATTATAATGTTATGCTGTTGCTTTATGGTTTCTTAACTTTGCAATAACTTCCCAGTAAAGAACTGTACAATTTGGTAAAAATCATAGTGAAACTTCTGACAGGGTTAAAAACTTGGGTAATTAAAATGTTAAATTAAAGTTTCAGGCTAAAAGCTCTAAGCTGTGCACAGCAGGTCAGATTAAAATATAAGCTAAATATTTATGGTTTAACTTTTTAATTTTAGTTTTGAATTTAGAGAACCAAATAGTAGGAGTTTATTATAAACAAAAATTTGTGAACTGAAAATTTAAATAAGAATGTAAAATCCGTCCTACAGAAACGTAGGCGAAACAAATAAACATTTCAAACTGACAGTGTGGCTTCTTTAATCAATGTGTTGTTGACAATATAGCAAGTTATGTTAGTTAAAATATCAGTTGTGTTGGGAGAGAATTTGGGATAACCAACATATACATACAAGTAAAACAACAACGTAAAGGAGAAAAAAAAACACTTTTTCCTGTTACACACGAGGCTTTCACTCACACACACACACGCACGCGCACACACACACACACACACACACACACACACACAAGCCTAAACCTCGACAGTACAGAAAGGCTGCTGGGTGAGCCAAGCAGTTTTGGATATTCTTCTGTTGGTACAAAAATGGTCGTTCTGACAAAAATAATAACATTATCTAGTGTGGTCTACTCTCTCTTCCTGCGCTGCCTTCTCTCCTCGTTGTGTGGAGAAGTGAGAAGGCAGTACGGCCGCATTGTTGGTAAATACAAATATTCACTGCAGGTCTTTTTTTCTCCTTTGTCATACAAAATAATATTTCTCTGAGGTAAGAACTGAGACAGTATCAAAATAGTAAAATCAAAGTTTTACTAAACGCACCCCATTAATGGAAAAGAAAGAACACAACCGGGTCATTAATTCTGAACAGTTTTAACAGATAACAGTAGTGACAGTCGCAAAAATACAAGGCAAATACAAGACAGACTGTGTGACATTGTTTGAGCACACGACTCACTGTGCTGTTTTAGGAGCTCGCCTGTGTTTGAGCAGGGCGGTCGGAGCCAGAGGCGAGAGATGGGAGTCGGTGACATCACAGCTTTCTTCCAGGTGTTTGGTAAAAATCACAGGAAACAGTGACCGTGGGGAATGCAAATAAGGCCACTGAAGCTCTAACAGCTCCAGCACTGGTACAGAGAGACAGCTAGTACAGAGTGGAAGCTCCTGAATCCTTGAATGTGAAACAGCCAACGTGATTGTTTGAAAAGAGCGTTACCTCAGGCTTGGGAATACTTGCGAGCTGTAAACAGCCTGTACAGCTGATCAACATAGTCATTACTGGAACAAAAAGGCAAAAAAATGTCACCTATTTGACCAAAAACAATGATGAGAAGAACAAGGCCCACTGTGTGACAAGCTAATTGAATAATGTATTTCCTGTGATGTCCCCAGCTCCTAGACCCTCTGATATCCCTCCATGCTGTGCAACAGAAAAATCTCTTATTTCTGAAAAGCTCAACTCAGCAATGTGACTCAACACATCTGGAAACAGGAGTGACAGACAACTGAGATGCTCTGAGTGGGAAGGTAATTAACTCAGCAGCCTTCTCACACACGTGGACACGTCCACATTATTTCCCCAGCATCTTTATTTTTCTCTTTATCTGCATTTCATAAGTTAAGGCAGTGATATCGAAGGCAATGTTTTGCTTCTTAGCAATTGGCTAGTACTCAGAGCTAGAGAATCACTTCTTAGTTGAATCTTGGTTGTTTTTCCAGAACCAATTGCACTGTTTGTCACAATGCTGTGTACCTTTCAGAATAAAAGGATGGCAAATAAAAGTGTTTTCTATTTCCCCAGTCAATTACATTTGCATAAATGACTACTACACAGTCCTCCAAAGGAATAAAATCAGTACGCACACACATACACACGGATCCAGTCACACATTTTAGCCTACGAGCCTACATATTACATATGTAATCTGTCATAAACACATACAGCATCTTCATTCCGGTGAAGACAAATTCAGCAAGGATGTTTTTTTTTTTATTTTTTACATCAACTCTTGGTCTGATAAAGCATGACTGGTTATATGAGCATTCACTATCATGAAGACTCGGTCTACATCCTTCCCATCTTCCTAGTCCACTGGGCAAATCCAATATCCACTTCAATTTGTAAAGCTTGGGGGCTTATTATTATTATTTTTCATGTATTGTTCCCACTAATGTTGCAGAGTTCTAAACAAGCTTGTCTGGAATTAAAACACCACTTTGAGATTGAGCCTTCATAACGTGGATGCATTGTAGGAAACATGATGCGGAAACAAACGTTGATTTATATACCTTCAAAGATGCACCAATAACATTTGCTTTGGCAAAGTAAGAGCACAAAAGAAAGAACTCCAGGGTGTATTCGATAGATGTTGGCATTTTAAAAGCCTAATGAAGTGTTTGTGATCCCGTCATCAATGTTATCAGTGCATCACTATATACAATGATCATCATATTCTTCTTTCACATAAAAGACAAAGCTATGTAGACTCAGACATGTAGTTTTTAACATTTCTGTACACAATACAGGGGCAAGGTCATTGGTGTAAGTGTGGCTTCATATTTGTCTTTTTATATTTATTCTCATTGTGACTCACCATGGTTCAATCCTCATACAGCTGCCAGAATCTCCTACCATCCTCTCTTTGCTTACCTACTGGCATGAAAAAAAAGGATTCTGACACACTGCCCATCGGCAGCCAATCGCATTCTTTACACGGCAATATGTCCAGACTATCAGTGCCCATCGCAGCTTCTCACCCTCAACTGTCCTTCCTGTCAATTACTCTACTCACATTCTCTTTTCCCTCCCCGAGAACCTTCACGCTTTGGGATTGTGAACTTTTAGCAGTGCATTCATTTTCCATTTTCAAGGGAGACGTCAGAGGGCAAAAGGTGCAGGGTTTAAAAGGGTGCTGGAGGTTATATGGGGATTTGGATAGTGGGTGGGGGGTTAGTGGGGCTCTGCTCAGTGCGGCAGCTCCTCGAGCTCACTCTGTTTGAGCTTAGCATTGTCTCTGACTTCGTCGAATGTGTACATCTTCACAATCTTCCCGTTGAGAAAGACTGTGTGCAACAGGTCCTGGAGAAGCAGAGAGAAACAGGTTTGGAAGGGGGCGGAGGGCGGTGAACAAGAGGGAAGGAGACAAGGGTGAGAAAAGAGGGTCAAGGCAACAGACATGGAGAGAAACGATGCAGGTCAGTGTTGATGAAAATGTATTATCTTGTGCTGGTCTCCAAAGCTTTTATGTTTCCTTTTATGTGTCCGAGGAGATGTAGCACTCACCACGCCATACTCCTCCAGGTCGCCCTTCCCCTCCTCCAGGGTGACATAGTCTCCGCTCTGTGTCCGGTGCAGTGACAGGCGACCTTTCTTTGACCTCTTGTTGGGGTCTGCCACTGGATCTTTGAACACATTCACCTTTTCTCCACAATACAAGAAACAGCGGATTTAAAATCTCATTTACAAAGTGAAACAAAGTTTTACAAAACGGTCACTGAAACACAACTACACTTCTTTTCACTGTCCAGTGATCCTATCCTTACCCCCAGCCCGTTAGTGACCACGTAGCTGCATTTGAAAGAGCAGTTGAGCAGATCTCTGGTCAATTTCTGCAGCAGAGCCCCACCAGATCCGAAGGCAATATTCTCAATGGACCACTGGTGTTGCTTCATACCCTCCACTATCTGTGTATGAATGGAAACAGAAATAAAACAGCATTAAATATGTATACGTCAAACTGCTTTAAGCCTTTCAGCCAGTTGTTCACGTGTCTGTACCTCTTGCAGTGTGTTGATATCAACTCCATCTCCTTGTATGACTCTGATGTAAGGAGGGAGAACCTTAAAACCTTTGGAGTTCTCCACCGGAAGGAATTTCTTACCCAGGATCTCCAAAACCTGAGAGGAGGAGGAAGGTGGTATTCATAGGGGAGCGTTAGTTTCCCGGCTTGTTTTAAGATCATGGTTAAAAGGCAAACTGGCCATATCAGCGAACCTTCAAAACGGTATCGAGCGGGTTTCCCGAGTCTGGGCGAACAACCAGAGGAGCATCTGCACTCCGCTTCTCTATCAGTCCCCGAAGGTCTTCTCCCCAGATCTTCTCACAGGCGTTGTAGATGTCGTAGCTGTCGCTGACTATGGACACAGGAACACTGGGAAACTGCTCAATGATGTGCTTGAAAGCATCTTTTTCATGGTCCTTGCCCCACGCTGTGATGGTGCTGTGGAGAACGCGACAGCAGTGAGAAGCATTGTTTTTCATCCTACAATGCTTCTGACAAAGCACTGATCAATCAATATATGTATTTATAAGGCAAAATGAGCAAAAACACCACAAATACCGAACCATGAAAGAGAGAGAAAGTGATGACGATGGTCACAGGACATGCATCAAATGATAATCTTTGACCATCCACAAGAGGGCAGTGCACTCCAGGTTTTAGTGTTCCATCAAACCAGACATGGGCCACAACCACTACATCTACTTCTACTGTGTGGTTTGTTGATCGGGTCAAAGGAAGGTGGCCACGATAACGGTATCACCAGGCTGATAAATCCATGCCCCACATATCAGGAGAACATTCTGTTATTGTTGCTACACCTGCCAAGCAAGTGTTCAGCTGTTATGACCAACAGGTCAGATGTGCTTCTTTAGCAGATGTGCTTTATGCAGCATTGTTTACAATAATAATGTTTGGGTCTTATCAGGGCTCTTAGTTTGTAGTAATTCATAATGTTTACAGAATCTGATTGGTAATTGCTTGTGTTTTATTCTTGCAAGTCGTTTTGGATAAAAGCGAAATAAAGTGAATAAAGTAAAAGTAAAGTACCGAACACGTTTAGTCCCTGGACAGTCAGAGAAGCACCAACCCCTAAAGAAGGATTTACACATTATAGTCAAAGCTCACCCCCCCAAAAATACCCCAGAGCCTTGTTTGACCCTGGTCCAACTCTTTCATTTTATACATTACTGACATTCGTCTTCAACGTGGCATTTCTGTTACACTGAAGCTGCAGAGCACATGTTTGAAGAGGTGAAGGCACGTAAGAGCTCTGAAGGTGACACACCTTTTCTCTTAAATCCCTTTCCCTTCCTTCTACGTCATCAGAATCAAAGTGGAATTTCACTGCAACTCCTCCCCCTGAGGTGGTAACCAAACAGATTTTAGAAGAGGGCCATTACATAATGGTTACTATGCCAACTACTGCCACCATCCCATAATGCGCTGGTGCAGAGAAGGGTGCGCTGGAGCAGCGGTAACTGCCCCGGTGGTGATGAAGACGTGACTGTGTGTGCATGAGCGCGGAGAGCAACGGAGATAAAGCATGTGAGCGTGCACTGGATCAGTGGATCAGCAGCATAAAACAACACCAGAGATACTGCAGACAGTCACAGCACACAAACCCGCATAATGAGGGGGAAGCAAATTAACGCCAAGCTCAGCCAAATTCTGGGTGGGTTTTCATTAAGGGTAACAAAAATCACTTATCAATTTGGATCAAAATGTTTGACTTCCTAAACCCAAACATGACTAAGTCTCAGGAGGAAGAACGGGAGATGAACAGAGCCACGGCTGTGACTACTGCACCTCTGGGCTTTTCTGGGAAGGTGAATACATTAACTACTGTATGCTGGTACTGTAATTAACATGTACGGAGGAATTTAACAGCCTCTACAGGACAGGCATGTGTTCTGTAGGTCTCTTAAAAAGAGACAGACACCCATCCGTATGCTACTGTAGTAACATTTAACTACTGCCCTACATCACACTGGAAATAGGGCCACTCCATCTTCTGTATAAGCCGATTCATGAAAAGTAGGCTACACAGAGAGATTTTTAATAAGCAACACAGTGAGAAAGGCGAGTCTTCGTGCGTCTACCTGTGCTCTGCAGCAGGCACCGAGAAGCCAGGCACGGGGTCCTTGGTGCCGAAATACTTCTTGATGACTCCGATGCCAGCAACCGTGTCTGTGCCCTTGAAGTTGACCAGATGGGCGGAGGCCCCGATGCCTGCAGTCTGTAAACAGGAGCGATGTGGTTGGACGAGATAAATAATAATAACTAATGTTTTACATATGTTGATTCTGTTGTCAATTTATTAAGCTATGGCTGAAATCTAAACACCTACTCAACATGTGAACAAATAAACAGTATCTACTGTTTTGGGTATATTAGTACACAATACCTCTTGTGATGAGACACCTCTGTAGCCGAAGTCATGTAGTTTGTACTCTAGTCCCTCCAAGTTGCCAGAAGTATCCAGGAGGTACTTGGCGAGGATTTTCTTCTGCTCCCTGGAGTTCGTTGCCACAGTGATGGGGTACCAGATCTGAACCAGGATAGTCTGATGGAAGACAGACGGACAGTTTAGCTCAGGTCATTTCCATTTTCCCCACATGTTGCTACGATTAGCTGCACATGATTTAACACGTTCCAGCTCTTAAGCTAAAAACACTGATTTCAAAACTTGTGTAACAAGTTTTTTCCATTTTATGAACCGCAAAAGCTGCAGCCCCCCAGGTTTTTTGTAGTCAGACCAGTGTCTGTCTGGTCCATCCTACTTTCCCAGTACTACTCAACTGGTACTAAAACCCATAACTAACAGGCTCAGAGGGATCAAAGAGCTGCTCAGTCACACACGGCAAACTCCGGGAGAAGAACATTCCTCGATGCCTCAAGTCAACTCTGGACCCGAGTCACACATTTCAGTGTGAAAACAACTGACTTATCTGTACTCAGAGGTGTTATGAATGCACATCTACCATGGGTCTGTGTTTCTCTACATCAGCACTACATTCATTAGTCACACTTTCATTATATTGGATTGATTTTCAAATGAAAGTAAAGTATGAGAATCAAATTAAAGATTGATGAAGGACAGATTAAATTCCTAATCACTAAATCATAATGTTACCAACGTCATTAGGGGCAAATAAAATATAGAAACCCCAGGATATACATATGTTATGCCTCCCCTCTCTTAGATTAGATGGAACTTTATCGTCATTACACATGTACAAGTACAGGGCAATGAAACGCAGTGTTAAGGCTCTGCCTAACACTTGCCTTTGCTGCTAATACCATGCAGTATGTGTTTTCACCCTATGACCCTGAACCACATGCCTCCTTGGTCTATGCATAATCCAAACCATAACACGGACACGTGACCACCAGACAAGGTCAACATGCACAGTCACATACACGCACACACACGTAAACGCACAAGGTCATGATTCTTCTGCTTCAGATATTACATATATAAACACATGTTGACAAATCTCAGTGCAACATCTAACACGAGATAAAAAAATAGGATTGAATGCGGATTCTGACTCACAATAAAATAAATCATATCATTAAAA
>JAUMHF010000015.1:6019600-6051654 GCA_032359275.1 Microctenopoma steveboyesi | reverse complement strand
TCTAATGTTAATCATTAAATTACAGAAAATAATGAACTTTATCACAATATGCTAATTTTTTGAGAAGGACCTGTATTCATATATCTATTACGTATCTATTCATTTTATTTTAGAAATAAATATGATTTATATTATTAACACTACTACTACAATAAAACCTCTGATTCTGTTTCTTCTATTTCTCTTACATTCTTTTATTTCTCTCAGTTTTCTTCGACAGATATTCTAATATCGACCATGTCATTTTTTATTCTTGCCATTTCCTCTTTATTTCTGAGGTTAGAACCTCAGCTTTGACACATTTCTCTATTTTTTGGTTGCAACCTTTGCCTATTTGTCTGCCAGCTCATTACCATGCCTTTGGGTGGGGTAGAGAAAAGGGCGGGGGGAAGAAAGCAGACTGTCGTCTCCCTCGTCTGCTTTCGGTTCTACTCGGAACCGTCCTACATGTACGTCAGCCAATCAGCAAAATGAACTTTTTTTTTTTGCCAAAGATGTTCTATATATTTACAGATGAATCACACCTATTTCATTGCCTGAACTGTTCAAGTTTAATTACATTTGCAGCAGGTTCAAATGTTTTCTGACATCAATGAAAGTGTAAAGCAGGAGATATCTTATATAGAAAAGTATAGCAAATACACATACCATTTTTTGAATCTCAAAAAATATAATATTTATCTTTATCAACTGAAAGTATAGTTATTTCTTTAAACATTAGTGGAACAAGACACATTAAACATTTTACCCTGTGTTGGCTGAAGACTTCCTGGGGGCAATGTTTAATTGTGGCACTGCAACCACACTAACCGCAGGCATAATGGTGTCCAGTCTGTTTGTAGTATCGTAGGAATAAAGAATATGAGTGGGAGCTCTGCTTAGAAGTCTGTATGCAGTTTTAAGGATCATCGCTGGGGGGCAGTGTTGGTCATCAAGCGCTGTTACAACGTCACAGACGACACAGTGGGTTGTTGGGGTGTACGTGCTTGTATGCATGCGCATACATATCCGAGCACATTGTTAGGAACCTACCTATAAGTAGTTCATCCAGTCAGTCAATACACGTGACAGCATAAAACCTCCTGATAGATGTCAGAGGCTTCAGTTGTATTTCACACTGGATGGAGATGGAGGCATACAGGGAATATATCTGTCAAGTTATTGGTGGGGCCAGTTTAGGCATAAAGCTGCATCACCACTGCTACAAAGATGGATCTGTTTAGAGAGCAAGGAGAGGTGTCTCCCGGTGTTAGTGTGTTTCAGTGAGTGTACATGGTGCCATTTGTCCTATGGGAGCTGGATGAACATTGGCTGCAGGCATTTTTAGAATTCATTTTTGGTATTCAACCTTCCTGCATCTAAACTCTTGGTTTCTAACATTCTGGGCTGTGTCCCAGTGACTTTATGTCTTTTATTGCATATTTTATTCCCCTGAAATCCATAGATTTAGTTTATATTAATTTATATTGAACTTTGTGGCCTTTTTCTTTTAAGTTATTTTAGTTTTTTAAGTTATTTGTATGAACTACATGTTCTCAAAATATGCAGCTGACGACTTGTCACATGGTTCTCATATATCTAAAACTCAGACAGACATAGACTGTTGACCAGAAGTATAAGTACATTTAAGTAAATTCCAGTTTATTTTACCTTAACTCCCACTACAATAAAGGGGAATATGGTTAACTATTTTCATTTAATTACCTTAAAACAGGTGGCTTTTCAGGTACAGATTCAACAAATAAAGATATAAAAATGTAAACAACTAATACATTACAATGTATTATTACAGTTTCATTAACCACCAGATCACGTTTGTAATTTGCAACTTCTATTTTTTTTTATAAAAGTTTCTATAAAAAGGTTTAGAAGTTGTTCTCTGACATAAATTCACTTCCCTTATGTTTAATATATATTATTATATAGATATATACCATTTATAAGTCGCATGTGGAACACATCAGGACTAGACCTGCACATTGCTGCTGTCAACAGCGTCAGTAAAGACTATGAAGTGGTACTCCGTGATGGTTTGAGTTTGCAGTAGAAACAAAGTACTTGAACTTGTCCTTGGGTATTAAATGTTGTGTTTATGGGGACTTGATTTCCAGTTTATTAAATGTATATATATGTATCTGCACCAGTGATCTACTCTGTGAGTTAAACGTGGGGTGTGAGAACCTCACGCTGCTCTGTGAAGCGCCTGGAGCTCGTGGACGCACTCAGCGGGGCGGTGTGTGGTGAGAGATTCCGCGCCGCTGGAGTGATGCGTTCCTCGGCCTATGGCAGTCTGACTCCCGGTGTGTGATCTTGGAGGAGGGAGGAGCTAACAGCAGCACTACATGACATTTCCGCATGTCAAAGAAAGAAGTTTCTGAGCTTTTGAGGAAGAAGATACTGGATTTATGCTGCTGCTCTCACGTGCTCCTAGAGTCACATGATGTAAAGCCTGAGCGGACACCAGCTGCAAGGTGCTTCCTCCTTCGTCAGAGAAAGAAAACACTCTGAAGCTTGTTGTAAGGAGAGATCTTCTGCAGGGAGCAGTCTGAGACGTCCACATGTTGACGTTACAGCCAAAGTTTGACCTGCACTATGACGTGGTGTGTGATATCCTCAAGAAGGAGGCGTTGGTCTGCAGGGTGACAGGTGAGGCGTTCAGGGGTTCTCTTTCCCCAACTAGACGCTTTAGCTGGAAGAATAGAATTTGAAAATCTGGGTTCCTAAATGATTTGAGGTGTTTTGAGCACTGGGTGGCGCCGTTTACCATTAACCTGGGTAAAAATTAGGCTAAACATTTATTTTAAAGTTTGTCTTCTCACATGTTCTCACAGAAAACAAGCATAAATACATAACATCAATTATGCAACAGACTTTTCAGCATTCAGTATCAATTATCAAAACATAATTATAACACCATCATGCTGCATGTGGTGATGCATGACATGGTTTATATGCAGACGCAGAGATCTTAGTATGTGTAGTAAGAAGCATATTTAGAGACTCTTACAGAATTGATCAGATATTCGTCTATATAATAACTTTCTACACAGTGGAGCACACACTATAAATCATCACACACTTTACAGTGTGAGTACTGACGGGGATATTCTGAATGCATTTGTAAGGTCACTCTGTTATTTAGAAGCACTTTGGGTTCATAAGAAATGACGCCGTTTCTGCAGAATACTCCAGTGCAGTGGACACTCGTATTCTGAACATTGAGAGAGCTGGGATTATTCTTTACTCTTGGAAGGTGAGTCCACAATGAATACACTGCTTATTATGTGTGTGTTGTGTTTCTTATACTTTACAGTGCAATATGAAACATTTTTTGTTGGCAGATTATATTTATCTTGTATCTTAAGGCAGCTCTAATAAACTGCTACTGTGTGCTGGATTAGGTGGGACCTTTGTAGATGCTTTAGCTGGTTAAATATCCCAGGTGCCATTTTTCTGTCACTGCCATTCATCCTCAAATGAAAAATTGTTATTCTTTCACACACATTTCTCTTTAATTCTGTCTAACATATTTGGTATTTATAGAAACCTTGGGATCCCCACCAGAATTTAGAATTAGGTTCTGTTTGTTTTCACTATGCTCATCTGCAGAACATAAAATTTTAATGATGAAACCACCAAAGAGTTTAGGAGGTTAAAGACAGTTTACAGCCTGTAAAGAGAGAATAATCTCTTTTAGTGCAAGGTTGACAATGTTAAGCATGTCTGCCTACGCCCTGGGTTTCATAATGAACTCACTTTTATTTTAAGTCTTACTATTTCAAGTGGAGTAAGGTCAGACGAGATAGTGAGACACACACTGATGTGGTGGAAACACTAATGAGATAATAGGTCTATGCAGTCGCCACGGATTAGGATTATCCATCTTTGTGATTTGATTGATTTGACGTCTCATGACCTAACAAGAGCATTTCATTTCATTGTGACAGGGAGCAACAGGAACCACCCGGATTGGGAAATATGACTCGAACACCAAACAGAACAAGGTATCTTGTGTTAAGTGTTGCAGATTTGGCTCTCTCACATCTCATTTGTGTTTGTGCGCGGCACTCTCATCCCCATGCGGCTGTGTCTTTGTGCTCTCTGCGACAGCTCCTGTACTCGTTTGACAAGCAGGTGCATGTCAGCAGCTGTTCCCTGAACAAGGAGGAGACACTGTTAGGTGAGCAGCTGTAACGTACTGATAATGAATCACCAGCAGCGGTCGTTAACAACGTGGGGTTTTGTGACCCAAAAGCAAGTTTAAATGTCAGTGTATGGAGAGCGGCTCAGTAGTGCTCCCAAAACAGAGTAAGGCAGGTGATGCAGATTATTGTTTTGATGAAACATTAAAGGTAAATAAAACCAATTTAATATATATAAAGTCACATTACGTCTTTGTTTTTTCCGTCGCAGCTGTCAGCTTGGCACAAAATACCACAGGAGCAGAGCATCTGAAACCAAGTAACAGCCATTTCTCTGTATGACTGTCTTAAACACACCAATAGCATTTTCCAACTTGCTTAAATGTATCTCTGGTCTTTGTAGTATCCAAGTGTCTCACTCTCCTGATTGAGATCAGTCCCATAAACAACACTAAAGTCCTCAAGGCGGTGGACTGCAGGGTTAAAGTGCAGGTAGTATGACTTCTCCTGACTACTCCTGCTCAGATTTGTCAGCAGAGGAATATTATAATGGCTTTTATATTTACACTGTGCCTCTCACTCTCGCTCTTCATGGTGCCAGAAGTATAAAGATATACTGAGAACGTCTGAAGGCTGCATTAAAAGTAAACTGATGCCTCCGTCTGGTAGCCTTTGTCATCCAGACACAGACTGGTGTGTTTTCTTTGGCTCTCTCTAGTTTCTCCACCAAGAAGCTGACAGGAGATCAGTGCTGGAGAGCCACCTGCTGCTGCTGACGGAGGACGGATGTGAGTCTGTTGCTTCCCCGCGTCTGCCGGTCCAGGCGCACTGTATGTTTCCAGCATTACCGAGGGGCTTGTTGTCTTTCTGTGTGTTTCAGATGCAGACCTGTACCACATTCTGCTGACCAAACAGGAAGGTTACAGAGTGGTAGGTAGTAACTCGGCGCGCTCTGCCTTCTCTTTTCCTTTTTCAAGCGGGTGTGGATAGTTGCCGTAGCGAAACCGTTCATTTCATGGAAGTATATTACCCATATAAATTCTAAAAGAAGTCATATATATGGTAATTAATAAGTAAAACAGTTGGAATGTATTTACATAACTCCGTGCTAAGGATATATTGCTGTGGCCTAATTCTCCAGTTATAAAATATATGATGTCTCTCACCTCCTGGGGAGCGTTGCATTAAAAATTCAGTGCATCTACAAGGCTGAAAGTGAATGTGTGAACCAGGTGTTGGCGAATCCTGAGCGTTTGCCCAAAATGGCAGAGCGAGTGGTGGAGGATTTCAGTTGGGTCCAGTGGGACAGACACACACAAAGACTTTACTACCTAACACACAAGGTAACGCATACAAACGCTGTATTCAACCGCTATTGATTAAAAGTAATCCATACAAGAACATCATCATCGCATGTCTTTCACAGGACAAGTTCTTCCTAAGATGCGTTCAGTTTTACCCAAACCACAACTGCGACACTGTGGTGAGTCACATTTACAGTGTGACCTTCGTAGAATTTGTGCTTTCGTTGGACAGTAACACGCTGCACGTTTCTCCTGCTTTATGTTGCTGTCCACCAGTTGGAGCTCCCATTGGAATTGCCTGCTAATTCTTTCCGCACAGTCAAGTAAGGCCGGAGCCAGTATAAATATAGAAATTCTTCCTCTATTGTAATCTGTAATGTTACTATATGCAATCAAAGATATGAACGTAGTTCCTATACACGCTCCATGCTGTGGTAGTCATTAGTTTGCTGTACACTGAGTGCTTAGTGAATGTTTGTGTATTTTTCTCTGACGCATTCCTCATTGGGATTTTTGTATATGTGTGCGGGGCTAACAGGTTTGTCAACTTGGATTTTGATCATTATAACACGGAGATACCCGCGCAGGAGCCTGTTCGAATGGAGGTGTTCACACACAGAACAGGTAGCGCGCACACATTATGTTTCACGCAGACATTCTCGAACACACAACCAATTTAAAATGTACCAGTTTACTCTTTGTAACATGACTAATTAAGACCAATGTGTGTTCCTTCTGTTCCCCCTTTGTGAAAACAAGAACGTAAGTGAGAACCTACACTATAGTATAATTAGTAATGCACAATAATTAATAAATCCTTCAGAGATCCACCACCAGAGACCAGGAAATTAAGTCTGCAGGCATTTTTAAATTCTTTGTTGCTACAAAAATCAATTCTAATCAATCAAGGTGACTTTTCGTCCCCACAAATGTACAGTATATGTTTTGGTTTAATCACAGCGTTTAGATTGATTAAGTCATTGGCTCCACAAAAATGATCAAAGCCCGTTCACCTTTGCGTTAAATATCTTTTATTCATTGTGTGATTAACAACTGCTCTGCCCCGTCCTCCCTTTGCTTCTAGGAACCATGTGTCTGTGTTACAGTCAACCCCTCAGAGACAAACAGGAGCTGGTCTACACTTTGACTTTAGTTCACAAAGGTTTGCACGTTGTTTTCGGACTATTCAAATAATGTACAAAACTTTATTTCTACGCTGTATAGTGTACATCTCTCTCTCGTGGCCTCATGCTGATGATGTGATCATTTTTAAATCTCGCTCCCCTGCAGACTGCAGCAAGACATTCAGAGTGTCGCTGGGCAGCGACGAGTCGCAACACAAAGCCGCACAGCTCCATCCTCTCTTCATCCCCATAGGTGATGGTACATACAGAAACGTGATGTAGTTGTGCTCACATATACACCAGGTTAAAATCATTACAAAGTGCGAGTTACAAATTAGTGTGTGTATCCTCAGGGAAATGGATATATGTCACATGTTAGTACAACACACACCCTGACGCTGTGTTATTTTTGTATGTAGGTTATTACATCCTGGTGTATCTGCAGGATTATTTCCTCCACTGTATCAACACCAGGCAGCAGGAGATGATCTGTTATTCCCTCTTCTTCTCAGGTAGGATGAGACTTCTGTACTAATCACATCTAAGCCGACCCGTCACAGTTTATTCATCCACCTCCTGTCGCTGCCACTTTACCTACTTTGGGCACCTACACACCGTGATGGTTATTTGTCCTCAGAAACGGAGGTCGGCCCTCATATCTTTGTCCCTGTGTCTCAACAACCTCAAGGTCAAGAGGTGAACCTGGGCTTGCAGTGTCAGTCAGCTAACATTACAGTGCTGCATGCAGAAGAAGAGTCTTGTTGCAGTTTGCTGGACCTGTGCAGTGGGAAGATTCATGCTGCTGAGCTTAGCCCTGCCTACCTGCTGCGGATACTGCAATCAAACACTCCTTCTAGGTCAGTATGAATCATAACCTACTGTGGTACTGAAGGACCTATGCATATGTTTGTCTATGCAGTATGAGACCATAGGTAGGAAGCAGACAGATGAATGTCATTTGCGAGTTATTTTACGATGTGCACAGCTGCTGTCCGCTTTTCTGAAACAGAAATCCAACGTTGACTTAAATTCATTTTATCTTGAACAGTTGCCACGGTATTGAATTATGTCAGTCAGAAAACACACATTTTAGTTATTAGCTCATTAAATTAGATCATCTTAAAATATTTGCTTTTAACTGACATAATTGAGTTTTGTGGACTTTTCTGAAAAGATAATGTTAATTAAAGTCAAGGTTTCATGTTGTTTTCCAACGTGTCAGCAGACACCTTTGATACATCAGTGGTGATTTTTTGTATTTATATATATTGAGTCATTTTTATAAAGGTTTGTTTTGGGGGATTTTGCCTTTATTTGACAGGCTCTTGGTGAGGATGTAGATAGTTAACATGGGAGAAACGAAGGGGTGTGACATGCAGCAAAGGTCTGCAGCCATACTCCTCCAACCTATGCTGCTGTTGCTATGTGACATGTGCTGTAAGCACTCTGCTACCGGGGCGCTCCATCCATCCATTACCCTAACCGCTTTTCCGTTTGAGGGTCACAGAGATGCTTGAGCCAATCTCGGCTGTCACTGGGTGAGAAGCAGGGTACATGCTAGGCAGGTCGCCAGTCCATCACAGGCCTGACACACAGTGACTAACAAACGGTCACACTCACATTCACACCTCCACCAGTCAACCTGAACACACGTCTTTAGACTGTGGGACGATGCCAGGGGAAGGATGGAAACTCCACAAGCTATACATTAATTTCGTTAATGAATTATTTCATTCAGAGCCTGACTGCTGACAGCTATTTGCCTCTTTCCATTCAAGGTGTCCCAGCAGTAAGGGCGACCCCCAGTGCTTGGCTGCCCTCCACTGCCTGCTGGTTTACATGGGAAATGACCCAAACCTGGAGCTGAAGGTACAAATATTGTCTTTTAAAACACATATTCCTGAGTCACAGTTTACCACCATTTTCCCCAAATAATATTAACGTTATACAAAATAATACATAAAGCCAATGTCCTCTCCTCTCCTCTCCTCTCCTCTCTAGTAAAGATAGCTTGAACATAGAAAATATGGCAGATGAAGGAGTGAAAATGTAGTAAGAAGCTCTTTATATAAAAAAAAAGACACGGCAGCTTTCTGCACTTCTGTGTAAATTCAGTAGGTGTCAACCTTGAGTTGGAAGAGAGCAGACGGAGAGAAAAAGCCAGAGGGGGGATGAAAAACAAGAGAATGTAATGGAAGAGGAGAGGAGAGGCAGTGGATTAAGATCAAACACAGTCAACCAACGATAGAAAGGGACGGATCTTGTTTGGGCACAGTGCTGACGATGACTCAGACTCTATTAGTAGTACACCTACTATACGTTAGGATGTTCCAGCCTCTCTGATAGATTGTAATAAATTTCTTTCTTTGGAGGTTAAATGAGTCACCAGCTTCATTAGTGCAGCTAGCATTGGGGAAATTGGACACTGCGTATAACTTTGTGTGTTCTTTGTAGACTGATAATGGGACCGCCAACACAAAAAGTAGCAGCTCTAATAAAGACTGCTTGTTCACATTTTTTCTGCCTTGTTCTCGGCAGTATGTAACTTCAAGAGAACACTGCGCAAATTAGGCCCCCCCCCCCCCACACACACACTCCTTCTTCTACGTCTTTCTGTTCCCCTCCGTGTAATTATTATTGTTAATGTGTCTGGATTCAAAGACATGTTTCTTCAAACAGCAGAGAAACGTGCAGCAGGAAATGAGTTTTTCACTTTCATGCGCTGTGGCTGTGAAATTTGAATAACATGGTTGGAAGAGTCCAGGTAAAGATGGAAGGTGTGCAGTTGGATGTAAGGTTGAAGTAGAGTGGGCCATTTGTAATATATGGAAGCAGCAGCCCCACGATGAGCTTCCACTTGTGTGACTCCCGTTTCCTGTGTGTTTCCATCATGCCACCAGATCGTCGAATGGCTGTGCGACAACGTGAACGCCTTCGCCTCCTTTGATCAAATCCAGGAGTTCATTTTAGGTCAGTGTCGGATGAAGCGCGGGGACACAAATCTCCCGAGCACCACTTCTTCTTTCCTTTCAGAGTCTGTCTTCTCTCTTCCCTTTTAATGTCTCCTTCCCTCTGTAGTTAACAGACTGCTTACATCTTGTCTACACAAAGCTCAATTCTCTTACAAACTCTGTTTGGGTTTTAAATTTACTCCTGCAGATTTGTGGCAGGCATCCCACACAGGTCTTAAGATTAGAAAAGAGATGTGGTTAGTCTGAGACCTTGGGGACTTGTGCCTTGCACAGAATGGTGCAAATGTGGTTAGGTGCTAGCAGACACTCAACAGCACAAGAACAGGATGTGATATTAATTTAATTCAGGAAAGGATCACCCAGAGAGCAGATGATCACATTAGATGCGGGAGCACCTTTAGCATAAATTAGCATTGCATTGGTGCTGCAATAATATTTCACAAATGAATACAGGTGTTTGTGTACACTATATGAGGATTATATTGACCTAATGCAGGATATTATGATTTGGTATGCTGCACTCACTAATGTTGCTTAATTAGAGTTTTCCATAAACTAGGAAATAAAAGTCTGTCTGTCTGTCTCTCACAAACACAGCGTCTCTCTACAGAATAAGCTACGGAAAGTCTCTTAGCCTGGATAAAGTCCTGCCTTACTCATCGGTATATGACAAGAAGGTACCGCACACATACAAACACGCGCAGAAAGACATGCAAATGGGGGGACATCTCTGTATATGTACAGATAATAATGCAACGAGGTTGCGTTTTCATCACATAGGCCTGTCTCTTTGTGTACCAGGAGGTGCCAGTATGCCTGTCGGAGGTCCCTGGTGTATTGTGTACCACCGAGCTGCACATCGAATGTGTGCTAAAAGGCAAAGTAAGAAGGCATTCTTCTATTTTTAAAACACGTTTCCTATATTGAAAGTGCCAGTTGTAATGTGAAAAGTCTTCTAACTTTTCTGATTCCTGGTAACTTAATAGGACTTTTGCCTGGTGATTACATTGAGACAGTGCATGTGTGTGTTATGCTTTAGGTGCATTTCTGATACAGTGTTGGGAATTTACTGTAGCTGCCTGCATTCAGCTGTTAAAAAGGCATTTAAATGTAAAACGGTTTGGAGTTATGCATCCTGTGCTGGCCTGTGTGCAATTCAGATGCACTCATTCTGAATTTTTTTGCAGCAATGTCCTTGCTTTGTCACAGTGGTGTTGTTGTTTACGTGTGTGTGTGTGTGTGTGTGTGTGTGTGTGTGTGTGTGTGTGCTTCTGTGTGCCTCCAGGGTTTCTGGACAGAGCTGCAGTGGAACACAGAGAGGACAAAATATCTGGACTCCGTCCCCAACCCCCGATACAGATCTTCACACACGCAGGCCGACTGGGATAAACTGGTGAGTCCGTGTTTGTGTGCGCTACAGCAAAAAGCTTCTACTGCTTATTCATAAACACAAATAACAATTTCCATACTGAAAATTAAATTAATTGATGCTAAATGTCTGAACAAGCTGGTTGATGTGTGGGACGTCAAAGTGTGTGTGTGTGTCTGTGTGTGTGTGTTCAGCATACCTGTGGGGTTTTTAAACAGACAGCGGTAGCATATTTTCAGCCTCCCATGATGGTGTTGCTCGTTTTAGAGGTCCGAGAGGAGACCTTCCAGCCACATGAATCACCTGGAGGAGAACACGAAGAAGTAGGTCTACCTCCCACTGGAGCTTTGTTAAGAAAAGTACCACACGCACACAGTCCTAAAAATGATGCGGGGAGGAAGGGCTACACTCCTGCACCGTGTTTTAATGTTACTACTCTGTTTGCTGTGAAAAGGGACTCATTTTTATTTTATTTAAATATGTGGGGATACTTTAACACCCGCAAATGTGACTCATGTTCCTCATCTGTTCTAATATATAATGAGTTGAAGAATAAAACATGATCTAATATAATAAAGATGTGAAGCTTCTTTAGAAGAACTCCCTTTTCCCTTCAGAAAATCTAATTATTAAAATATGTTTTAAACCTAAATAATATTCATTCCCTCATTTTCACACAGCACAGAACAGGATTGTATATATAAAATGTTAATAACAAACCAAGAAGGAAAGAAAAAATTAGAAATGCTGCTCACTAAGTAAAAGTCACAGTTTGTTGCTCCAGTTCTTACCTCGTCCCTGCAGATGCTGTCGGTGTCCTTGATCAAGTTAGTAATTTATCCTTTAATAAAACCATCTGCACCAATTCTTAAAGCTTTAAAAGTACCAAAGAAATGTTGTTCAACGTGGTGACTCGCATGAACTGTCTGTCTGTAGACAGTTCCCAGTCACTCTTTGAATGTAAAACATCTGCTTTCAATTACACGTTTATGATCAGCGATGATGCGCAGGTACCTGTATGCACCACTAACGTAAACAACTCGAGGGATCGACCCTGACTCTTCATAATTGGGTTCTCTTCCTCCAGGCCAAACTTCAGCACCTGCATAGAAACTTTTCACTTTCATATTTTTTAAAATATATTTTTGCCTGCACAACTGCAGCAGTGTAGCATCACACTGTCTCGGCTCACAGCGTAATATAATAGTCTTACCATAATGCCGGCTTGAAGGATTGTTTTCTCACAAAGTCTTTGTTCTTATTTTGTAGGGTTCTATCAATGGTGGACACCTGGTGTCTCGGTAAGATGACACAATCGCACTGAATGTGCACACACACGCGCATGCATACGTTAAATCCATAGATGCAACGCGCACAGGTACACAGACTCACAAGCGCAAGGCGTATGAATGTCATAAAGAACAAAACCTTGGCTTATTATCAAACTCAACACCGCGCGCGAGTGTGTTTGTGTCTTCTTCTGAGGTCGCATTCTTCATGCCCACTGGAGAATTCAGCCGAAGAGAACCGCCACACTAATTTATCTTGGAGGGAGAGGTGAAGAGAAAAAGAGGAGGAGAAGGGAGGGAGGAAGCAAGTGGGTAAAAAAAAAAGAGGAGAGGTGAAGAATGCTACAATTACACAACAGTGGGGAGTTAGGTACTTTCTTTGCCCCTCTCTCTCTCTAACATGTCCTTATTTTCTGTCTCTCTCTCTCTCTGACTCCAGTTCAGCTGTTTTATATCAGCCACAACACTGGACCTTCCTGTACCTTTGTTAATTCACACGGATGATATCATACGCCCTCTGCCCCCCCCTCCAGCAGATTTGGTTGTTAAAAACATACTCACTTTAATGATCACTCTCCCTGCACTGACCCTCAGACACGGAGCATAGCCCTTATGTAAGAAGTGGCCTCACTGGTTTCATAATAACGTGACTGATAAGCTGTTATATCACATGCATCAGGCTCCGTGGTGGTTATTGGACAGAAAGGTCATTTAAAACCCACAATTTTCTGTGTTTGGATTAAAGAGACATATAGCTGACGATTCGTGGTCACCAGAGGATGAATCCTGCTGACACAAGATTTAAATAATGTCAAGGAGTAAAAAGTAGGACATTCTGTGTGCGAGTAGCTGCGACTAGAAAACATTTAGGATTTCTCCAAGATAAATTATTTAAATGATGAAACAATTCTCATAATTCAGGCAATCATCACCACAGCTGTTTCCACCTAGTGGTAAATAAATGCAAGGAGCTCCTGAGAGCACGAGTAGCTGTGTGTTCTGTTGGTGCGAAGTCCAAGTCAGCTAAAGCTCTAAAATATGTTAATTTAAAACATTCGATCACTTTGAAGCGCTAACAGGCATACATTGAATCTGGCAGTGCAGCCTGTCAGTTAGCGGCGCCTCGCAAGCACTATTTATATCTGTAACATATTACTCTGTAACATCAAAAAGCCAGCGTCTTGCATGTGTGTAAAAGTGATCAAAAGACGGTTTGTGTTTGTGTATGCAAGTGTGCAATAATTCATCTGAAGTAACCAAGCTGGAGGGTGACTGACATAAAACAACTGCAGCATGCACACGCAGTAGCAGTCTCTGGGAGTGAAGTGAATATCCACCCGACAAAAATCTATTAATAAGTTAGATTCAGGCATCTTCTTTTTTTAAATTAAAGTCATAAACACGTTTTTTGTTTCTTCAACTTCTAGTGTTACGGCACTGACACACCTGGGGCTACCTACAGAGTTCAGTCTAATGTAGATATGGCATCAATAGTTATGTGCACACTCTTACTGTTGCCTGGCTTCCTTCTAGACAAGAAGCTGGTGCCACTATTCCAAGAGGAAGACCATCCACAGAGGACCCTCATAGGACTGGTGAGAGAGACCAAGTTGAAGCTGGTGCCACTCCATGGCTGCAGGACATTCACACAAACACACATGCCGCTGGTGCTCTGGGCGTGGCCCCCGTATTTCTGCAAAGCAATGCAGAGCAGACAGTGTGGGTTCACTTCCATTTGAAAGCAACAGTGTCTTCAAGGGATGAACGGCACCACTGAGCTTGAGCCAGATTTGCTATCACACCAAGTAGTAACGCAGTATTACAGTGAATTAGAAAGTCAATTAATTCATTGATAACTAATAATGACTTAAATTACTTGGATGCCACCGGTTTTGAGAACCTGGAAACTTACTCTGACGCATGAATGCAGTAACATTGCTCTGCCTCACAAACGCTCTTGTGGATGATTGAGGGAAAATCCCTGCTGTGAGGCTCCTAAAATCCTTTGAAAAAGTCTCTTTAATAAAGTCATGGATTAGCCAGAGCCAGCAGTTGGTTAGCTTAGCAAACCACTGAGAATAGAAACAGGGGTTCGCCTGAATAACGACACGTCAGCCACAACACGGATCTCTTATCGGTAGCCTGTTTTATACTGTCCAGTTCCTAGTTCTCTGTCACTAACTCTAGTGGGACTAGATGAGGAAGAGCAAACAGTAAATATGGATGCATTATAAAATGTGATCACCCCTGACTAAATGCACAGCGGCTTTACAGCTCCCGGAGATGGATGCTTTCTGTAAGGTGGGCTGATATATGAACAGCTAAACGTGCATAGCGAAGCGCTGACACCAGTTACCGGCCTCTATAGTCATCTTTTAAGGTGAAGCTCCTGTTATGCTTCAGATGAGTCGACACTTTGAAAAAAAAGGTATTTTAACGTCCCTGTCCTGTGTTTTACTGTACACGGTGTGATGGAAAATTCCATATCCTCCAGTTTTCCCTGCGCTCAGCACAGTTTTTAAAGCAGATAGCAACAATTTAATGGAGTTCAGGCAGGATTGTAGAAGTCTCCTGGCTACTCTGACCAGGCCTCCTGTGTCTTTCTCTCTTTATTCCCTCCATCACCTATCCCGTCTCACTAATACACTCTCCCCTACCTCTTTCACTCCCTCCCTTCCCTTCATCATCCCCTCTGCTCTGCTCTTCTCTCCTCTCCTCTTCCTTTTGGAACCCTGTAGTCAAGGGAAAAGTTAAAGTGAACTTAATTTGAACCAGCTCTGTGCTGCAAAGTACGATTTAAATACAGAAACTCCAGTCCAAACACACACACACATATGCACAGAAAATAATAAGTGTGTGTTTCTTGCATTGCAGACGGTTGACAAGCTTCGAGAACATCTCAACAGACACCTGACTCGTCTGGGGAAGAAAAAGATTGACTCATTGGTTGTCAGCTATGTGGCCAAACTGGTTGGTACACTGTGTGTGTGTGTGTGTGTGTGTGTGTGTGTGTTGGTTAGAGATAAGGAGAGGTCCAGGAGCTCCATATATCCCACTGAACTCATTTTTAAAGGCACATAGCACTTAAAAGTTTTATTTATTGATGGGTTGCCCTTACTCTTTTTCTGGAAAGGTTAAGTGACACTCACAGTGGGGGTTGTGGGGAGGGCTCAGTCAAAAAGTGTAGCTCACGCCAAGGAGTTCACAGATAGATGAGCGTTCCACACTTGACAGAGGTTGCTAGAAGCAGAAACGGGTTACTGTACCTTTAAATGGACCACTGATTTCATGGTTATCACATGTATCCTCAGCCTCACTGACTTTTCAGCCTTGTGCATTTACCAAAGGTATAAGTTCAGCTAGTGTTGTGTGGAGAGGAGGGATTATTCCAGCCCCTAGTAACAAACAAAATAAATATTCATCCATATCAACATAGATCCATGACACTACGAGTCGTCAACAACTGATGGGACCTTAAAAAGCTGAAGTGATAGATTTTAGCCCTCGGTTTTGTCTCTCAGAATGAATGAAAAAACTATCGTTACCCCGTCTGTATATGTTCCAAGTGAAAACCCTTTCGTATCCTCCCTCAGAGAAACAGTTGGTATCTGCATAAGCGAGTCTAAGACATAACCACTCTGTCTCAGTAGCATATAGAGACACTTGGTTCTGTAAAGTCAGTCTTTAGTATTCCTAAGAGGTAAAGCCCTTCACAGCTAGGAGCTGCTGAAAGCACACATACAGCATATATCAACACAGCAGTATTAAATCGCACCAAGGATAAGACTGGAATTGAATAGAAAGCAGGATGCACAGTGTTTTGGGACTTTATGGAATTGCAAATGACACTGTGAAAAAGACCAGAGAAATCATCTGCTCAGAGCTGGATCAGCCGATCAGGCTTCACACTCAAAATGAAAGTAATAGAAATAGGCATCTGTAATTATTTTGGCATCGCACTGCAACAGCAATTTATTGAATTTCTTCTGCTAAGTGACAGTAATAAGGTTTCTCATCCTGGGAGGCAGACTTATTAAAACATACTTACGCAAGGACCCAAATGAAACAGCCTTCAGGGACGTTTTACTCGTTTTACATCGGCTGGGTGATGTGACTCGTGCTTTGAAAGTGTGGGGGCTGTTTCAAAGGGGACTAACTTCCCTATCACAAAGAGAGAACCTCCACGCCTCATGTCCCTGCTTATTGAGACTAATGGTTGTGTTGACACTGGGGAGAAGTTGGGGAGAAATAGATTACTGGCTTTTAAGAACTGGAAAACTTCTGCAATGATGTAATACAGTTCCAATATAAATTATTGTCATAGTTATTTATTTTCTGTCGCCGTTGCTAAAACTGAGACATATTCATATTATTAAAACAGCCAATGTCAGAGCAAAGAACAACCCGGCAGTGGTTGAATATGAATTACTAAAAGTAGTAATGAACTATATATATATATATATATAAATATATTTTTAATTATGAAGCAGAAAAGTTATTCTATAGCCAATGTTTTTCAGCTGTTTTTAGCAGGGCACCCACACCGAGTAAATCTAGTCTCTTTGTCAGACTGAGCCTCATTAAGACAAATCGCTGATTCTATAGATTTTATTCTAATAGAAAGACACACAGGGATTACTGTGTGCGAATCCTTGGCTTTACTGCATTTCTTTTTTCTTTTTTATCAGCAAAAAAAAAGAAAACATCTTAGCTAAATATTTTTTCTTCAAGGGCCTGGATTACATCAGCAGTGAGCAAAAGAAATGTTACAGTATTTAGAAAGGAGAAAATGTATTTCCTTGAAACTTTGCCACCTTATTCACTTTTCAGATCAGTATCAGTCAGTTTACAATGTTAACACGCCAGTGAACATTCTTGCAGTTGTGTTTACTCGTTTTCCGTGAAAACCACCAATATAAATCTATAAATGTTCATTTTCATTTTAACAGTTTCAGACAATTTGTTCTTAGTGAATTTTGAATAACTTAATAACTGTAAACATGACAGATGTGTGTAGAAGAATCACATTTGTCTTAAACACCTCTTTTATTTTTGGGAAAGTTTGTTACATAAGTGAGGCTAATTGAAATTCCCACCCTGAGGTCAGCAGAGGACGTTGCTGCCGAGCTAATGGAGGTTTCCCACTGGTGCACAGGATGTGAAAGAGGCAGAAGCTTCCTGTTATTTCACAGACGATGACCGTTCGTGGAGGGAAAGAGTGTGCGCTGTGGCACGCTTCAGACGGGTCGATCAGACGCTGCCGTGTGCTGACAAATGTGTGTGCGTGTTGAAACATTGCGTTGCTCTTAGTTGCTGGAAATGAAAATGGGAAGTAGGATATAACAGGGAAAGGGGAAATGCATCATAGAACAAGTGTTCATCTCCATTAAGAAATCATTGCCACAGCAAAAAACGATGTTGTAATCTGTTCAGACAAAATGCTTGTGTAGTGCAAAATGTACAGTTTACAGTCTCATTCCCTGAGCTCTAACGTCTGTGTGTGTGCGTGTGTGTGTGTGTAGCTGGAGCTCATCAGACACATGCTGGAGTCGATCTGGCTGAAGTACAACCTCGGCCCCTGCGTGTTGTGCTTGTGAGTAACTCTCCCTCATCACACGTCTCCTTTTCATTCGCGTTTCGAACCCATGTGAAGTTCCGTCACTTGCTGTGTCCATGTGTTTCCGCCTGTGCAAAATTCTCAGTGACCCCCCTTCACGTGTGCGCTCACGTTATGTAACGGTCTCGTCTTAATTTTTCTGTGTGTGTGTGTGTGTGTTCTCCAGGACACAGCAGGGCAGCCCCGCTGAGTGGTCTGTGTTTCACTTCTTGCTTCGTATCCTGGAGGCCACAAGGGGCCTCTGCCTGCCCCTCCCACCTGGTACCATCCACACACACACACACACACTGTTAGCTGTTTAACCGTCTAACACTGTCTCACCCAGAATAACAATGTGTGTTTGCACTGAGGGACAACAAAGCCGCTCTCTTCTGCACTAACGTACCCAAAAATATGTTCAACATTAGCATAGTGCAAATTTGAGTAAAGCAGAGTGTGAACACGTTCCCAATATAATTTGAATTCATTTTCCAGTGTTTGTTTTACAGACCACATCACACGCAATCCTATCATTTGAGTTGCTTGTGAGTTAGAAAGCTAAATTGTCTGGGAAGGAGAAGAGACGCGGGGATTGCCGGGTGTGTCTCGTTTTAGTTCGTCAAAGCCGAAGCAGTCACAAATAACTTTCACAAGTCTCTTTGTACAATGCTTTAGTTGTAAAACGAATGACATTCACGTCGGCCCTGCAAACGTTCACACGCTAAATCGTTACGCCGGGTAGCCAGAGGTGGTGTTTGTGCAGACGTCAGGATGCTCACGTTTGCATTTTTGTGAAAATGTTGCTGTGTAGCCACCAGCGCGCTACACAACAAAGCGTGAAGCCTGCCAGTCTCCTTCCACCTTTTCCTTTCCTTTGTTGTTTTTTTAGGAACCCTGTAAAATATCAAAGTGTCGTCTTCGTTTCTTAGTGTTTCTCTCCTCGTCTCTCTCCAGGCTATCACACCCTGTTAGCAGTGTTTGCTGTGCGTTGCCTCCCTCATCACATTTTTCTCCAGTACATTGACCACGGCTTCCTGCAGCTCACCGAAACCTTTGTGTCTCGGCTCATGACAGGTGCGCACACGCACACGCACACACACACACACACACACGCAGCTGAACCTCTTTCTTTGGATTTGTGAAAAGTTTTCTAAGAAGAAAATGTGCATGGGAGAGTGCGGATGTGTGGGTTCTTCTCCGCTCTGACTCCCAGGATGAATCCTAATGACTTTATTGATTCCCTTTGACATTTGCTCTAGAGCCACCATGAAACTGGGATTTTTGTGGTTGAGAGTGAAATGTCTCAGTAACTATTGGATGAATTCCATTTGTGGGTAAAGCTGTAAATTCTCATCCAGTGCCACCGTCTGGTTGTTCAGTAGTTCAGAACCAAACAGTTATGTAATGAATTATATTTCCTTATAAAACCCTTTTGAACTCGCTGTGTGTGTGAACCAGTGGCTTTCATTTAGCCATTTAATCACATAGCCCGGCTTTTGTAGAATATTTATTTTATTTAAAGCACACAATCTGCAAAACAAAACAAAAAACTAGAAATCAATACAATTAAATATTAGTTAAATGTGTTTTTTCTAACGTAACTTTGTGCTGTACATGATATTAAGAAAACAAAATGGAAATAATATAAAAGTATGTCAGACATTATTAAGATATAGAAGGAGAATAAAACAAACATATACACACACCATGGAAATGTTAGGCCACACTCATATGGAGATGTTACCGATGGGATCTCATATCAGGGATAGTCATTAAGGAGCTGGTTCCTTCTGTTGACGTCTCCTCTGTGCCGAGAGGCAAAGAAGTACAGAAACGGATTCAGACAGTGATTGAAAAAGTAAAAACACTCCATGAACGTCAACATCTTACTAACATAAAGCAGCGTGACCTTCTTATGGAACAGCGCTGCAACATAATAAATGCGAAGAAGAATGGGAAAGAAACCGACGACCAGGTAGACAGCGATTATTCGAATGAAGATCTTAGTAGCTCTGGGCTGCTTCTTGTCAGACATTTGCCTTTGTTTGACGCCCTTAACAAGCAGCAGGTACAGGGAAAACAGCACTGTGTAACCGAAGATTATTAATGAGATGTAGACCACCTCCAGCTCTGGTTTGATGCCTTGGTTGCAGCCAGGATCACATGCTGTCTGCTCATTTCCGGTTTCCTCCGGTGTCATGAACACAGCTGGAAGAGCCACGAGTGCCCCCAGCACCCACACGAGGAGCAGCAACATCCGCTGCCATGTTCGGTTCACCTTGGCCCACTTTTCTGGGTGAAGCACCTGGGAAATGAGAGAAGCTTTGGAGTTTATCTGAATACTTTATGCTCTGCCGCTTCACAGAAGCAGTTTGTGGTTTGTTGTGTGATTGTAACGCGCGCAGCGTGTTTCTGGCCTCCAGTAATTTGACTGGATAAATCTAAGCTGTTTGGAGAGCAAGACCCTGTAAATGATTACTGATACTAATACTAATTAGTTTGATTTGAAACTTTAACAAACTTAAACCTTAAATGAATAAATAGCACAGCTTAAACATCTCATGGTGCCGGTGTGGTTGTACCTCAGACACACAGATACTTCTTGTCTGATGCTTTTATTATGGTTTCTATGGGAATTTATAGATGTTTAGTTGGCAGTGCACCCAACGATATGTTTGGAAATCGTCTTAATTTTGTCTTCATAGTTACCTGAAAATAATAAAACCTCTGTGTAATCCGTAGTTACATACCTGGTAGTACCTCTGAATACTGATGAGCACCAGAATGTTCAGGTCAGTCGTTACGCAGAAGATGAAGAAGTAAAGGAGACATTTATAAACTCCTTTATTCTGACTTATTCCACTGAAGAAAATTAACCCGCCAAAAGGCAAGCAGATCAGGCAAAGTAAGTCCGACACTGCCAGGTTGAAGAAGAGGCGCTGCGTCATGGAGGAGCCGCGCAGGTGCCGACTCAGTTGTACTATGATGGTGATGTTAGCAGGGATTCCCAGCAGGCAGCTGACTGCAGTAACCACACCAGCAACGATGTGCCAGGGCTGGAGGTTGGAGGTCAGAGCAGGTTCTGAGAGGGAGCAGTTGAAGTGGTCGGAGTCGCTGTCAGTCATCGTGAAGGATGAATGAGACGTGATGAGCCTTTACTGATCTGAAACATGAAATGTGTCCTGCTGTAAGCTGGAACACTGATCTATCTATTTATATAAAGCCAAATTCTAGTGGTCTGGGTTTATTGGGTGAGGAGTGGGTGACGCTAGGGACTTTTTTCAGTGCTGCCCAAACTACCCCATGTTTGAGCTGTACAGTGACACCTCAGTTTACTGGCCAGAAGGAATAATGTAAACGGAATATTTGATTTGTCTTGACAACAACACTGTGATGATGTTGGTGGATCACTAACTCTCGTTACAGGCTGTTCGTCTTCTTCACGTTCATCTAACACTTCTGCAACTCTTTCAGCATGATGGGCATGATATTTCTGAACACCTGTGATGATGACCTACTTTATTAAAAACCACAGAAACCCACAGGACACTAAATGTCGCACACATCTAGCATGTGCTCAATTTAAATCTAAATAAATATTATTTCTGCCGCACCATCACTCGTTAGCAATTTCCCCAGCTGTGTGCAGCTCCTCCTGCTCGTTTCTGCATTACATCGTGAAAACAGTGAGAACAACGCAGTCCAAAATGAAATATTCCACTTTTCTGGTGTGAACACGCTGCATACGTAAAACCCTCTTAGTATTAGCATCTTCTCAGGAACATGACATCAACACAGAGTTTTCCCCTGAGAAGGTGTTTTTATTTATTTATTTTTCGGAATTAAGCGGCTAGATGGTGACACCCACACTGTCATAAACAGTGACTGGAGTTTTTGAAAAGGTCCTTGAAAGAAAAATGTGAAATATATATATATATATGTAAGCACTGTCGCTTCATAGCTACAAGGACGTGGGTCTGAATCCACGGACTGCCTGGGTGTGTGAGGTTAACTGGTCACTCTAAACTGTCCAGGTGTGGTGGTCTGAGTCCGTATAGACTCCCACATGCCTGCAGCCTTTAACAGGAAATAGGTTTGGACTGATGGATGGAAATAATTTCTTTAATTTGCATAATAATGACTTGAGTTTTACCATCGCATGACTTCCACCTTTGCGTGCAGATGCCTGTTGCTGGAGCGTACCGACTCGTGACCAGCAAAGCTGCGAAAGCAGGTCACGCTAAACAGTTGTCGCACGAACATGTGGTGGCAGCTGTGTGATGCACGCTGCAGTCCTGTGAACCTTCTGGTGGTTGCGATGCGGGATAGCTTAAGCGACTCAGATCTTTTTCTTTGTGTGATGTTTTGATAATGTGCACAGAGGGGCCAGAGGTGAGGCACAGCTACCGCAGGGTTCTGGGGCCCCGTTCAAAAGCGCTGACTGTAGTGAGGACTCCACAGCATGGAAAGCACAACGTTCAAAGCCCAAACACTTGGCACGGAGATCAACAGAAGCAACATGTCGGGCCTCTCTCGTTACCGTCGATCTTCTTCTAGTTTACATGGTTCTCTCTCATGAACAGAACAAACAAAGATCCTGGAAGATGAAAAGATTAGACTTTGAAGTGAGAGGGTCCGTGCATCACTTCTTCCCCGGGTTTAAAAAAGAACTAAAATTCAACTTTTTTTTTTACTTAGCCTAATTGGCTGGGCAGGTGTGCACTTTTTGCCTCATTACACACACACACACACACACAGTAAACTCAGAGCACTTCAGTAGTAAGTCAGCGGTGCGCATGATTAACTTCTGCATAACTTTGTGTTATTCGTCTCTTCTCCTGTCCTCTGTCTTTCTGTGCAGATTTGGACAACAATGATGCTAACGAGAGGCTGAAGTTCAGCGTACTTATGAGACTCCCTCAGGTACTTCTGTGTGTGTGTGTGTGTGTGTGTGTGTGTGGCAGGAGGAGTAGTTTAGATGCAGAAGAAAAAACAGAAGTTATTAAATCTGATGTAATCACTATAGAAATAAACTTTAAGCAACAGCCAAAGTCCAAACGACGACCTGTTGAATGAACAAACGTGGTTCATTCTCACCCTGCAGCACGAAGTAAACAATGCAAGACGATATTAGAATCTCATTTATTATTTAGGTGGAAGGTTTGATCTTTTGCCGAATGGTTCGCTTCCCAAACTTCCCATTGTGGTCCAATTAAGAGTCTGAAGTTATTTTCGGTCTTATCTCCCTCAAGCCCCCCTGAATCCACTCACAAAGCCGTTGTGTAACTGGCCAGTGCGCGCTGGGAAGCCGGTTGCGTAGTGGTTTGTCTGCGTTTATTCCGTAACTCTTGTGTAACTTCCACGTGGTCCTGTGCGGTTGCGGTACAGTATATTTCGGTTGTAGCTGTGCGTGTTTCCGTCCGCATCATGATCAGAGGAATGTCAGGTGTTTAGTGCCTCTGTTCTGTCTCCTGCCCGTCAGATTGTTGTTGGGTGAGTTTGTCAGGAAGCAGAGATTTTACAACATACACGTGCATAGAGCTAGAAAACAGGAGATGCTGGAAAACTGTCGGAGAACATGTGTTTAACTCCCAAGTAAACCTTTTTATTACAGTGTACTTTAGACCATCTCTACAGTATCAGATACACAAGTACAGTCCAGGCTTATTCCACATGTGCCTCATAAATAATGTTTCTGCAGGAATCCAACATGTATCCAGGCCTTGTTAAGTTTAAATCATGCACAGATTCAGGTCCAAAAACCTTCATTTGTATGTTCAAAGATGAAAAACATGGCAAAGAATTTACCAGCAGTCAATTAAAGATAAGGCCACAGATCTGTGTTTGGTGTGGGACGAAATATGCACATGAAAAGTCACTAGTAACTAAAACTGTCGATGTAGTGGAGTAACAAGCAAAACGTTTGTCTTCTTCTGAAATAAAGAAGTTGAGTTAAAGTACATACATGGGTAAACCACTGTCTGAAGTGATTCAGCTGCTCCGTATCAACACTGTGACCGAAGCTGGACAGAAAGTTTCATTCTTTCTTCACGTCCGTCACTCCCCTAGTCCCGCTTTGCCTCATTGTTATTTATTACTGCAGTGTGCATTTCAAAACTGTGAAAAAATGTTTCTTTTCTTTCTCGCATTCCTCATTTGCAGTCAGCTCTACAATAATGGTTTTGAATTTCATTTGGCAAAATAGGAAGGGACAGATGTTCACATGCTCGGGGGATGATGTTCTATGAAAACGTGTCTGTGTGTGTGTGTGTGTGCAGCCGATGGAGAAGAGGATCCACCATATGTGGGATCATCCTGTCAGTTCAGCATCAATCTCCAGAGATTATGTCAGGACTCTGCTGGAGAAGCACAACAAAAACAAGGTAACACATTACATGCTGCGTCACACGTCCTGCAGAGAGGACATGCTTCTTTTTTGTTTGCGCGCTGCAGCGAGCGGCGGGGTGCACGGAAATTTTCAAAAGACAAAAACAAAACACTCAAACAGATATGTTTTAGTGCTGAAACAACTGCGCAAGGTTACACGTCTGACAAAGTTTCTGCTTCTGTGGGTTGCTCGCGCACTGGCACAGAGTGCTGGTGCCATTTTCTGTATTGACAGAAAAACCGCAGCCAACTTCATCCATAAAACAAAACAAGTGAGTGCGAGCAGGTTCTGGATTTGCTGCAAGATTTGTCTTGACTGTGAGTTTTCCTGCAAAAACAAAAAAGTCCACCGTCGTGTTTTTGTTTTTTCCTCAGGGATTTGCATCCACGGGCAGAGACAAGCCGGGCTTCAGACCTGAGTTTCTGCCTCTTACCTACCTGGCAAAAATACTCTCTGATATAGAGGAAAAAGGTAGTGTGTGTGTGTGTGTGTGTGTTTTTTATATCCTTCCTGGTTTCGATGCAGTACAGAGGCCTTTGGAGGATTAAGACAGAATGTGCGTGCTCGGTCAAAATGCAGCAGTCTCCATCGTGGAGCAGCAGGGAAGGAAGTGTGTGCATGTGTATGTTATACGCGCTATAATAAGCTGCATCTCGTTCTTTTTTTTCCCCCTTCGTTCCAGCTCTGAACCCGTTTGAGGAGCAGGAAAACGTGGATGCCAGGTTTGTGGAGGAGACAGCTCTGAAACAGACACTCATACTGCTGGGCTTTGAGGAAAAATGAAGAATGTGGAGGACGGCGGAAGAGGGTGGAGAGGGACTGATGGATTGAGGGAGAAACAGATGAGGGGGAAAATATGTTTGAGAGAACAGTCATCATCGCCTGGGCCTTGAGGACATGGAACGGATGGATGGGTGATGGAGGGCGAGACAGGGAAGACGAATAGAGAAATTGAAAGGCGGAGTGCTCATAAACAAGCTCACGCCGTTTGATGACAAATCAGGGTAGGATGGAGGAATAGATTGATGGAGTCACACAGAAAAGAAAGATGGAGCGGAGAATAGGCATCAGAGTGGATGATAAAAAAAAAAGTCACCTTGTTTTTCCACTTGTCTCCGTAAACACTGAGGTGTCCGAGGGTCAGCGTGAACAGCGCCAAAAATGAGAACACACCGAGAACGCAGTGAGAGATTCAGCTCAGTTTGTGGCCGCATGGTTTTAAATATTTATTGAAAATCAATAACTGCAGGCAGCTGTTTGTACGAGCTCTATTTCTGTAGCAGCACAACACTCTCATGCAATTCATGAACATCGACATTACAACCTGTGCGCGGTATTTGTAAGTCGGGCACGCTCGTTCATCCTTTCTGCGCCTCCTGTAGCAGCGCCGCGCCCCATCAACTCGATTACATGCTGACAAACAGCCGCGCAGACGGGCCGGGCCTGTCGTGGGACGTCAATGGCTGAGTCTTCCGCGTTACACATTTTATCCAGCAGGGCAGAGAGCCTCGTTATCTTAACCAGTCACAGAAGGCCGGAGTCAGGGATGGGAGCTCACGGCCGGCAGTGGTGTTGGTGAACACGACTGACTTTGCTCACACACACACACACACACACACAGAACCAGTGTCTGGTTTGAGTAACATGACGGAGCTTTTACTGTAAGTGAGGGGATTCTTAGGAAGGGGTGACTGTGTGTGTGTGAGGCATGTGTTCCAAATTATTTTTATGATGTGTGTGTGTGAAGTGTGAGTCTGAACAACATCTGAAACTAAATGCAAGAAGTTATTTGCTTATGTTGTGCTTTGATTGGAGAAAAAGGGATTTCTTGATCGTTTGTTTTTCGTCTTCACAAAGAATGCTTTCAAGATAAACTGTAAATAAAAAGATTTTTAACTTTTACTGAGCTTTTTTTATTTTCTATTTCTACTTGAAGATTGTGGAGCACAGAGAAGCTTTGTGGCAACAGTTGCTGACTTTATTTCCAAAGAATTCCCTTTGAACTGCGAGAAAGTGAGTGCCAGCTGCACTGCGGAGCCTCGAGATAAATTAGGAAATGAAACGACACTTCACAGGGTGAAAAGCGGTTTCTCTGGTTGTTGAGGACATAGGACGTTTTGGACGGTTCCGCTGACGTCAGGAAACAGTCTCAGCCATGACACATGCTCAGTCACAGACCTTGAGCTTCACTACCTTTTGCACAATTTGCTTCAATTGATTTCACTTCCTGTGAATTCCTCTTTTAAATGTGGACTAATTGCCTACTTCCTCATTTGATTGCCTCCTCCGCACTTTGTTATGCAGCCAGTGTTATGTATCCGGCTAACAAGCACAAAGAATTAGGAGCTAAGTTAATGTGACAGCTCTCAACATCAGCCTGCAATGGATGATCACACACACACACACACACACACACACACACACACACGCGCGCGCGCGCGCGCGGCATCGCTGTGTGGATAGGTCTGGCTCAGCATCAACCAGTCCTACTTAGACTGTTGCCTCCTTGAACTTCATAAGAAGTTGACTCACACAGCGTGATTTACAAACGCAGCTCAACCCTCCAGTGGTTTTCGTGTTTGTGTGACATATGCCTTCCACTTCAAGCTGTTTTGAATGGTTCCTCCTTCACTAACCATTTGATACCCCATGCCTGGGGTATAGGCAGAGGGAGTGGGTCAGCCTGGAGGATGCACACGTTGGGACGGGTTCGTGTGGACTGCCCTCCAGGCAGGTTTCACTCGTCTCGAGCAGGCTGTGAGCAACACACACCACAAGCAGTTCTAATATTTAAAGTGGTTTGTGATTACAATGTGGGCGTGTGTAGATTTATTTGCACATTTATCCTTTATTTTCCAATCAGAAATATGAAATATGTACTCCACCAAATCCAGATTTATGAGAGTTTGTAAATGAACAGAGCTACTGAGCAAATACAGAAGTAGTCTGCTGTCACTTTTGTAGTAATGACCTCGTGTGAACGTACACATGCGCACCAGCTGCAAAATACAGATTCAGAAGATTTAGTAAGGTGGCAGGATCAAATCCCCACACAGACTTCATAGCTCTAGCTCCTTGTCAGTCACTTTGGATAAAAGCATTTGCAAAGTAAAGTGAATAAGAGATCTTCTATTTGTAAATCTCTATGCTCTTTTAATGCCCGACCTTCCTCTGCCTACATTTACATGTATTTTTCTGCCACTAAGCAGAGCACTAACCCATTACAATTTATTCATTAGCTCTAAGTGAGCTGGATGAAATGGAGACTGAAGAATATGCATTCAATCTTTCTTAATGAAAATGCTGGTGAGACATAATGATGTGTTGCTAGGTACAGAAATAAATACAAACCTTTATAGCTAAGCATTAGGTTGCAAACACATAAATTTAATCTCCACCCATTTCCCTTGCACTTTCATTCTGTGTTGGTTACTGCAAATGGAGTGTCAACAAGGTCTTACCAGTAAATTCAACGAAAAGAAAACGACAATTACAACCAGATGCAGGCTACAAGTACTCACATACACATTACCAAAGCACCGCGGTATGTCAAACAGATAACAAAGAAATCAGGGAACTATGGAGAGCAGGCAGAGCCACAAACGAACGATAAGAATGAACCCATGCTCTAGAAATGGTCTACAAAAGATATCTACATATAAATTCTCTCCTTTTATTTCTGTTGATTCCTCAAGTAAAGATTGACTGTGAGGTGCGTCGTGTGGACGTGGAATAAACGTACGGACGTCCACTAGTCTGAACATGCTCTTACGTTCAGTATTTGGTTTTCTATATCTCTAAAGGTTTGAGTGTTGGCTTGCGGATGTGTCTCATGTTGGCTCCTGGCTGGGAGGGTTTGAAGGGGGCTTGGGCTCCGTAGGGTTTGGGCAGAGGGAGTGAGTCATTCTGGGGGATGTAGGCGTTGGGACGGGTTTCAGCTGTGGTGTACGTTCCATTAGGCAACTGGTTCCACGCCTCTTCCTCAGCCAGCTGTACACACACACACACACACACACACACACAAACCAGAGGCACTTTTAATATTTGAAGAATACATGACCTTGTTCGAAATTTAATCTTCCCTAATTTTAATAATGAAAATTTAATAATAAAATCACATTTAAATTATTTTTTTAATGTCTCTAGACAAATGCAAGGACATCAATCAACAGCTAAGCTCAGAATCATAAGATTGATTAAAGTTTGATCTGTTTTTTCTTGTGAAACTGAAAATACACATTAGCAAGATTAGTGATTAAAGAGAGGCTCTGCAGCAGGGATATACAGGATTTTGTCTGCTGGAGCTAATTAGAAGCAAGACACAGTAAGCTGCACTTGTTCCGTTATCTGACTGACAGGTCACGGCGCAGACATGACACGGCAACAGGACCAGTGTAGAACGACACTGACTGAAAGCTGTTTTTGGGTAAACACGGAGATAGAAACATTAAAGGAGAAAGGTCTTCCACACATTCAGTGTAAAAATCTGAGTTTACACATATGCTGTTTTATGGTAAACGTAGCCAGAACATTTCCCCCCTCCTCAAACAAAACTAATACAGTAGAAAACTGTGGCTGGTGAAGTTGATTTAAACCCAGTGTGGCTGATAGATCACTTTGTAACCATGTCTGTCTTCTAGTGTACAAAAAGTCCTTATGACACTACAGTCCTCTCCTTGACTTTCACCCCACAACAGCATGCAAATGAACTGTGCCTAAATCCCACAGAGACTTCAAAGAGATGGTGATTTTTCTCATGCATATGAACAGTTTATCTGCTGGCACGTGATCTGAGGAGTGCACACAAAGCACGCAATAACGGCACAGAATACCAAAAAAATGGCAACAACGACAGTACATAAACAGGACAGGACAACATATCCCCTTTATCCGTTATGTTTTTAGAATAAACTTAAAATGTATGGGTATTAAAGAAGTTAGAAATTGTAGTGAACGTTTCACTCTGCAGGTTTCTTCCCAGGTTTGGCATTGTGCAGGCTGAGTATTGTGGCATCCTTTGGGGCCCGCGGCAGAAATAAAGTGGGTGAGAAAATAGAGATAACAAGCCTGCTGTGGACAGCTGGACCGGTTTTAGACACAGTGGACACAGAAAGAGTACAGACACATACAGAATGTATAAATGTATACTGTCTGTCTGTGTGTTTGTTTGTATAGACAGGCTCTACTTCTTGTCTTGTATCAGTGCTTGTAGTGAAAATCCAGTTTCTACCCTGTGCGTGTTCATGTATGCAGAAGCCCTTTGGTTCCTTAGAACTGATTCCTGCCCAGCACCATGTCCTAACTCCACCCTTTTATCGTCATGTCTTAGTACTCAGTGTCTTTGTGGGTGTGACTGAGTGATTGTTTTTACCCTCTCTCTGTCCTTTTTGTCCTTCTGCCTCCTCTTCTTGTCCCGGAGCATCCTCCTCCATTCCTCCTCTATCTCAGGGCAAGGAGGCAGTCCCTGCTCCAGCCGCTGCTGGCATCTGTCCATCTGGAGACACACAGGAGCAGCGTGAGAAGCATTCACTTTGTATTCCTATCACTCCATCCACTCTGCACTCTCCTGGCTCGATTCATTTCTAACTGCGCCCAAAAACAGATGGTCGTATTAGTGTCAGAATTTGAGCAAAGTTATGCCTCTGCATTTTCTGCTGTCTGCAGCGCGCTGGAGGCATACATCAGCTGCAGGGAATCTTCAGGTTATTAACACACATCTCTTGAAACATTTACAAGGCGTGAGAGAAATTCTCTCATTTTTATTAGTTACTTTTTTTTATTGAGACAGAAAAAAACAGTATTTCAAATTTCTAAATGGATTCTTTAGCTGATGGTCTTTTAACGTCCCCTAAAGCTCCCTAAATCTATTGTGGTTAATTATTTTCATGCTCCAACCCATAACAACAATGAATAGAACGTGTGTGACAGCATAAATAACTGGCAGTGATCAATTAAACTAAGGTAAAATCGTTTGTGTGTTTGGACATACTTACTGGAACAGTTACTGTTTCTATGCTGCCAGCTAAACACTCCGTTCCACTTCACGCTCAAAGGAGCAGACAGGTGTTCAGAATGAGCAGAAACTACTTCAGAAAAACTCTCAACACATTATTTCATTTGCAAAATTAGGACCGGTTCATGTTACTTGTATTTTGATTGTGTGAACTTTTTTTAGCAACCGTGCTGACTACAACCAACTAATTGAGTTGCCTTAAAGTTGCATTGCGCCACGCCGACTGCTAACACGTTAGCCATAACAACAGGTGATTCTCCAAAAGGCAACTCATTTATGTTTGGTTTATAATACATACATGACCAGCTAATGTTAAATGTTTACACAGTACTTTATCATAGTTTTGTTGTGAAATAGAATAAAATGCAAAGATAGTTAACATTATGTAATCAGCAGCAGGAAAATCTTAATCTTACAACAATCTTAACGGTTCACTTACTGTTGATGCAATACTGTGATTGTGAACACTTTGGTTCTATATGCAAACAGTCATTAATATTTTAATATAATTAGTGGATCAAATATAAACAGTGGAGCAGTTTTTTGTTGCTATAGTTACAGACCTCTTGAAAAGAGTGATTTGAGAAGGACACTGACAACATCTCCATTGACTTTAATGGGATTTTTTTTTACAATGGCAGGATTATAATAGTTCCAAACACTAACACTAGAACTAGCAGCAGTTTTTAGCTTTCTATCATTCAACAAATTACCAGATGAAGCCTATTATCTAGTGTTAGCTAGGTGCCAAACAATGTATATAATTGTTTCTGACGCTGACTTGATTCTGTTGTGAAACAGTTGGCTGCCAATTCCTGCTTTTCTGTATGGATCTCAATCACCATTATGGAATTATTTGAGGCTCGCTGCATGAATCATGCGACTGTTTTTGATCCTCAAGGTCACAACTTGAAGAAATTCTGCTTTTGTTTACTGTCTGTAGTTATTGCTTCTTGCCGTCTTATGATTGTTGTTTAGTTTTTATGAACCCTGCTCTGTGTTTATCCCTTGACTTATTCTACTGTGCAAATGAGCCAAATAAATGGGTTTGAACAATGAGGCACAGTCAGAAATAATTTTTGAGACACTTCTTCGATTGCGGTCAGTGGAGAGTGACAGAAATAATGGAAAAAACTGTGGGAAACTGAAAGACAAATATGCAACTAAGATCACAGTTTGTACTCCAGAATGATGTTGTGGGTGGATGGTATGTGAACTGTGAGAGCGTGAGAGGTCTCTGACCTGAAGCTCTTTCTCTCTAAACTCCTGTTGTTGAGACAGAGCAACCGCTTGCTTCATAGAAAGTTCTGCAGAAACAGCCATCAGTCTGTGGTTGCTGTTAATTATGTCAGTTCGGAGATCGTTCAGCTGGAAATAGGAAACAAATAAATACAGATTAGGTGAATATTACACTGATTCAACATCTATTTGAATATATAAGGATTTAAGTTTTATTATATCCTGCCACCCTCACTTGTACGGTAAGTGGAGCTTTGAGCTAAGATTATTTTGCTTACATATCCTTACATCTTGTGTGTAGCAGCCTTGAACTGAAAATCTCATTTTCCCTCACCGATTGTATTACCATCCCCGTTTCCAGAATGAATTGGGCTCTTTCCAAGATGCAATAAAAACTAAAATATTTTTCAGCATTTTCACTTAAATCTATTTTGTAAATATAAGCACATTTCTTGATGCCTGCAACATGCTGAAAAAGGTGTCTCTAGAGTCAAAATAAGAATTGGAGTAAATAAATGAAAGATTTTAAAGTCATGCCTGTGACTATTCATGCAATAAAAATCTTCAAATTACTATAATGTCTCTAGATGCAGAAAAAGCATTTGATAGAGTAAACTG